>JAJJWW010014797.1:0-40898 GCA_023531295.1 Papaver armeniacum
TTGTTTTCGCAGCCTCTTATCCCTTTTGCCTATAGGGCTTATGGTTACGAGACTGCACCCTAAGTGGAGTTTTCTTCGGCCGAGTGCAAAGATAAGCCGAGACTTGCCAAGAATGGCCGAGACACTTCAAATGCCCCAGGAACCCTTGGCTCAACCGTGTACCTCGGCGCCTTGGTCAAATGCTGACTCCTTAGAAGAGACCCTCGGTCGTCCAACCTAAGTCATAAGTGTAGGATTCAAATATCGCACAACATATTTTCTTAGCATGCGAGATCCAATTATTTCCTTAACTCGCGAGAAGAGCTTGCGAGATTCATTATTTTTCATAACTCGCGAGAAGGTAGCAAGTGCTCGCGAGAACGTCTCGAGAGAAGGTAGCAAGTACTCGAGAGAACGTCTCGAGAGGAGGTAGCAAGACTCGAGAGAATGTCTCGAGAGGAGGTAGCGAGAGCCTGCGAAATCATTAAAGGGCTCGAGAGAATGTCTCGAGAGGAGGTAGCGAGAGCCTACGAAATTATCAAAGAGCTCTCGAGAGTATGAGCTGTATGTGAGCTGTCATCCATTATGTAAACACCTATATAAAGAGGAGAGCAGGAGAGAGAAGGGGGAGGAATAATTTTGGAGAGAGAGATTTTTAGAGAGAGAGAGATATTATTTTTCTTTATCATCTTCTTCCCCAAATAATTAGATCTAGAGCTCTAGAAAATATCCATTAATGGAGATTCTCAATGTAATTCAAATGTAACCTCAACAATCATAGTGAAGAATCGTGGATGTAGATCACATTGATCGAACCACGTAAAAAATCTCATGTGTCTATTTAAATTTCTAGCACTTATATTTAAAATTTAGGTGATTAATATGATTTAGATCTACAAAATATATGAGCTGTATGTGAGCTGTCATCCATTATGTAAACACCTATATAAAGAGGAGAGCAGGAGAGAGAAGGGGAGGGATAATTTTGGAGAGAGAGATTTTTAGAGAGAGAGAGATATTATTTTTCTTTATCATCTTCTTCCCCAAATAATTAGATCTAGAGCTCTAGAAAATATCCATTAATGGAGATTCTCAATGTAATTCAAATGTAACCTCAACAATCATAGTGAAGAATCGTGGATGTAGATCACATTGATCGAACCACGTAAAAAATCTCATGTGTCTATTTAAATTTCTAGCACTTATATTTAAAATTTAGGTGATTAATATGATTTAGATCTACAAAATATAGTGAGGGGTGTAGTGTGGGATTTCTCAAGCTACTACATATGCGCTAGAAACAGGGACCTAATCTTGTTGGTTCAAGAAAGTTTAGAAAAAACGGCTACTGTTGGTGATGAATTCAATTGGATCTATAAACTTTAAGAGAAATTTCAAAGAAATTAGCTTATTGTGAAGATATATCTCACTGAATATTGAAGTTCCAGGGGTAAAATAGGTAGTTTCACTAGTAATGTGCATTTTCATAAGACGAATGTCATCGGCATCCTAAGAGACGCAGAAATGGAGATGAAGAAAAAATAGAAAAGTGAAACCAATCAGAGTCTTCATCAACAAATCAAGACAAATTTCTACCCTATTTCTCTTATACTTTGTTCATATATTCAAATCTCGGAATTTTAAAAGCAAATTTCTTGAAAAGAACTCTTTAAAACACAATCTTCTTTTCCAACAGAAGTTAGATTTTTCACAAAAATGTTAGTCTTTGTTGATAAACCCATTTAATGGATTTCGAAAATATAGAATATTGCAATTTAAAAACGATTTGGAGATTTTTCAGTTATGATTTTCATATTTCATTTACATAGTAGTTTAAAACTTTTCTGATTTGCCCATCCGATCCTTGGTTTGATACTTGCATGGGCGAAAATTCACAGGATAGACTTGTTAATGATGAAGGAATCGTCATTATAGCGTGAAAAGAAGAGCACGTGTGGGTTGAAGGTAATCATTTCGGTGCAAGGAGAGGCACCGGGCGAATGCTAAACAACACTACAAAATAAGCTAACAACACGTACTAGGGACGCAGGGAGATTTCTTGGAATGACCAGCCACAAAGTAGGAAAGAAATCCACTTTGCTGGAAGATTATAGCATCAGAAGACAGGAGGCAACATCAAGAGTGAATACATTGATAAGCTCACAGTTTTTGCATGTTTTTCTAGAACTTAAAAGGAGCGGTAGTATAACTATCCTTCGCATAAACAAAGTTGGTGTTGATGGTCGCGAGCGAAAAGAAAATTTTGATGCTGCAAGATCGATTCCCACCATACCCATATCCCTTTTACACAAGTCATGCAGTGAACCAACAAACTTCAAAGACGCATGTAATAAGGGCAAAAGAATAAAACAAATCGTTCCCGAGAACAAATTGTGCGATTAGAAGAAATAGGAAGCCGAAATGAGCTACCAATCAATCGAAGAAGAAAAGATGAACAGAAAGTTTATGCAAATAGCGAGAATAAAATGATAATTAAACCACACCCAAGAAAGCTCTTATTTTCAGGTAAGTGACCGCAGTTAGAGGCAGGTTACAACAACAGACGATTGTTGAATTCAAGGCAGCACAATTCAAGATAACCCAATGCTAGCGAAGAAACTCAATTCAAGCTCTGTTCATCTGAGTTCGAGACCTTCATCTCAGCGTCCATCATCTCCTTTGTTCAAGGCCATTGCCAAGCTCGAAGTTTCATCACCAGCTCGACATTCCTTCGCAATCCACCATCAACGACTTGTCAACCACAAAGAACGATCAAACTCATACCGTAAGACAAAAATCAGCTAGATAAGAAGATATATGGGAAAGGTTTACTTTAAGGGTTCCGGGTAGAAGGTTAACTTGGTGGTCGTTGAAGAAAGGAATGCAACAACTCTACAGCGAAGAGTTCTCAATCCAACAAAGTGCACTTCATCAATGAGACTTCGAGAGACGTTCAAAGGAGCAAAAGAACTTTGTGAAGTAATCCCCTGCAAAGAAATATCATCCCAAAGAGAAAAATATCGGCACTAATCCAATTAGGGCAACAATCGGTTTCAACAAGATACATATTTTCTATATCTCTTTGTTTTGTTCTTAGAATTATTGGCAGAGAGATATAATGGAAATGCATGAGCTGTTAGTGGCGAAGAAGAAAAGATATACGGGCGAAGAGAGAAACCAAGGAGAAATGAAATGGAAGACGTACATGTTGGTGAAATGATCAATTAAGAGAAAACCGAAGTTTGTTAAGAGAAGTTAACAACATGGTGAATGTACCAGCAAAGAAAAGTGGAACATTTTCCGGACGTAAGGGAAGAAGAAAGGCGAACTTACAGATGTAGACGAAGGAGTTATCATTACAATACCAAGAAGTTCGCAACAATTAAGTTCAATGCAATCCAGCGAAGCTAAATCTCGGTTAGAGTTAATATCAATTTGGAAAGATTCAATGCCGGCGAAGCTAATAGCTCACGCAAAAAAAAAACAGTTTACGCAAAGTAAACATGCAGTAGTCAAAACCTCACTGTCAGTTATCAGTGAGTAGTTATCGTCATCAAAAAGAGTACTCAGCGAACCTATAATAATAGACTTTACGAAGAGGAAGAAAAACTATTTGCTTGCAGCAAAGTATAAGTACAGGGGAATATTAAAGGTTGAAAAGCAAAAACCAAGCAAAAGAAACTACATATTGGCGCGGAGAGGATCATCCACAAGGGTAAAGATGCTTCATTCACCGCCGCTACTGCGAAGAGGGAACTAAGGAAGAAGTATTTTTAAGTCAAGAACCAAAGAAAAGATTAGCTCGCAAGTTTAAAACCTGAGAAGTGAATATTTGACATGAAGTTAATAGTTTTTGCAAAGAGGAAGGAAAGAAGAAGGAATGATGAAAGCAGAGAGCAACAGGACACATCCGGTGATGAAGAAAAGTATAATGAAAGAGGCCAAGAAGCTGGCGAGGTCATCTTGAGGAATGAAGCTGGCGAGGTCATCTTGAAGTCGGCGAGGTCATCCAGTCTCATCCAAGAGTAGTAGCAGCGAAGAACTCTCAATACGACGCAGCTACTCACTATCAACTTAGTAAAGATCGATTGGAAAGAAGATGAAGAGCGTAAATAAGCAATAAGAAGGCAAAGAGAATCCAAGACAAATGGTCGAAGAGAAGAAAGGAAGCTTAACAACGGGGGTTCGAGTCTCCTCTTCGCAAAATATTTTTTGCGTCATGAATGTCTTTGGTTATTTCGCACTTCATAAGAGAGTTGATGATTATTTCCTCGAGACATATTTCAAGAAATGGTTAGAATAGTTGGTATGACGCAACATTATACAAGAGGTGAGATCAAGAGTTAATTTCACAAGACTTTGTTTCTTATTTCTTCTCAAATTTCAAGCAAACTATATACTTGCAAAGAAAACCATATACTTCGCAAAGAGACAATAACAAAAGAATAGACTTGATGCTTATCTCGCCAAGAATGAAGAAAAGAATGAATATCTCATGCAAAGAATGAAGGAAAGAATGATAGAAATGAAGGAATGAATGAACAGATGAATGAAAGAATGAAAACATGCGATAATTTCGCAAAGATAATGAGAAGAGAAAATCAAAAATGAATGATTGAATGAATTGACAAAAATGATTGAGTGAGTGAATGGGACGAACCTTTATGGCGTACACCCTAGTTCGCGAATAACATTTCGTAAGAGGCAAATGTAAGACCTAAAGTGCGTCATATAAGGGGTATCTCTCGACATGGCTCGGGGGAAGGTTACACCGCTCCCGAAGCTTCGAGTCATGGAAATTTGGGGCCCATGAAAGCCTATCCGAAGAGGTACCTTGGATTCCCAACTATATATGTAGGTTATACCTCGGTTGGGCGACCGAGGGTCTCTTTCAAGGAGTCGGTGTATGCTCAAGGCGCCGAGGTACACGGTTGAGCAGTGCCCGGATGGATGAACCTACCCCGGCCATTCTTGGCAAGTCTTGGCATATGTTGCACTCGCCCGAAGAAAACTCCACTTAGGGTGCAGTCTCGTAACCATAAACCCTATAGGTATAAGGGATAAGAGGCTGCGAAAACAACCGGTTGTTGTTAAGACCGGATGGGAGGAGCTAGTCTTGTATGGCCGATGTTTCGCCTCCTTGAAGGGGCAACCGGGGAGATGATAAGGGCGACGCTTACCATTAGGGGAGTGTCAAAACAGCACGCAAATGTCATGAGGCTATGTTTTCGCAAGAGAATTTAGGCTTGTCATATTTGTGCAAATGATCTCGCAGAGGCAATAATACTAACGCGAGGGTAAGGCGAGATCAATGGGTCTTTACACGAAAGTGTATGGACGTCTCCGCGATTTCGCCGCACGACGGCAATGTCATGGGGCTTTATGTTCGCAAGGATATCTAGGCCTGTCATATTGTCGCAATTAATACATCCTCGCAGAGGCAAAAATACTTGGAAAATGATAAGGCAAGATCAATGGGTCTTTACATGCAAGTGTAAAGACGTCCCGCGATTTTGTCGCGATGAAAGGTGGCAGGGGAGGACCTCTAATTAGGGGAGGTCTAACTTGGAAGACCACACAAAAATGATAAGGCAAGGTCAATGGGCCATTGCATGAAAATGGGGCGGCTGCGACCTTGTCGCAAACAAGAAGAGATAAAATAAAGACTACCGAAAATGATAAGGCAAGAAAAGTAGATTTCTCCATTCATGGAGATACCTGCGACCTCGTCGCAATGATAAAATTCAACGTAAAGCAATGAAGAGATTATACTATTGCATGAGCACAACGCAGGAGATAGAGGAAAGATAAGAATGAAGAAATAACTCATTCATTCAACACTTTTTCAACGATTCCACCTTCGTAGATAAAGAACAGAGGCAACAATGGAATACCGAAAAAACATCTTATGTTCTTTATTTTCTCAAGAAGAATCATTTCCAAAGAAGATGTTTATCAATGAACAACAAGAATCCTCACCAAAAAGGGAATAATGACTTCGCATGAACAGAGGCAATACTTCTTATACTTCAAGGATTAATATTTCTTATCCACTTCGCAAAGTTTCGGAACTTCGCGAAAGAATAGAGCATAGCATGGGGAAAGAACATGGAGCGAGAGTTTCGCATGATAGATTCGCAATACTTCTTATATTTAGAGGATTAAGTACTTCATATACTTTTTCAAAGATACTTCATACTGTGAGATAATTCAAGAAACAAGTACTTCATATATACTTCTCAAAGCTTGAACTTCGCAAAAGAATAGAGGCACGTACGTACTTTTCAAGTCCAAATATTCTTCCGCTCATTCCTTCATCAACAAAGACCAAAGATTACTACAAAGACATTTTTTCCTTAAAGATCGCTCTTCAAGCAATATTCAAGGAAAAAGAGGCAAGATGTAGGATTCAAATATCGCACAACATATTTTCTTAGCATGCGAGATCCAATTATTTCCTTAACTCATGAGAAGAGCTTGCGAGATTCATTATTTTTCATAACTCGCGAGAAGGTAGCAAGTGCTCGCGAGAACGTCTCGAGAGAAGGTAGCAAGTACTCGAGAGAACGTCTCGAGAGGAGGTAGCAAGACTCGAGAGAATGTCTCGAGAGGAGGTAGCGAGAGCCCGCGAAATCATTAAAGGGCTCGAGAGAATGTCTCGAGAGGAGGTAGCGAGAGCCTACGAAATTATCAAAGAGCTCTCGAGAGTATGAGTCAGATGTGAGCTGTCATCCATTATGTAAACACCTATATAAAGAGGAGAGCAGAGAGAGAAGGGGAGGGATAATTTTGGAGAGAGAGATTTTTAGAGAGAGAGAGATATTATTTTCTTTATCATCTTCTTCCCCAAATAATTAGATCTAGAGCTCTAGAAAATATCCATTAATGGAGATTCTCAATGTAATTCAAATGTAACCTCAACAATCATAGTGAAGAATCGTGGATGTAGATCACATTGATCGAACCACGTAAAAATCTCATGTGTCTATTTAAATTTCTAGCACTTATATTTAAAATTTAGGTGATTAATATGATTTAGATCTACAAAATATAGTGAGGGGTGTAGTGTGGGATTTCCTGCTACTACAATAAGCTTAGATTGAAAATCCAAGGTACCTCTCCTGGATGGGTTTTATTACCCCCAATCTCCATGACTCAAAGTTCCGGGGCGGTGTAACCTTTTCCCCGAGCCACGCATGATACCCCCCTTACATGACGCACTTTAGGTACTTTGCCTCTTACGAAATTTTATTCGCGAACTAGGGGTGTACGCCATGAAGGTTCGTCCCATTCGAGTATTTTGTTAATTTTGCTTTATATGTAATAGGTACCCCCTACTATGACGCACTTTAGGTTCTTTTGCCTCTTGCGAAATTGTGTTCGCGAACTAGGGTGTACGTCATAGTAAGTTCGCCACTTCCCCGATTATTTTGTTAATTCTTCTCCGTATATGTAAGCTCTTTTGTAATTTCGCTGATCGTTGAACATTTTTTGTCGTTTCAGTATGAAATATTCGCATGTTTTTCGAGAATAAAAATGAAATATTTAATTCTTTTGCCTCAATCATGTACCATTCCGTAGTCTACTTCTTTACCATAATTTTTATGGGTAATATTTCTTTAAGTATAGCCTATTCCATGGTCTATCAAGTCTGCGTCCCACATCTCTCCCTCGTGGTCCATCAATCTATATGCCCCGTTCCAACTATCTCCTTGATGATATAAGGTCCATCCCATTTTTTCGCAAGCTTTACACCACTTTCGCCGATATATCGGCATTTCTCGCAGCACCAAATTTCCTGGTTGAAATTCGCGTGTTTTAACACGTTTATTATATTCTCTGCTAATCACTGGTAATTTTCCATATGCTGCAAAGCCCTTCATCCAATTTAGTTAGAATAATACCCGTACTAAGATTTTTCTCCCAAGCTTCTCTTTTTGTTGTTGGGATAATAACTTCTGTTGGTAGCACAGCCTCAACCCCATATGTTAAACGTAAAGGTGACATTCCGTGGCTTCTGCTTTGGTTGTGTTGTAAGCCCACACCGCATTATGTAAATTGTTTCGCACCATGCTTTATTGTACCCTTCTAATTTCTTCTTCAATATATCCGCGATTGTCTTATTTGTTGCTTCTGCCTGCCCATTTCTTGAGGGTATAATGGAGTTAACTTTCCACATTTTATCTTATAAGTAATAATTCTATATTCTCATTCCCTCGAATCGCTTCCCATTATCGATACCAATTGTGCGGGGATTCCAAATCTACATATGATATTCTGAAATATGAATGTAAAAATATCTTTGTCGCGAATGTGTTGTACTACCTTTACTTCTTCCCATTTTGTGAAATAGTCTGTAGCAACAATCAGATATCTTCTTTGTGGTAAAAACGGTCCAACAATATCTAAGCCCCATTTTCCAAAGGGCCACACATTTGTTGAAGATGTTAATAGTGCTCCAGGTGCATGTATTTTCTTTCCATGCCTTTGACAATCTTCACAACGTCTTGATACACGTTTCGCGTCTTCATGCATATACGGCCGCAATAGCCTTGTATTTTCGCTCCGTATGCCAAAGATCTTCCACCGTCGTGATTGCCAAGATCCCCACTATGCAACATCTTTAACACTGCTTCTCCTTCTTCTCGTGTCAAACACCGAGTGAAGGTCCATTAAAAGATCTCGGTATAATATCCCATCTCTTAATTCATAATTTGTGGCACGGCTTTTTAATTTGTGCCTCCACCTATTTCTCGGTGTTTCTCCTCTCATCAAATATGCATGAAGTTCGGCTCTACAATCTTCAATAACAGGTGTTTGTTCCTCATCTTCTATGATCATCACGTCTACCTCTCCTTCTTCTTCCTTATTGATCGATGGCGATAAAAGTGTACGTATCTTTATGCATCTCGCAGCTTGGATCCGCGTCATCATACTTGAAATAAAAGCAAAAGCATCTCGCGAGTCTATTATCTTTTCTTGATATGTGTCTCCATTTTATTTTTGGGATTTTCGTTGACAATTCTCCAACAAGTTTCTTGTATTTCTTTAAAGATGGTTCGTTTGTAGTGTATTCTCTTTTATTTGTCGAATGACTAGTCTGCGATTCACCGGTGATTCGCACATTTTCCAACTGCATTTCTATTACGAATTTCAAAGCATGTATTACAGCTTCATATTCCGTTTCATTATTGGTGGATGTAAATTCCAGTCTGAAGGAGAAAGCCATTTTAGTGCTCTCTAGCGAAATCAAAACAATTCCAATTCCGTTACCTTATCCATTTGATGATCCATCTACCAAAGACTTCCCATCTATCCGGCTCACAAGGTAGGTCCTTTGGGTTTCCATACTCTTCTTCTATATCCATCATTTATTCCACTCGCTTCATCTTCTTCTAAAGGAAAAGTCGCTAAAAATTCCGCGATAATTTGTGATTTGGGTGAAGATAGTATTCGTACTTGATTTTGAAGTGTCCTATTTGTGCATTCCATCTCTCGACACTGGCTGATCTTTTTGAATTTTCATTCCGATTCAATGGGTACCTTTGTCAATACCTTTATCAGTATGTGCTTGAAAATATATGCGAAGTTTGAATTTCGCATAAACTAGCGCCAAAATTAACTTTTCAATTTTTGAATAATTTTTCTCTGCAAGGCATTGAAAGTTTTAACGATGTAATAGATTGGTTTCTCAATTCCTGCATCTACTCGCAATAACACAACACTTAATGCGTGCGATGTTGTCGCAAGATATAATAATAGTTCTTCTCCCGGTTCTCGCTTTTTGCAAAATAGATATATGCATCGATAATCTTTTATTCCTTGCGGGGCTTTCGCATTCATCCGTCCATTTAAATTTTGTCCCCTTTTTGAGTATGTTGAAAAAGTGTTTGCATTTATCTGATGATCGCTGTTGATGGGTGAAAATTACTCCTGCCGAATTTGGTAATTTGGGGTGTAATGAGGAATGAATTTAAACCTACAACAAATGCACTGCGCGGTGAGTGCTTGTAGATTCGAGAGATCAACGTGCAAGTCCGGCCTAAACCAAGAAATGGCCGTTCCGGACTTGTTTCTAGTCACAAAGTGAAGGAGATGGGGTTGATCTTAGGGAGGGAAGCGAAGAAGGTGTTGAGATTGTGAAGGTGTTGGCTTGCTTATGACTTGTGACGAAAAGTGAGCAGACTTACGGTTAATGTAAGGAGGCTCGGATGTCGATTTCTGTCTTGTTTTCCTTGTTGTTTGAAATAGGGCGGAGAACCTATTTATACAAGTCATTGAGCCTCACTCACGTTTCTCGTGGGAAGTGGAGGTAGTGGAATGATGGAGTGGTGGAGTTGTGTGTCGGTAGCATACGACCGGTCTTGCCCACTTCTCCGATTCATCTCTAACCGTCCATGACTTCCTAACACGTTTGTAATGGCGCGTTGCACGCTCGCACGCCGTAAACCACCAGGACCAATACCCCGAGTAAGTATCCCCCAGTTTGTGACATGATTGATGTCTGGAATGTGGATCGTGGGTCCACGAAAGATAGCATGTAATGCTTTGAATTGAATAACTGCGTTATTCGTAAAGTCGATACTTGTGCAAGATCGTGTGTATTTTATGAGTCTTGCATTACGGTGTGGTAAAGTGATGTGTAATGACTGCTCACTAACCAAATAACTCGACCAGGGTTGTATAACCAAGTGTGGTGAGGTCGGACGGATGAGATGATGTTTGAGACACTCATCTCTGCTACCGTTGATGAAATTAGGGTTTTTAAAGAGGTGCAAGCATCACTCTTGACTTGGTTGAAACCAAGCATGGGAAGGATTTTGAGAAGACCGGCCATACATGCGTGTTGCGGCATGATGGTGTAGGCGCCCGTATTCCGTTCCCTCATGAAAGCGCGATCCGGGGCCACTCAATTTGACCAGAGTAAAGAGGAGTGGTCGAGATCGGTTTGCGTAAATCCCTTGCCGCAAAGGAGTTGGAAACCGGCGTGATTTCCCTAGTTTGGGCACGCGTTTGAAGCGACCAACATTGGTTGGTTTTGGTCGATCATACTACCGTGTAGGTGGTAGGTTGGTGTTCACACCTATACCCGATTATCCCATGAAAACGTGATCTAAGCCATTCAAATCATCCGGTGAAGTTGAGCGGTCGAGATCAGTTTAGATTTGGGAGGTGTAACCGCACGAGTTTGGGCGTGCGTTTTGGGTTGGCCAGGGAATGATGAGCCTTGGCCGACCAAGCGTGAGGAGGTAGATGGGCCCACGGTGGTCATGCTGGTGTGACCGACCCTTGCTCAATCTAATCTGTGACCCTCCATTCGTGCCGGAGAAGATGGACGCGCGTGATGGCTTGAACCCTAATTTTGGCTTTCAAAGCCGCGCGACCATGCTCTTTTGGGCGGATGGTTTTGTTGTAACCAACCACGGTTGGCTTTGACCGATTGGTCAAGCGTGTAGGCGGTCACATGGTGATTGTGTCGACATGCTCCGGGCCTTTTGAGTCTACATCTACACCCTCCATCTATGCCTGCGAAGACGGACGGTTGAGACCGTTTTGCGACATATGTAATATGCCGCAAACCCTAATTTAGGGTTTTCCGCCCATAATGCTTGGTATGGACGGTTTCTTGGCAAGCGGGTCGGCCGTGGGTATTCCATACCATGCTTAGGGTGATGGAATTGATCTGTGGTCATCCAATCATGCTTGTGGAGTTGGATGACTGCGATCGATCATATCTCGGCAAGTTAAGGCCGTGGGTATTCCATACCATGCTTAGGGTGATGGAATTGATCTGTGGTCATCCAATCATGCTTGTGGAGTTGGATGACCGCGATCGATCATATCTCGGCAAGCTAAGGCCGTGGGTATTCCATACCATGCTTAGGGTGATGGAATTGATCCGTGGTCATCCAATCATGCTTGTGGAGTTGGATGATCACGATCGGGATCATATCCGGAGATCGATACGATCCAAGTCAGGATGCTCAATCGGGCTAATATAACACACCGAGAGGGGCTCAATCGGGCTAATATAACACACCGGAGGCTCGGGCTAATATAACACACCGAGCATCGGCTGCACGGGTATTTCGTACATGGTTTCATTATAGTGCTTGGAGGTTCGTGTTACTCTATATATGAGTAACACTCGGTCTCATGCCACATCGATAATGATTCATTATAGTGCTTGAGGTTCATGTTACTCTATAAGAGTAACACTCGATCGTCATGCCACACCGATAATGAGTAACAGAAATACAAGGTCGATATGAAATTCACAAGAAGGGATTGTTGCTACATGATCCATTCTTGGTGAATTAAGTGAGGGAATATCCAACACTTATAAATGGCTTTATCTTTTACAAGATGTCGCCGCATGATTTTTCTCGCGGTTTTTTACAAATCTAACCTTGAATGAAAATCCACCATCAACATTAAGTCCCCCGCCTAGCACATAATGGTTACACTATTGTGTGGTAGGCATGAGATGGTGACGATTAAAGATAAAACTTATGAGACAAATTACTGTGGAGAGACGGGTCGTCCCGTCCTTCGAGCATGTCACGTTCAAGAAACGTCCAGAAAGTGTTCCCCTAGCATGATGTCGGTCTTGCTCGCTTTGCCGACCTTGCGATGATTTGCCGGTCGAGGGGCTATTGCGCTCGCTTCGTTCAATCGTGGGGATGTGCCTAATCGACCGATCGTTGCGCATGCTTCGTTCGTGGGGTTCTGCGCCGCTGATCGAACGTGGGCTTGTTGTGTTCGCTTCGGTTGAAAGTGGGTCCACCGTGTACATGCTTCAAACGTCGGCCATGTGCTTCGACGAAACCGCCTCGCTGTGTGCGCCAGGACTTGAGACTTGAGCAATACTAGGTCTTGAAACTTATACCGACTGAAATCAATACGAGACATACTTGAACGATGTTTGGACCGGTCATTGTGTGCTCCGATGTGAGTTGTGTCTTGCCGTGTGTGACTACACTTCTCATGTGCTTTCATAGAAGTTCTAACTCCTGTCTTTTATTTCATTGCGGTAGAAAGAAAAGAACTCCGTTGATATATCTTCGAAGATAATCTTTGGTGGAAGTGTTGTGACTTCAAATACATGCCGAACATTGATGATGAGTTGTTCACCGTGCTCTCTACTATATGAAAATATTCGTTCCACTGGGATAACCTCCTCCTATCGACTTCAGGTTTTTTCATGCTCTGTTGGATCCTCATGAAGGATGAATGAGACGCACGTTGAGCAATGAGTACATCAAAGACAACTTGACCGAGCGCAGATTATTGGTGTAGCTTGAGTGTTGAAACGACTCGAGAGGATGTTAAAGTATTACGGTGCGAACGTTGAGGTAGATCCCGGAGAGAGTGTTGAAGCAGGATTCTCAAGTGAACAGTGGTCCCGGAGAGAGCATTGAGGCGGCTCTTGGATAGACCATTGAAGCGACCTGCTGGAGGAAGCGTTGAAGCGGAGCGGCTCTTGATTCGATTTACCCTTGCGAATTCCATGATTCTTGACTCGACCATCTTTCTCGTGTTGAAGAAGTCTTTGATCGAAGGTGAAGGAACTTCATCAGCGAGCCTCGGTCCCAAGCGTGGTTTACATGGTTTGTTCGTAGAAAATCTGTTGACACGGGGAGGATCATTGTGAGGATCACCCCGGTGTAGGAATCTCCATGACAGACCGGTCCATATTCGATGTCGCTCATTTGATCGAGGTCCACGTAGGTCCGCGGCTGAAATACCTCTTTCTCGAGTTGCGGCCATATCCGTTTGAGTCTTAGCAAGAACTTCCTCGCTTCTCCATCAAGTCTCGGAATGGTAATGGATGGTGGTCCTCCTCTCGTCCCTCCGCTCCTCATCCCGATGCGGGGAGTGAAAGTTGTTGCTCGGGGTGACTACCGGAGGTGTTACGCTTGAGGAGTTATCGGGATTTGCGGCTGCTCCGACTCTCGGTGACTCGGGAGGTGTTACACTTGTTGGAATATCTCCGCTACTGTCGGCAGAGTGGTAGAAGTGACGGCTTCATAAGGTGTATTGACCACGGTAGCTCCGAAATTATAGGACGGAGCCCCTTCGTATACCGTGTTACTCGCCGGAAGAAGAGGTTGAAAAGTTGCCTAAGGAACCGAAGGTCGAAGCGGGGTTGTACTTCAAAGGATGAAAGTCTCTCTTGCCCGTAAGGATGAGTTGTTGTTGAAGGACTTCCTTGAAAGATTGTAGCTACCGACTTGTTTTTCCTTTTAGATTTCTTTTTTTTTTTTGAGTGATAGTGAGGATTTTCTTCGACTTCCGGTCTTGAATAGGTAATTGAATTGGCTTATTTTGAGATAGTTTTGTGAACAAACTTTTTGAAAGAGATTATGTTAAATGAGGTTTGCATCTTGGTCATGAATGATTGCACATATATGAAGTTGCAAATGTTATGTAAAAGGGAGGTACGAATGGAAACAAACATGGCGTTTGATCACCGAGCCTCTTTCTCCACGTGCGGGATGCTAAGTCCCCTGAATTCTAAACTATCTTTCTTGTAAAGTTGTTGAGTAAAACTTACTTGCCTTTTGAAGCCTCACCATATCGACCAGGAGTAGCCTCTAAGAAAATCCTCCGCAAGCTATCTCTCGAACCGAGCTTCTCCGAACAATGCGCTTCAAAGCGTTGCATTCACTGGTGGGTGATGAAGGAACCGATGGTAATGACAGTACCTCGGATCCATTACTTGTTGATCAAGAGGTGGGCGCCGCACGGGGTAGCTTCAACTCTCCATTTCGCACCCACGTCTCTAGTAGCTCCAGGATCTTCTTCACCGGGAAGGGGAAATGTAAGTACCTTGAGTCTAGCTTTTCCCGCGTTAGCGGGCGTTGCAATGTCTCTCCGTGGCCTTGATGTGGAATAGGAGATGAAGTTGTAAGACTTGCGGATGTCATCATATCTCGTGGATCGCTTGCCTAGGCGAGTGATGTGGAAGGTGTCGTAATGTCACCGCTGCCGAGTGATCGAATTGAACGTTCCCATCCTCTCGTACTCACGCATTCCTTGATTGATCTCTCCTTCCTCAAGCATTTCTTCACTCGTTGAAAGGTTGATGCGGGTCGAACCCAGTCTTAGGGCTTCTAACGAGGGTTTTGAGATATAAATCTTCTAACACGGTTCCATAGGCTGCAGGCTCCCTTTCTTTATCCGGGCGGACATTGTAGTGCTCCGGACAAGTATCTTCTCTGAGTGGAGTCGTCTCGGATTCTCATCGTCGATTTGGACCCCGCTGTTCATCTTTCCCGAGTCCCCGCGATTACGCGCTCTTTTTGTTTCTCCCCGGGTAAAGGTGTGATCCCCGGCTAAGGATTCACCGTTTCTTTGCGAGTGGATGCATCCTTCTTGTAATTGTCCGCTTATGTCATTCAAAATGAGAAATGTCTCGCTCGCCTCCCGGTGATACCGGCTTGATTTGCCAAGACATCCTCCAAAGATTCCAGTTTATGCTTCCCATGATATCTCGAACCTTTGTAGTTTCCTGGATACATTGCGAGATGGAAACCGAAAAATTGAGGATTCAATTTTATGCAACCGATAGATCAATCTCCTTTGTGGTCGCCAATTGTTGATGGGTGAAAATTACTCCTGCCGAATTTGGTAATTTGGGGTGTAATGAGGAATGAATTTAAACCTACAACAAATGCACCGCGCGGTGAGTGCTTGTAGATTCGAGAGATCAATGCGTGCAAGTCCGGCCTAAACCAAGAAATGGCGTTCCCGGACTTGTTTCGGTCACAAAGTGAAGGAGATGGGGTTGATCTTAGGGAGGGAAGCGAAGAAGGTGTTGAGATTGTGAAGGTGTTGGCTTGCTTATGACTTGTGACAGTAAAAGTGAGCAGACTTACGGTTAATGTAAGGAGGCTCGGATGTCGATTTTCTCGTCTTGTTTTCCTTGTTGTTTGAAATAGGGCGGAGAACCTATTTATACAAGTCATTGAGCCTCACTCACGTTTCGTGGGAAGTGGAGGTAGTGGAATGATGGAGTGGTGGAGTTGTGTGTCGGTAGCATACGACCGGTCTTGCCCACTTCTCCAGTTCATCTCTAACCGTCCATGACTTCCTAACACGTTCTTGTAATGGCGCGTTGCACGCCGCACGCCGTAAACCACCAGACCAATACCCCGGTAAGTATCCCCCGATTTGTGACATGATTGATGTCTGAATGTGGATCGTGGGTCCACGAAAGATAGCATGTAATCTTGAAATTGAATAACTGCGTTATTGAAGAAAGTCGATACTTGTGCAAGATCGTGTGTATTTTATGCAGCATCGCATTACGGTGTGGTAAAGTGATGTGTAATGACTGCTCACTAACCAAATAACTCCTGACCAGGGTTGTATAACCAAGCTGGTGAGGTCGGACGGATGAGATGATGTTTGAGACACTCATCTGCGACCGTTGATGAAATTAGGGTTTTTAAAGAGGTGCGCAAGCATCACTCTTCGCCTTGGTCGAAACCAAGCATGGGAAGGATTTTGAGAAGACCGACCATACATGCGTGTTCCCGCATGATGGTGTAGGCGCCCGTATTCCGTTCCCTCATGAAAGCGCGATCCGGGCCACTCAATTTGACCGGTAAAGAGGAGTGGTCGAGATCGGTTTTGGTAAATCCCTTGCCGCAAAGGAGTTGGAAACCGGCGTGATTTCCTAGTTTGGGCACGCGTTTCAAGCGACCAACATTGGTTGGTTTTGGTCGATCATACTACCGTGTAGGTGGTAGGTTGGTGTTCACACCTATACGATTATCCCATGAAAACGTGATCTAAGCCATTCAAATCATGGGGTGAAGTTGAGCGGTCGAGATCAGTTTAGGATTTGGGAGGTGTAACCGCACGAGTTTGGGCGTGCGTTTTGGGTTGGTCGGGAATGATGAGCCTTGGCCGACCGCGTGAGGAGGTAGATGGGCCCACGGTGGTCATGCTGGTGTGACCGACCCTTGCTCAATCTAATCTGTGACCCTCCATTCGTGCCGGAGAAGATGGACGCGCGTGATGGCTTGAACCCTAATTTTGGCTTTCAAAGCCGCGCGACCATGCTCTTTTGGGCGGATGGTTTTGTTGTAACCAACCACGGTTGGCTTTGACCGATTGGTCAAGCGTGTAGGCGGTCACATGGTGATTGTGTCGACATGCTCCGGGCCTTTTGAGTCTACATCTACACCCTCCATCTATGCCTGCGAAAGACGGACGGTTGAGACCGTTTGCGACATATGTAATATGCCGCAAACCCTAATTTAGGGTTTTCCGCCCATAATGCTTGGTATGGACGGTTTCTTGGCAAGCGGGTCGGCCGTGGGTATTCCATACCATGCTTAGGGTGATGGAATTGATCTGTGGTCATCCAATCATGCTTGTGGAGTTGGATGACTGCGATCGAGATCATATCCGCAAGCTAAGGCCGTGGGTATTCCATACCATGCTTAGGGTGATGGAATTGATCTCGTGGTCATCCAATCATGCTTGTGGAGTTGGATGATCGCGATCGATCATATCTGGCAAGCTAAGGCCGTGGGTATTCCATACCATGCTTAGGGTGATGGAATTGATCCGTGGTCATCCAATCATGCTTGTGGAGTTGGATGACTGCGATCGAGATCATATCAGGAGACCGATACGGTCAAGTCAGGATGCTCAATCGGGCTAATATAACACACCGAGAGGGGCTCAATCGGGCTAATATAACACACCGAGAGGGGCTCGGGCTAATATAACACAGGAGCATCACCGTGTCGGGTATTTCGTACATGGTTTCATTATAGTGCTTGGAGGTTCGTGTTACTCTATATATGAGTAACACTCGGTCTCATGCCACACCGATAATGATTCATTATAGTGCTTGGAGGTTCATGTTACTCTATAAGAGTAACACTCAGTCGTCATGCCACACCGATAATGAGTACGGGAAATACAAGGTCGATATGAAATTCACAAGAAGGGATTGTTGCTACATGATCCATTCTTGGTGAATTAAGTGAGGGAATATCCAACACTTATAAATGGCTTTATCTTTTACAAGATGTCAGCGCATGATTTTTCTGGTTTTTTACAAATCTAACCTTGAATGAAAATCCACCATCAACAATCGCGAAACAAACCTCCCTAGTGAAGCTAAGAGTCCGTTTAACTTCTGTACATCTTTTATTGTTGCTGGAGTTGGCATGTCGCGAACTGCTTGCACCTTCGCCGGATCAACTTGTATACCCTCTTTTGATACAATGTAGCCTAAAAATTTCCCTGACGCAACCCCAAAATACACTTCTCTGGATTTACTTTGATGTTAAACTGTCTCATTTGTTCAAAAAATTCTCTCAGATCTTGGACATGATCTTTTGCTTCTTTACTTTTTATTAACATATCATCCACATACACCTCTAGTGTCTTATGTATCCAATTCGCAAACACCTTCTCTACCATTCTTTGGTATGTTGCTCCAAAGATTTCGCAAACCAAATGGCATTTTTGTATAACAATATAATCCTCTTGGGGCGAAAAAGCGGTGTGTTCTTGATCTTCTTGACGAGAGGGATTTGATTATATCCTTTGTATCCATCTAGAGAAGATATTCTATCATTTCTCCGCCGACTCTACCAATTGTGGGATATCTGGTAGTGGAAAACTATCTTTTGGACAAGCTTTATTTAGATCAGTGAAATCTATACAAATTCTTATCCCTTTATTCTTCTTTGGAACTACTACCATGTTTGCTATCCACTCCGGATATTTAGCTTGTCTTATAATTCCTGCATCAAGCATCTTCTTCAGTTCTTCTTCTATTTGGGGATGATACGTTGTTGCAATCTTTCTGATTCTTTGTTTGAATGGTCTAACATTTATATCAATCTCTAATTTATGACATGCCACAGACAGATCTATTCCCGGTATCTCATCCATATCCCATGCGAAGATGTCTTTATATTCTCGCAACAGATTAACAGTTCTTTCTTCCTCATCCTCCTCCATTTTAGTTCCAATTTTTAGTATTTTGGGTGCTTCTTGGGTCCCAACATTCACTTCCTTTGTTGGTTCTGCCGCAGTGTAACTGGCCTCAGGTTCTCGCATAGGTGTCGGTTCTTTTATCTCCTTCGCAGGTCCATTCCCTTCTTCCGAATTTTCGCCAGGTATGCCTTTTCCTTCCTCTGCTTTTATCATGTAAATTATAAATTCTTCTTCTTTCTTTGCTTCCTTCGCCATTTTCCTACGATTTTTCCGCTTCTCTGCACGTCCTTCGTATTGCTTCACTTCAATTTGATAACATAATCTCGCTTTATCCACATCTCCTCTAATTTCACCGATCCCACTTGGTATAGGAAATTTAATGCATTGATGTAATGTCGACGCTACAGCTTTAATCGCATGTATCCATGGTCTTCCCAACAACATGTTGTATGGTGATTCCATATCCACCACACAGAATATTACTCGTGTTTCGATTTCTCCTAGTAAAATTCGCAACTCTATTTCTCCTTTTGGTTTTGTTAAAGATTTGCCAAAGCCATGAATATGATAAGTTGAAGGAGACATTTCTTCATTTTTGTACCCCATTTCTTTGTATGTATGGTAGAACATTATATCCACCGAACTCCCTGTATCCACCAAAGTTCTGTTTATTGTCCATTCTTCCATAATCTTTGCCGTGTTCACCTTTTCTTTCTGTGTGGTTACTGTGACCACCAAAGGAGATGTGTGTCCCAAATTTTCTTTTGGTATTTCGCTGCTTTGTCAAACGTAATTTTCTGTTTTTCCCAATCTCTCAAAGGTGATGTCTTCTCAACTGCTACAATTTTCTTTCCTTCAAAGTCTCGCTTATGTATTCTCCCTCTGACGTTCTCATGGAATTCACTGATCATTGTTTTTGTGATCGAATTACACTCCAACCTTTTGTTAAATTTCCTGATTCTAGTTTTCTCTATTTTTTACTGATTCATCCACTTGTTTTATCATTTTCTTGATTTGAACAACCTTGATAACAATCTTTAATCTTTTCCTTCAATCAGTCCCTGTTTCTAGCGCCATTATGTAGTTGTAGGAAATCCCACACTACACCCCTCACAAGAATCCACACAATCAAATCATTTTAAGATGAACAATTATAAGTTTTATTGATCAAATTCCAGAAATGTTACAAGATGAAAAGGAGATATACCAAAGAATTACAATCACTCTAAACTTTCTCTCTCTTAATGACTTGTTCAACACTCAAAAAAGATCCTCCCCTTCGTAAGCCTATTCGGCTCTTTATATAGGACATTACATAGTGGATGACAGCTAAACTGTTCTTTATTTTCGGGTATATCTTGCGAAGTATCGCAAATGTACAAATGTCAAATCTCGCGACACTCCTCGATCTCTTTACATCTTCACATCTTTCTCGTGTTTTGGCTGCCGTCATCCGTTACGTCGTTTTTACTTCCATCCCGCGATGTCTTCAGGTGTGTCGTTTATGGACTTCGCGAGAATCTTGGTGTTGCAATATTCTGATCCTACACTAGGCTTATTGGTATTTTTATTCATTGCATATCTTTGGATTACCAATATGTGTGAGTTAGTAGAACCGATCATAACTTGTTATGTACCTTGGTATAACTAATCACAATGCCTGACTTATGATTTGGTATGACTGGTTTTTATTAATTAGTGTAACCGATCCTAAGTAATTACCTGAGATGGTGTGACCGATCCTAGTAATTGGTGTGACCGGTCACAAAAGAGTTGTGTAATCGATACTTGTAATTGGTGTAACCGGTCCTAGTAATTGGTGTAACTGATCCTGGTAATTGGTGTAACCGATCCTAGTGACTTGTGTAACTGATCACAAGCAATACCATGAGTATATGGTAACCGGTCCTGGTAATTGATGTAACCGATCCTGGTAACTGATGTAACCGGTCCTGGTAACTTGTGTGTCCGATCACAAGTAATCAATATGAAGGTGTAACCGATCCTAGTGATTGGTAGAACCGATTGAACCCATGATTGTGAATTGATATTTGATCAATCACATAGTTGTTCTTGGAATACGAGATGAACCAATTCTAAACTTGTTTGGAAGTGTGGTATAATCGATTCCAAGATTGTAAATATGAAAGAGGATTTATAAAGAAAAGATGTCAACATACTTTGAACATGAACAATAACTCTTATCTTTTATTGTTCAAAGATATTCCTTAGTTACTCAAGGAGATCCCGTTAAAAATAAATTAAGAATCTTTTAATTAAGGTTGTTAGATTAATATGCTTTAATTACCAGCAATTAAATGCATATCTCTAGAGAATAAAAATTAGTAATGTGCATTTACTAATTGGAGATTTTCTATTAAGTGATTTCGGAAAATATTGGACAAAGCATTTCCAGGAATTATGAAAACCGATTTGGGCATTTATTGCATATCTTGTGAATAATTTCGGTTTTGGAAATTCTTTGGTGTCCAAACATCCTTGGTCTATAAATACCTAAGTTTGCATTTATAGAAAACTATCCTAAGAGCCAGGAAAACTTCATCTTTTTGTTGTTTCTGGTGGAGCCGTCTATCGAAGAGGAAAGTACCCTAATTAGGCGAAATCTCTTACGACCGCTCGTTTAAAGACTTTTGTGGGATCAAGAAGATCTACGAGTACCTGGTAGGCCCATAAAAGTGTATATAAATTAAGCCTACGGTGATACCGCAAGTGCACGGTGTCGTGATGTAGCACTGGGCACGTACGAGTCGATCCACAGAGACGAGGGGTGCTCTAAGGTGATCAAATGGCTTTCTTAACTGAATTCCTAGTGTGACAGGGTAACAAATTGGTATTTTGCCGAAACGGCTGATGTTGAAATGAGGTGAACCTAAACTAAGGTAGAACAGTGAGATAAAAGGTGATGCTAGGGCTGCAAATCCACCACTAACCCCTATTGTGTGCTTAACTAGTTTGAGTTCTTGTTCTTATACCTGACAAGTGAAGCTTGTCACTTCTATCACTTCTCTAAGAGTTTCTCCATGTGAAGCTTCAAATACACAGCTAAGGGTACTAATCCTAAGTACTAGTTGTCTAATTAAGAACAACTAGTCAGGGGTATTAGTATTAAGATTAAAAGCAAGAGCTGAATCACTCTCAACTCAGTCTTAACCTAACTACAGTGCATCCATGGCTTTGGTATGCACTGTGAGAGAAAAGAGTTGAGGTGATAAAATTTAAAGCTATCTAAAACAATAATCTCTCAAGAACATTCAACACAGTTCAAAACATAATTGGGAATTAGGGTTTCAGTGAAACCCTAACAACAAAATTAAAACATACTAGAGCAACAAAATACACAAAATAAACCTAATTGACACTCTGGCTAACCCAGGCGTGCCTTCTACACTAACCCCTCACTGCTATTTATACATGCCATCATCAAAAACTCAATACCCTAATTTATTTAAAAAATAGCAAAGTAAAACAACCCATACCCTCTACTCTCTCTGAATCGCCTCTGCTCTTGTCAATTCAGCTTCAACAACTCCCTTGCTTCGACTGTGGTGAAACCCTAGTTCTAGTTATCTCAAACCTAGCTTCTAGGGTTTTGAGAGAAGCTATGATTGAGATGACTAGACCTAGAGAACTGGTGCGGTACTACTGATGGGGTTGTTGGTGATGGAAGAAGGTGATGATGGTCTAGGAACGGTATGGGCGAAGGTGGTGAAGGGATGGTGGAGACGAGGAAGAGCAGAGCTCTGCTCTGTCGAGTGAGGGAAGAAGAAAGAGAAAGTGAAAGGAGAGAATGGTCTGCTCGATTAGGGGTATAGGGTAGGGTCATTTCGTTGTGAGGCACGAACAGCGGGGTGACGATGCGATGGGCCTAGCGAGCGTTAGATCAAGCTGGAGAAATCTCAACGGTTGAGAAAGGTGAGCGGTTTTGGAGCGATCTGGTGTTGAGCGGGGCATCGAGAAATGGATGTGAGCGAAGGAGCGACCGTGTGATGCATTAGTGTGAGATCTCAACGGCTCGGAATGAGCGGGTTCGGATCGGGTCGTGGGTAGCTCTAGCCCATGTCTTCCTTATTGGGTTGCAAGGCGACCAGCGCGGGCTTGGGCTATCTGCTCCATAGATGCTTGACTCCAATTCTTCTCGCTCTTTTGCTCCTTAGTTTCTCCGAGCTTTATTTATTACCTAAAAACACAAAATTAATTAATACAAATATTTATTCTTGAAAACAAGGAAAATACAGAATCTGGGATAATATCTGATTCTTGAGCACAAAAGATGAGTAAAATGCCAATAAAAAGGTGTATAAATATGCAATATTTGGCACTCATCAAATACCCCCAAACCTGAATTTTACTTGTCCTCAAGTAAAACAGAAAATAAGAAATCCTAACTATACCACTTTGTCATTTGGTCTCTCGAATGCATTTAGCGTATGCACTAAGCCTTTAAACCCCTAGGTGTCCCTAGTGGACGAGTTGTAGTCTCGTGAGGGTTTACCAGAGGTGTACCCACAAAACCTTCTCCAACTTCGAGTGTAAAAGAGTCTCAAGCATCCACAGAAGCTATGAGGACATAGAGTTTACGCATGCTAGTAATGTGAAGTTAGAACTATCGAAGAACGCCTTCTCATCCTTAAGTCTTTGAGCGAGAAGTAACCATACCATATGAAAGAATTCGGATTCGATTGTGATCATAAGTCTCAACTCTGCCTCACCATTAGGGTTTTATGATAATTGCACTCAAAAGATCGCTTTTTAGTCTCTCATGTGTGCGGGCGGGGAATAAAGAGAGAAATCCTGCACACGTTGTAGGTAAGAAGGATAACCTTCTGAAATAAAATCTGGAGACTCCACAGAAGTGTGGACAAAAAGAATCTTTTTCTGATGATCTCTAAGAAAGGAAAATCAACCATTGGTCAAGGGTGGGAGTACTCACTACCTTTTCACCCGATCGGCAATTAATATCACTCTCTCATAAGAAACCATAGAAACGTCTTCAATCTTCGGTCTTCGGTCTTCAAATGTTGATGACGAACTTCTGAACTTTACAAAAACTTGACAAAATAATTTTATTTTTTTTTTTTTTTTTTTTTTTTTTTTTTTTTTTTTTTTTTTTTTTTTATATCTTATGTACATGAAACGAAAATAATAACACAATTTTTTTTTTTTTTTTTTTTTTTTTTTTACAATAAAACGATAAATTTTAAATTTTCACAAACTTCATTAATTCTCATTTTCTTTTTCTTTGTTTGTTGCACATAAACCTTGGACTATATCAATTTTTCTTTCCATATTCTGATTCTGCTCCGGTTGCTGACGATGATGTGTTTCTATGGGTCTTGCTGATTGAGAGAGAGAGATGCTAGCGCAAATCGGTATTTAGAAGGAGTTTTCATCTTTAGACGTCACCCTCATGATTGATGGAATTAGCACTCAAGAGATCAAAAGTAGTCTTTGAAAGTGGTGCGAAGTTGGGTAGCTCACCATTCTACCGGAATTGACGTACGGTGACACACACTCTAAAGCTTTTCTAGAAAGTCACAAAGAGTGAAGGTCGGTACCTCGCTTGATGTAAAATGGGTAGTCTCCACTATGGGTGATCACAATTCTACTACCGAATATCTAAAAAGACACCTAATTAGCCCTCCGGTATGGTTAAATCCAACTTTAACGCTCTAATCAACTAAGGAACCCGATTGCGTTCTCCGGCACTTCTAACTTTTGTTATTTCGGTCAGATTCTCTATGTAAACATAGCTAGAAGCATGCTAGTGACTCTAAAATCTCTAATAGTTGGAGGTTTTTACAAAAAGAGTTTGTGAAGTTTTTTTTTTTTTTTTTTTTTTTTTTTTTTTTTTTTTTTTTTTTTATATGAAAGTAAAAGATTAAAAAGACTAAAAACTCTAAATGCAAATGCACCCCAAACCTAAATCAAACATTGTCCTCAATGTGTCACGAGATAGGAAAAATTTAAACAAGTCACATACCGAGAGAACTATCGATAAGAGAAAAGGGAAGAGATTAGGAATGTCGGCGGGAGCAAGGTTGAGCTTCATTCGTCAAGGCAAAATCCAACATTCTCGGTGGTGATTATATCGGATTAGCACAATATATGCACAAGAAGACTCAACCGATGTAAGAAAAGAAAAATTTAACAAGTCCTAAAAAGTTGAGGGTTAACCCAAAAAATAATGTACGAAACATGAAAATGGGCTTTGGTTTATGTGGGAATTTGGTTTGTTTGGGATTTGGTTTGTGTGGGAATTTGGTTTTGTTGGGATTGATTTTGGTTTTTGTTGGATTTGGTTTGTTTGGGCTTTGGTTTGTTGGGAAAGTACAGCCCGGTGATACTTGTCAGGTTTAGTTAAAGCGAGCCCGGTCTGACCACCACAGTTAGGTTCTAGCCTAGATGATGTGGGCTCGGATGCATGCACACCGGTGAGTATGCTTATGTGGAGTGAAAGTTGAGAGCTAAGCCCGGTAAGTGGGCTTCGACTTATGCGGCCAGTTTGCTCGGTTTGGTTTGGCAATTAGTAACCCAGTGATTGCAGTTTGGTCTTGTGTGCGCCCAATTGTTGCGGTTTGCACGGCTTGGTGGGTGGTGTGCACGGTCCCGACTATCCAAGCCCTAACTCAAAGTTTGTGGGGCTAGTCACTCCAAGCCGACTATAGCTTAACTACGGCTCAACTCACGCAACGCAGGGGCTGGAGTGAGCAATTCGGGGCTTGTTGGGGCCTCGGGTTTGGTTAACCTTAGTATTCACGAGTATGCTCAAGTTGCATTCTTACAAGCACGATTAGACACGAGTCGCAATGCACGAGGACTTGCGGTTCGGGGTTGAGCAGCAGCAGGGTCATATGACTTCAATGCTCACAATTTTAGGCACCACTTGAGAATGCGGGTTTTAGCACGCAAGGTAAGCGGCTCAACAGGTGCGGCATGCAAGGTCAAAGATTCATGCACAAGGTTGCACACAATCACGGGTCGAGCTCAGGATTTGCTCAAAGGTGTGCTCAGAGTCACTCAAGTGTCACGGTTGCCTTATGTTGCGATCGGAGGTAGACATTTACACGCATAAACCCTAGAATGAAAATGGCCACATGTTCACAAATAAATGCACACAAGCAAGGGGCGGATGGCTCACTAGGCATAAAGCAAGTCAATACGGCGCTTACACGGAATTGTTATTCAAGCCTTGCGGCTACGTGGACCGGCAAGGGTTGTTTGGTTCTGGGGTTGGTATTGAAGACTTTCAAAACATTTGCCAGGTATCTCACTTCACAATGATTACAAGTTACTCATCAAATACACGGTGCTTGTATTTTACAAAGATGCTCGACACTTGACAAATTAGCTAATGCACAGATACGCGGCTTAGCAAAAGTTCTAGCAAGATTTCAGATATTTGATAACTCACACAAGGTCTCGGACTCGAATAGATCATGTCAACGGGGTCGGCGGGGTGCGGATGCCTCACACAAGGTCTCACACATGCACACGTGTCCAAGACACAAAGACACAAAGAAACGAAGCCAAAGATTGGCAGCTCATGTGAATGGCACATTATTTCAAGCACAAGGTTATGTGCTAAGATTAATCGAGCCAAGTTGCAACAAAGCCCCACGGCTTCGAGAAGGCAGGGGGTTGCACGAGGTTAATGCTCGAAGTCAACAAAGCTCGGCGAGATATCAAGGACTAGTACACGGTTGTGTGCAAGTCGAGGCAAGCCATGACAAGTGAGAGCACAACAAAGGTTAGCTCACGGGCTAGCATGCAAGGGTGTGGCAAATGACCGGGCAAGGTATCCAATTCAACGAGGCCTTCATGGCAATAGTCAAGGCATAGCAACAATCAACTTGATCGGTTCAAACAACCAACCAATCCAAAGATTACGGTGAGATTTCACGATCGGATTACGCATACAAGTTATGGCTACGACTCACGAGATGCACAAATGCCGGTAACGTGGTCTGTTGACCTCAAAATTTAGAGATTATGCACAGGTAGGCAGGGTCAACGGGATTGTAGCTACAACTACCGGCTTTCCAAGTTATGACTCCAAACTTGCAGCTTCAGGGGCTAGCAAGGGAGCGGGGTAGCTCATGCAACGGTGAGTATGGCGGCAAGGTTGGTTAAACGGGTGTGAGTAATACCGAACAAGGTTGCTAATTTCTCATGTGATCAAGGCTCGCGTGATTCAACAAGTCACATGATATTCAAGATCTCACTAAAAAATATTTGCCGTCAACAAGCTCACAGATGTATGCTCGAGATATGGTTCATAACGGCCACAGAGATGCAAAATGATAGAGTGTGCACAACCTTAACGAGAACTCAGCTCAACACGCTCAATTGATGGCGGTGAAAGCTCATACAAGATTCAAATCAAGATCAAACATGCATAAGAGTTCGGTGTGGCTCGGACAAGGTTTAGCACATGGTTAAGGTTGAGCATCAATGGCACATTCAAAGCGGATCAACAATCGGTTTTAGGGCTACCGGTTGTCATGCAATATGCGGCTCGGGGTTGATCACCTAGCAAGGTGACTAGGTTATCAAGCAAGTTGGTAGGCCTACCTCATTCACGACTCATGCGCAAATGTGCCGGGGTAGCGAGTTGTAGCCACAGTTAAGTTGTTCGTATCTTGTCTTCCTTCCCTTTAGTTTTTGTAGCACATGTACCTCTTTGGCTCAACAAACAAAGTTCAGTCCTCAATGTTATGCAATAAGCAATAGAGCTCGTGTGCTACGATGACAAAGCTAAGCTCGAGCAAAGCACAACAAGTAATATGGGTGGCACAGTGAGAATAACTTGGTGATGGGGTTAAAAGTGACAAGTGACACTAAGCTACGGCTACGGAGGCTTATAGCTCGAGTCAAGAAGCCGAGATGCGAAATAACAAAATTTCTGGTGATTTATACTAATGCAGGTTAATGCACAAAAACAATGCTAATAACAATGCACAAGGAAGCAAATTAAACTAAATTATAACAGGGCTAATAACAGGGCTAATGATAACAGGGCAAATAACACTAAATTATACTAAAACATAACAAAAAGGAATAACACAGAGCAACTATGTACAAGGTGAAATGAAAACAGCTAAGCGAGCCAATGAACACTAGGCACGCGCCAAGTCCCCGGCAACGGCGCCAAAAACTTGGTAGGCCCATAAAAGTGTATATAAATTAAGCCTACGGTGATACCGCAAGTGCACGGTGTCGTGATGTAGCACTGGGCACGTACGAGTCGATCCACAGAGACGAGGGGTGCTCTAAGGTGATCAAATGGCTTTCTTAACTGAATTCCTAGTGTGACAGGGTAACAAATTGGTATTTTGTAAACTAGTGATGTTGAAATGAGGTGAACCTAAACTAAGGTAGAACAGTGAGATAAAAGGTGATGCTAGGGCTGCAAATCCACCACTAACCCCTATTGTGTGCTTAACTAGTTTGAGTTCTTGTTCTTATACCTGACAAGTGAAGCTTGTCACTTCTATCACTTCTAAGAGTTTCTCCATGTGAAGCTTCAAATACACGGCTAAGGTACTAATCCTAAGTACTAGTTGTCTAATTAAGAACAACTAGTCGGGGTATTAGTATTAAGATTAAAAGCAAGAGTTTGAATCACTCTCAACTCAGTCTTAACCTAACTACGGTGCATCCATGGCTTTGGTATGCCTTTGTGAGAAAAAAGAGTTGAGGTGATAAAATTTAAAGCTATCTAAAACAATAATCTCTCAAGAACATTCAACACGAGTTCAAAACATAATTGGGAATTAGGGTTTTCAGTGAAACCCTAACAACAAAATTAAAACATACTAGAGCAACAAAATACACAAAATAAACCTAATTGACACACTGGCTAACCCGAGGCGTGCATACACACTAACCCCTCACTGCTATTTATACATGCCATCATCAAAAACTCAATACCCTAATTTATTTAAAAAATAGCAAAGTAAAACAACCCATACCCTCTACTCTCTCTGAATCGCCCCTGCTCTTGTCAATTCAGCTTCAACAACTCCCTTGCTTCGACTGTGGTGAAACCCTAGTTCTAGTTATCTCAAACCTAGCTTCTAGGGTTTTGAGAGAAGCTATGATTGAGATGACTAGACCTAGAGAACGGTGCGGTACTGCGATGGGGTTGTTGGTGATGGAAGAAGGTGATGATGGTCTCAGGAACGGTATGGGCGAAGGTGGTGAAGGGATGGTGGAGACGAGGAAGAGCAGCAGCTCGCTGTGCCGAGTGAGGGAAGAAGAAAGAGAAAGTGAAAGGAGAGAATGGTCTCTTTCGATTAGGGGTATAGGGTAGGGTCATTTCGTTGTGAGGCACGAACAGCGGGGTGACGATGCGATGGGCCTAGCGAGCGTTAGATCAAGCTGGAGAAATCTCAACGGTTGAGAAAGGTGAGCGGTTTTGGAGCGATCTGGTGTTGAGCGGGGCATCGAGAAATGGATGTGAGCGAAGGAGCGACCGTGTGATGCATTAGTGTGAGATCTCAACGGCTCGGAATGAGCGGGTTCGGATCCGGGTCGTGGGTAGCTCTAGCCCATGTCTTCCTTATTGGGTTGCAACTGATTCGCGCGCGGGCTTGGGCTATCTGCTCCATAGATGCTTGACTCCAATTCTTCTGCTCTTTTGCTCCTTAGTTTCTCCGAGCTTTATTTATTACCTAAAAACACAAAATTAATTAATACAAATATTTATTCTTGAAAACAAGGAAAATACAGAATCTGGGATAATATCTGATTCTTGAGCACAAAAGATGAGTAAAATGCCAATAAAAAGGTGTATAAATATGCAATATTTGGCACTCATCAGTACCTTTGGTGAGAAACTAGAATTGTAGTTTATTAGTTTTCGATTGATTTGATTGACTAACGGTTGTTGAACTTTGGTTGCACCTATTTTGTTTATTCTTGAGAATCTTCTCGTCACGATATAAGATTCACTCAAACTATATCGGAAGTGTCGACGGGATCTTTAGAACTTGTTTGTAGATCTAAAGACATCTTGTGATAATCCATTGTTAATAGACTCCGTTGCAAGCGTGATTGATCACAAGAGATTCAAGTGGTGTTGTGCAGAGTTTAATTGAAGATTAAAGAAGATTTGAGGACGAAGAAGATTACGATTGGTTTCTCATATCTTTTTTACGACAAACCTTGATCGGATGGGATCCAAGTATAAACTGATTTATTCGATTAATTAGTTGCATGAGATCAAGTAACACATAATAGTTCTCTTGAAATCTATTTTGATTGTTACAAATCCGAATCTTATTACTTTGGTAATAGAGATTGGATTGATCTAACTGAGCAAAGAAGTTTATTAGTTTAAACGGAAGAGCCTTTGCATATGACTTGAGATATCTTTGTCTGGAAACAATCAATAGAGTTGTTACCAAATAGATTTGTTGTTCCTTTCTTGTTTGGAATACGATCCAAAGGAATTGTTCAGTGTGTGCACTTATTGAATGTCGGAAGCGGGGATACTTGAATAAACTAAGTGAACTAGGTTTAGTTGCTTGGTCTCAACTATAAGAAGTTGGTTTAGATTTTGTATATCGGCTTAATTCTCGAGAGTGTTCAATGCGGACTAGGTCCCAGGTTTTTCTGCATTTGCGGTTTCCTCGTTAACAAAATATTGTTGTGTCTTTTACTTTTCTATTTCCTAATTATAATTGTTTGTTATAATTAGAAGTAAAATACACAAATGTTAACTCCGTATTACTTGATAGTGATCCTATAGAGTTTGGTTAAGTCCGAACCTATTATCAAGTAATCACATTTTGATTGTTGTATTGTCTCGATCTCGTATCCATAGACGATCACACAAAGTGTGAATATCGATTTTTCGTATTGTCCCGACTTTGTCCATAGACAATCACTTTCGGTAAGAGGACTTATAGGTGGATATTTTAAAGATTGTGGTTTATTTGGGTACCCTCGTCTTTTCACACTAGTAGAAGCTTCTTGATCTCAAAGAAGTTAAACTAGCGGACACAAGATATTTCGCGTAGTTAGGTTACTCTCCTCTCCAAGATAGTATTACGAGAATACTATTAGTCGGCTACACCAGAAACAAGAAAGATGAAGTTTTCCTGGCTCAGGATAAGTTTGTAAGAACAACAAACTTCACTATTTATAGACCAGGGTAGTATGGACACCAAGGAATTTCCATAATCAAAAATATTCTTAAGATATATAATAAAGCACCTAAATTCAGTTTTGTCTAATTCCAACTAATATCCAACTTTGGATACTTGAAATCTTCATGGAAAACTCAATATTAGCTAGCACTTAACTAATATATATATTTCCAGAGATATGTTTTGATTGCTGGTAAAACAAAACATATTAATTTCGAAAATCTCAAAAAGATTCTCTATTATTTTGGTTTGGGATCTCACTTTGAGTATCAAGGAATATCTTTGAACAATTAAGAAATAAGATTTTAGCACATGTTGAAATTACTCATTATATCGACATCTTGAACTTTCTTATTTTGCAAACCCAATTTTCAAATCACACAAACCCTAAAGTGTACGTGACTTAGAGAAATCAATTTTGCCTATTGGGACCGGTTCTACTATGACTCCTAAAACAAGTTAGGATCGGTTCTAACTTGACTCCAAATATAGGTAGGGATCCGTTCTACCTTGATTCCCAACATAAGCTAGGATGGGTTCTACCTTGATTACCTATATAGATTAGGATCGGTCCAACCTTAAGATCTTCAATGAAAATCGGACCATCAATCCTCTTGATTTCCTTTCTACTACCAAACAAGTTTGTACTTATACTTGCTTCAAATCTTGTAATTAAACATAGTTTTCTATGAAATCAAACCTATGTTCACTACTGTTGATGGTGGATTTTCGTTTAAGGTTAAATTTGTAAATAACCGGAAAACTCATGCGCTGACATCTTGTAAAAGATAAAGCCATTTATAAAGTGTTGGATACTCCCTCACTTAATTCACCAAGAATGGAGCATGTAGCAACAATCCCATTATGTGAATACATGAAATTCCTCCAGGTTGGAGCATGTGGCAACAATCCCTTCCTGTGAATTTCATATCAGCCTTGTATTTCCGAGTACTCATTATCGGTGTGGCATGACGGAGTGTTACTCTTACGCAGTAACACGAACCTCAAGCACTATAATGAAACCATGTACGAAATACACATACGAAGCCGGATTCTCGGTGTGTTATACTAGCCCGAGCCCTCTCGGTGTGTTATACTAGCCCGATTGAGCCCTCTCGGTGTGTTATACTAGCCCGATTGAGCATCCGACAACGACCATATCGGTCAGGATATGATTCGATCAGTCATCCAACTCCACAAGCATGATTGGATGACCCGGATCAATTCCATCACCCCAAGCGGTATGGAATACACACAACACCCCCCATGGTCGACCATTGGCCTTCGCTTTTAAGAAATCGTCCATACCAAGCATTATGGACGGAAAAACCTAAATTAGGGTTTGCGGCATATTACATGTGCCGCAAAACGGTCTCAACCATCCATCTTCGCGAGGTATAGATGGAGGTGTAGATGTAGACTCAAAGGGCAGGAGCATGTCGACACAATCACCATGTGACCAGCCTACACACTTGACCAATCGGTCAAAACCAACCATGATTGGTCACAACAAATTCGCCCGCCTAAAATAGCATGGTCGCACGGCTTTGAAAGCCAAAATTAGGGTTCAAGCCATCACGCGCGTCCATCTTCTCGGCACGAATGGAGGGTCGTGATTAGATTAGCGAGTCAGGGTTATACCAAAGATGACCACCGTGGGCCCATCTACCTCCTCATGCGGGTCGGCCAAGGCATATCATGCCAGTTAACCCCAAAACGCCCGTCAAACTTGTGTGGTTACACCTCCCAGATTGCAAACTAATCTTGACCACTCAACTTCATAGGACGAATTGAGTGGCTTAGATCACGTTTTCATGGGACGGTGAGACATGGGCGTGAACACCAGCCTACCACCTACACGCTAGAGTGACCGACCAAGACCGACCAAGGACGGTTGTCTTGGAACGTGTGCGGGAATATCACGCGGTTACCAATTCCTTTGCGGTAAGAGATTTTCGCCGCAAACCGATCTCAACCACTCCTCTTTAGGTCAAATTGAGTGGCCCAGATCGCGCTTTCATGAGGAACATAATACAGGCGCCTACACCATCATGCTGTAACACGCATGTATGGTCGGTCCTCTCAAAATCCTTCCCATGCTTGGTTTCGACTGTGTGGAGAGTGATGCTTGCGCACCTCTTCAAAAACCTAATATTCATTAACGGGCCGAGATGAGTGTCTCAAAGCTCATCTCATCCGTCCAACTTCACCGACTTGGTTATAAAACCACAGTCGGGAGTCAATTGGTCGGAAGGCGTCATTACCCATCACCTTACCACACCAAAGTGCGACTACACATAAAATACACACGATACTTCACAAGTATCGACTTTCCGAATAACGCAATTATTCAATTCAAGATTACATGCTATCTTTCGTGGATCCACGATCCATATTCCAGAGACATCAATCATGTCACAAACTGGGGGATACATCGGGGGGTATTGGTAAGCGGTTTACGGCGTGCGGCGTGCAACGCGCCATCACAAGAACGTGTTAGGAAGTCATGGGAGGTTAGAGATGAACAGGAAAAGTGGGCAAGACCGGTCGTGTATCACCGACACACAACTCCACTCTCCATCATTCCACTACCTCCACTTCCCACGAGAGACGTGAATGAGGCTCAAATGACTTGTATAAATAGGTTCTCCGCCCTATTTCCAAAAACGGGGAAAAAACGAGACAGGAAAATCAACACCTAGAGCCTCCTTACATCAACCGTAAGCTTTTGCTCATTTTTCTCGTTACAAAGTCATAAGCAAGCCAACACCTTCACAATCTCAACACCTTCTTCGCTTCCCTCCATAAGATCAACCCCATCTCCTTCACTTTGTGACAGAAAACAAGTATGGAACGGCCATTTCTTGGTTTAGGCCGGACTTGCATGATTGATCTCTCGAATCTACAAGCACTCACCGTGATGCATTTGTTTAAAGGTTTAAATTCATTCCTCATCCACACCCCAAATTACCAAATTTCGGGTAGAGTAGTTTTCACCCATCAACAATTGGCGACCACGGTGGGAGATTAATCTCTCGGTCCGTAAAGTCAATTTCTCCGAAATTTAATTTCGTCAGTTCAAAAGGGTAGATCTTAGAATCAATTCAATCAAAATTCATTATGGTGGAATTAAGGTCTGGTCGTGATCAATTCCGATGGAGTAGGTGTGGATAACAATCACGGTGTTGAAGTACCTGTCGGTGGAGCTACGGTGGGTCAGCACATCTCGTGGAAGCGTCACTTCCACCACCGGCGCACTAGCGTAGCAGCAGATATTCCAGTAGGAATAACTCCTCCCATCACCAGAGCCCGAGCCCCGCAAATCCGGCATCTCCTCAGTGTAACGCGCCCGGTAGTCACCAGGCGGCAACATTCACTCCCCATCGGGACGAGGAGCCGGAGGCGCAAGAGGAGGGCCACCGTCTAATACCATTTCGAGACTTGATGGAGAAGCAGGAAGTTCTTGCCAGGACTCAAATAGACATGGCCATGACCCTTAAAGAGGTACTCACTTTCCTCAAGACCTTGGTAGCGATTACGCGCAGGATTCATGCCGATCTTTAGAGACAACAAGAGATGCCTTGATTCACCCGGAGCAAGCGTTTTCCACTCGGACCCATATGAGTGAGGGAGTTCGTCTGCTCACCGATGCTCGAGAGAAAGGGACCACCACTGACTTCATCACACGTGAGGATCTCGGAACGACTCCTCGAGCCGAAGCAAAGGAAATCGGCCCGGTGCGCACCAACACCAACCGCCATACCCTCAATATATGCGGCGAATCCCTCTTCCAGAGGTTACACCTCTCCAGTTCTCCTCGACGGAATCGTAATGCTCGTGAACACATTTCTCGATTCTTGGAAGCCTTGGGGAACATGAATACAATTATGTTTTACGCCTAAAAGAATTCTCAAAATCACTTGAGGAGGCATACACAGTACAATAACATTGCGCTAACAAAGCATACCCAATTGGAGCGAGATGGTCGAGGTGCTTTCTACGGGAAGTATTTCTTCGTGTACGAACAAATCACGTTTTGGACACAGGAAGAATTCTCAGCGGAATAATGAGCATCCCAACGACTTCATTAAAGATTCGGACCCAAGCCTTGGATTGTCACACCCAAATGTCACCGAACGGCAATTGGTGGAATCATGCATCAATGGGATGATACCCATATACTGGCGCTTCTGTTAGAGAATCACGGGCTTTCAAGCGTTCTCGAACTCCCGAAGGCCGCAAAGCAGCTCGGAACAAGCTGCCTCGCTGGCGCTGCTAGAAAGAACTTGAGTTGTTCGGAGTGAAGATTCCCGTGAAAGTCGAGGAAGCGGGCGTCTCACGAACAAGCAATACAACACGGTCCTTACGCAAGCGTGGTGGGCGGAGGAGAGAAAAGGAAAGCGGTGATAGAGCCACAAACAAAGCGAACATTCACGGCACACAAGACTTCGTCTCGAAAAGGAACAGACAAAACTCCTGCACAAAACACTAAAGACACGGGTTTTCCTTTTCCCATGAATGAAGTGATAGAGCTCTTGAAGCGTGGGTCCAAGACGACAGTAAAGCTACCCCCTATCGACGTCCTCCGACCGAGGAAAGAAATGGAAGATCCCGAGATATTGTTGCTACCATAAAGTTGGTCCATCATCCAACCAAAGATTGCAACGAGGTTGAAACAAATATTCGGGGAAAAGGTAGAGAGAGGGAACTTGACTTTGAAACGAGGGTGTTCATAGAGACCCTTTACCTATCGGGAAGCTTGCATGATTTAAGGGATTACATTCGCAAGACCGTACAATCTATGATGGAGAACATATGTGAAATCTTGTACTTCTCTAAAGGGCAGCGTTAAGACATATTTGCGGCCCTTAACCACGTTGTTTCGAAGGCGTTTGCATCCGATGCTTGATCAAGAACCCAGTCTTTCCCCGAAAGACATGAGCAACGGAAGGGGACTCCTAACCGTCACTCGTTTGAGAAAGCGTTGAATTCGATAAGCGTGTTGATTGATACGGCTTAAATTTAACATCATTCTTGTCAAGACCACGAGAGCGGCAAAGATTTCGAAGCGGTGAAGCTACTTGCCACCGGACAGTTAAAGATTCAGCGGGAGAGCCCCGAGAGATGCATACGGATATATTGATACGGAAGTCAAATTGGGTGATGCCTTGACACGAGCAAAGTTCTACATAGTCAAAGATCATCCCAACTACAACATGATCTGGGACGCCCTTGGATGCATGACAACAAAGCAATACTAAGGTGTCTTCTTTGTTTCGATACACGAAAAGAATCTCAACATGCCTTGGACCTCGATGATTATCATTGCCGCTTTTGACAACTTACCAATGTGACACAACTTCCGGGGAGAGAGCCTGTCGGCATACATTGAAAAGTTCCGTCTCAAGTAAGTCTCGTCACGCAACCTTCCTTACAACCTACCGCCCTTCGTTCGACAAGTCTGGGATGAACTCAGCCAACGGACCAACCTCGACTAAGAGATGTGAATGGGAAGGGGCCCTTTCAAACGTTTTATCAAGAGTGTAGAGGCTGTCTTGGTCAAAGGCGATGAGAAGAATGTCCAAGTATCGCACGACCAAAACCCGTTTGGAATTGGAGACTGGTGACGAAGATGGTAGCGTCAATGTTGGGAGCATGACGGTGAAGATGACCACTCCACCCGACTCACCCACCCAGAGAGAAGATGAACCCACAGTAGCGGATGTTATCCCTGGCGCTCTACGCAAACTCATCAACGCTGATAAACTAGAGGGCATAACGGTTCACTCACGATGGCTCAAACCTTCTAGAACTTAAGATCGTGCTACCACTTTCAAAGCATCCTCCACACCTTTAAAACGCTGTGCTCTATTTTTCGGCCGTGTTTCCTTTTATAGTTTCATGTCATATTTATAATTCCTCGAGAAAATGATTGCAATACTTGCATTCATAGTTAGGGTTTCAATTGAAGCATTATTTTCATCGACAACCTCTTTACTCCTAAAAACACAAAATCTTGAATTAGAGCCTAAATCAACCTCTTTGAAACAAGAAAGGAAACCCTAAGCAAACATCTCACGGAAAGAAGGAAATAGAACGTGTGCACTAAAGGAAAATGATTTGAGCCATCCGCCCCAACAAAGCCGGGAAGATCTTGCATCAGAGCACGGAGTCCAGTAAATGTTCTGTCATGATAATTACTTCTTTTATCACTAAGGGTTACGTGTGAAGGCGCCCCTGCGCCCGAGAAAGTCGGTTGCGGTCTTGACAAGGATTATAAAACTTTATTCAAATAATCAAATGGAGGAAAAAACCTTGAACCCGCCGCCACCGAGTACTGAGGAAGATGTTGCGTATGAAAATAAGAAGAAAGAATCAAAAGAAGTTTTAGCCGTCAAGAGGATCGACATCGCACCACCTGCTTGCCCGGTTCGCCGTGCTAGTCACCCGTTGATGCTCCTCCCTTGAATCTACCTCAATTGCTTCATCGAGACATCTCCCCATGAGCCAGCCGCATTCCATTCTAACATCATCGGAGGAGCATTTAAAAGCGCATCAACATTAGGAGCCGTACCAATTGCTTTCTGGTTTCGGAGTTCTCTGCGGTTTCCAGTCAAGAATTATCACGTGATCCCGAAGGGTAATCACACTTGCCTTCATTCGGAGGTCGTTCATGCTCAACTCTCGCCTCTTCCGCGGCTGCCAAATCTCTACGCCCTTGCGCTTACTAGTGTGCGGCGTTTCCTCGCGCCTCCGCCGCTCCTCCATGTCAATTGGTGAAAGTGCACGGAATCGATCTACGACAATACGAAGGTGGGAGATAGACATCCCCGTATAGCACAGTAGGCTTCGCGAAGTGGAAGATCAATCCTAGCCATTACTTCTTCGTGCGTATGGTTTTCGGCTTGTCGACTTTCAAAACTTCTTTCTCTCGGGGAAGCAACAAAATGAGCGTCCTTTGCTTCCATGAAAAGCGCAAAGGAGAGGGAGTTATGAGCACGCACGCACAAAAAAAAAAAAAAAAAAAAAAGGAGGAGATCATCAAATCCATCGATCAGTTAATCAGAAAATCGCAGCGAAGACTGAGATATAGAATAAACGACCCGTGAGACGATTCTTTATAATCTCACAATCTCACTAAGGAAAAGGAGTCTTTACTTACCACCTATGAAGAAGTCGGGATAACAATCGACGAGGCTTAGGATATACCCGAGGAGAGTGTATGGTGAAGGAAGTACACTGGAGAAGTGTAATGAGCTCAAATATGCACAAGAGGAACCAGAGCGACTCACACAGGACCAAGTCTTATTTCCTTCGCATCCTTAATCGTAGAACCAAGCAGTTCCAGAAAACGCGACAATGTGAAACTATCCATTAAATATGTATTCACTCTAGCTTGGTCATTTTTGTATGTCACCATCTCATGCCTACCCACAATAATGTAACCATTATGTGCTAGGCGGACTTAATGTTGATGGTGGATTTTCGTTTAAGGTTAAATTTGTAAATAAATCGGAAAACTCATCTTGACATCTTGTAAAAGATAAAGCCATTTATAAAGTGTTGGATACTCCCTCACTTAATTCACCAAGAATGGAGCATGTAGCAACAATCCTATTCTCGTGAATACATGAAATTCCTCCGAGGTTGGAGCATGTGGCAACAATCCTTCTGTGAATTTCATATCGGCCTTGTATTTCCGGTATTCATTATCGAGTGGCATGACGACCGAGTGTTACTCTTACAGAAAGTAAACACGAACCTCCAAGCACTATAATGAAAACCATGTACGGAAATACCCGATGTGCCGATTCTCGGTGTGTTATATACTAGCCCGAGCCCTCTCGGTTGTTATACTAGGCGATTGAGATCCCAGATTGACTCAATGGGCAGGATATGATTCGATCGCAGTCATCCAACTCCACAAGCATGATCGATGACCTGCATCAAGTCCATCACCCCCAAGCGGTATGGAATACACACGGCCGACCCCGCATGGTCGATTACTGGCCTTCGCTTGCCAGAAATCGTCCATACAGCATTATGGGACTAAAACCCTAAATTAGGTTTGGCATATTACATGTCTTAAAGCATTCCCCAACCATCCGTCTTCGCAGGTATAGATGGAGGTGTACATGTAGACTCTTTGTATGGCCCGAGCATGTCGGACACAATCACCCATGTGATCACATACACTTGACTAATCGGCCAAAATCCAAACCATGATTGGTCACAACAAATTGGGTCGCCCTAAAGAGCATGGTCGCACGGCTTTGAAAGCCAAAATTAGGAGTTCAAGCCATCGCAGCGTCCATCTTCTCTCGGCGCGAATAGAGGGTCGTGGATTAGGCATTACAGTCCTGGTTATCAAAGATGACCACCGTGGGCCCATCTACCTCCTCATGCGGCGGCCAAGGCATATCATGCAGATTTAACCCTAAAACGCCGTCAAACTTCATATGGTTACACCTCCCATTGCAACTAATCTTGACCACTCAACTTCCAGGGCGAGGTGACGGCTTAGATCACGTTTTCATGGACGGGTGAGACATGGGCGTGAACACCGACCTAGCCACCTACACGCTAGAGTGAGGCCATCAAGCCAGACGGGGGCGGTTGTCTCTGAACGTTGTGCGGGAATATCACGCGGTTACCAATTCCCTTTGCGGTAAGAGATTTCGCCGCAAACCGATCTCAACCACTCCTCTTGTAGGTCCAAATTGAGGGCCCATTGTGCTTTCATGAGGGAACATAATACAGCGCCTACACCATCATGTCACACACGCATGTATGGCCTGGCCCTTTCCAAAATCCTTCCCATGCTTGGTTTCGACCAGCCGATGATGCTTGCGCACCTCTTCAAAAAACCCACATCATAATCTGCCGCAGTATGAGTGTCTCAGCTCATCTCATCCGTCCAACTTCGTCACCTTGGTTATACAGTACAACCCCTCGGTCAGGAGTCAGACCTTTGGTCATGACGGGAAACATCACCCACCACCTTACCACACCACAAGACAGCAAAGACTACGTACAAAATACGGCCACGCTATACTTCACAAGTATCGACTTTCCAATAACGCAATTTTTATTCCGGCACCTCAAGCATCAGCATGCCATATCTTTCGGTGGGACCCACGCATCCATATTCCGGAGACCAATCTGCGCCGCAAACCGGGATACATACCGGGTACGGGTCTTCATGCGCTTACGCCGCGTAAGGCTGCGGCAAACGCGCCACCGCGCAGAACGTGTCAGAAGCTCACGCGGGCGGTTGGAGATGAAACAGATAGGCTGGGCAAGACCGGTCGCGGTATCACCGACACACAACTCCACTACTCCATCATTCCACTCGCCTCCACTTCCCTACGAGAGACGCAGAATGAGGCTCAAATGACTCTAGCAACAGGTTCTCCGCCCTATTTCCAAAAACGTGGAAAACGAGACGTAGAAATCAACACTCTTGAGCCTCCTTACATCAAACCGTAGAAGCTCCTGCCCATTTTCCCCGCTATGTCATATAGCAAGCCAAACACCTTCTGCTAATCTCAAGACCTCTCTTCTGCCTCCTCCCTGGAGATCAACCTCTATCTCCTCTCACTTTGTGACTGAAACAGGTCCGGAAACGGCCACTTCCTTGAAGGTTTAGGCCGCGACTTGCTGCATGCATTGATCTCTCGAATCTACAAGCACTCACCGCATATAAAGGTAACGGTTTCAGTATAGGTTTAAATTCATCTCCTCATCCACACCCCCAAAATTACCAAATTTCAT
>JAJJWW010014798.1:0-114744 GCA_023531295.1 Papaver armeniacum
ATGACCACGGATCAATTCCATCACCCCCAAGCGGTATGGAATACCCACGGCCGACCCCATGGTCGACCATTGGCCTTCGCTTAAGAAACCGTCCATACCAAGCATTATGGACGGGAAAACCTAAATTAGGGTTTGCGGCATATTACATGTGTCGCAAAAACGGTCTCAACCGTCCATCTTCGCAGCATAGATGGAGGTGTAGATGTAGACTCAAAGGGCCCAGAGCATGTCGACACAATCACTGTGTGACCGCCTACACACTTGACCAATCGGTCAAAGCCAACCATGGTTGGTTACAACAAATTCGTCCGCCCAAAAGAGCATGGTCGCGCGGCTTTGAAAGCCAAAATTAGGGCTTCAAGTCATCACGCGCGTCCATCTTCTCGTACGAATGGAGGGTCACAGATTGGATTAACCAAGGCCGGTCATACCAAGATGACCACCGTGGGCCCATCTACTTCCTCTTGCGGTCGGCCAAGGCACATCATTCCGGCCAACCCAAACGCACGCCCAAACTCGTGCGGTTACACTCCCAAATCCTAAAGCGATCTCAACCGCTCAACTTCATTAGGATGATTTGAATGGCTTAGATCACGTTTTCATGAGATAATCGAGTATAGGTGTGAACACCAACCTACCACCTACACGGTGGTATGATCGACCAAGACCGACCAAGATGGGTCGTCTTGGGGCGCGCGCCCAAACTTGGGATGACACGCGGTTATCAATTCCTTTGCGGTAAGAGATTTGAAGAACCGATCTCAACCACTCCTCTTTGACGGTCAAATTGAGTGGCCTAGATTGCATCTCCATGAGACGGTGAGACATGGACGTGTACACCATCATGCCGTCAACACGCATGTATGGTCGGTCCTCCACAAAATCCTTCCCATGCTTGGTTTCGACCAAGGTTGAAGAGTGATGCTTGCGCACCTCTTTAAAAACTCCTGATTTCATCAACGGTCGCGGATGAGTGTCTCAAACATCATCTCATCCGTCCGACTTCACCGACTTGGTTATACAACCTCGGTCCGAGTTATTTGGTTGGTGAGGAGTCATTACCCATCACTTTACCACACCGTAATGCGTACCTGCATAAAATACACACGATACTCACAAGTATCGACTTTCTGAATAACGCATTTATTCAATTCAGCGATTACATGCTATCTTCCGTGGATCCACGATCCACATTCCGGACATCAATCATGTCACAAACCGGGGGATACTTACATCGGGGTATTGGTCTCGCGGTTTCTGGCGGCGTGCAACGCGCCATTACAAAACGTGTTAGGAAGTCATGGACGGTTAGAGATGAACTCGGAGAAGTGGGCAAGGCCGGTCGTATGCTCTGAGACACACAACTCCACAACTCCATCATTCCATTACCTCCACTTCCCACGAGAAACGTGAATAAGGCTCAATGACTTGTATAAATAGGTTCTCCGCCCTATTTCAAACAACAACAAGAAACGACAGAACAACACAAGTTCAGTCGACAGAAACCAAGTGTATTCAAACACTCAAGCCTCGCTTGCATCAACCGTAAGCTTGCTCATCTTTCATTTTACAAGTCATAAGCAAGCCAACACCTTCACAATCTCAACACCTTCTTCGCTTCCCTCCCTAAGATCAACCCCATCTCCTTCACTTTGTGGCCGAAACAAGTCCGGAACGGCCATTTCTTGGTTTAGGCCGGACTTGCACAGATTGATCTCTCGAATCTACAAGCACTCACTTCGCAGTGCATTTGTTGAAGGTTTAGATTCATTCCTCATCCACACCCCAAATTACCAAATTCAGCAGGAGTAGTTTTCACCCATCAACAGCTGGTTTAATCATTTATTAGAATAGCGCTCGTGTGAGCGTTAGGTAATAAAACCTAGCTATGGAAAGATGAATGACCGACCAAGAGGTCATGGGACCGGCCCTTGGTGGTTGTGGGACCAGCTGACGGTCGATTGAGCGAGTCTCAGTCAATTGAAAGAGTTTTGACCCAATATGAGCAATTGATAACAAATTAGGTCAAAATTATGAATATGTGTGGGACCGACTTATTGCAAGTCTTAGGGCCGGCCTTGGTCGGTCAAGGCGGCATGGCCAGGTGTCACCATGGTGTCCATTTCTCGATCGTGAGAGTCTTGGTATTTTTCGACGAGCGGTTGAGCGGTATTTTGGATTTTGGAAGAGTTTGATCTTGGTTGAAATTCTCAATTTTCTCAAATGAGCAAGTAGAATTTTGCTCATGTGACTGCTATTTTGAGAATATTAAAATAATAATATTTTAATTTTTAACGTGAAAAGCCCGGTCGTTCGTGTGATCGTTCGACTTTTTGGCTTTTTCATGGTTTGAGCAATATTTGAGAAAATATTGAAAAACTAGGTTTTCGCTCAAACGATGGAATTCCATGAGATGATGGAAATGATAGTATGAGAAAATAAGGGATTGTGAAGTGTGGGACCGGCCACGGCTAGGGCATGGCCGGTCGTCTAGATGGCCCTGGCCCCGTGACACCTTTCCCTACTTTGTTCGCTTGAAAGTATGGAAAAACTAAGAGTTTCGCTCAAACGAGGAGTTTCGATGAAATGAGGAGTTTGCTCAAATGAAGGAATCTCTGCCAGAAGAGGGAAATAAAATAAAATAAAATAAAATAATGGAGAGGGGGACCGACCACGGTGGCATGGCCGGCCGGTCGGTGGGCACGGTCCCACGCCTCTTGCTTATTTTACTTAATATTATCTTCCTCCATAAGTTGCTCGTTTGTCCATGTTTTCGATCGTTCGTTCGTGAGTTCGGGGGCTCATTTGCGCATTATTGTCAAGTACACTTGCACCATTTTCGAAGGACTTACTCGACGGTGGCTCGGGCCTTAGGTTATTGAATATTTATTACTAATTCATGAAATTTAGCTGGGAATAATTCATGAAACGAGTAATAAAATGAGTTGAGTATCTATTACTTATCCATGAAATCCGGTCCGGGGAATTCAGGGAACGGAGTAATGAGATAAATTGGTAATCTATTACTAATCCATGGAATCAGCCCGGGATCATCCATGGAATGGAGTAATGAGATAAAATAGATTGTTTTCTAGGAATTCAGTCGATGAATGTCACAGTAGAATTAATCTATTGTAGAATCGAGATATGAGATAGTTGAAGCATCATACTCGTTACGAAGAGTGCATAGTCAAAAAACAACGTGCGGTGTTGGTGTACGAAGGCGTTTAGCCCTCCAACAAACAATTATGTCCAGAGAGCCACCTGAATCTATACACGGTCTCTGTACAAAGTCGGGGAACAATGAGTATCACCGACGCGTCCGAAGGCGTTAAGCCCTCAAACCGAACAATTATGTCCCAGAGAACCGCCTAATCGTTCTTCTATGCGAGGGGGTGTCTCTCTATGTAGTCGGGGAACAACGAGTATCGCCGATAACTTTGAAGGCGTTAAGCCCTCGACAAACAATTATGTCTAGAGGACCGCCCAATCGTTCTTCTACATAGAGGCACGATGAAATACGTAGCATCGGACTCGGCTAGGGGGGGGCCTTTCGAGAAACATATTCATCATGGCTCGAAAGGAATACTCACTCAGTCGAGTTCGTGAAACGGTTCACGGATCATAAAATATGAATCGTCACATGCGTTCACCAGCCGGGTCGAAACATGCGGTATCATGATTTTACGATTTTGACCTTTGTCGAAAATACACCATCAACAAGGTTATACTAAGATATGGTAAGTTTCATTTTCTTTTTACTACATCAACTTTTTCCCTTTCTTACCTAAATTGTCTCGATAGAGAAGTTGGCATGACTTAGCAGTGTTTGTAGCCATTATGTTTTGATATGATAACTTAAAAGCTTGACTCTTCTCCATATATGTGCTACATATTTGTTTGACCTTTCTTTAGGAGTTTGGCATTGACTCAACTTTTTGTGCACAACGTTTTGGTTTATCTCTATGATTTTGTGTTGCATTTTTGGTCTTTATATATTTATGATTTTAGTCTTGTCCTTTTTGATATCTATTAAGTGGAAGTTCGAGAATCAAGAAAACTAATCACTAACAATATATATTATATAAAGAGAACTATTCTTCTTCTTCAACCTTATCTAATTTTGGGTTTCTTTCTTGTTTACATGTGACTGTTGGATACGATGTGTGATACCTTTATAAGTTTAATTATACCTACGGATTTCCCACCCTCCTAAAAAAGTTTTCTATAAAGGGAATTCCAACCACGAGTTGGCAGTTTTACTAGATTTGGTTTGTTGCTTAGCTCTCGGTTCATTGAGAACTCTAACCCTAGGATATGTTTTTTGTCTTTTTAGTGACTTTTTTATTTGATTTCTTCCACACCTTCTTTTGTCTTTTTTATTCATCGCATGATTTGATGTTTAATCACAACGGTCTTTCTCGAGTACATGGATTATGAATTTGAACACCTGTGATGGTACTAAATTATCATGTTGGTATAAAGGTATTCAGGTGTATTTATCTTCCGATTTGTTCCGATTTGGTTATTTTTGTCGTGCTATTTGATTTCATATGTCGTTGTATGGGTTATACAATAACAATATACCTAGCTCCAATTATTTCATCTAGAAGTAATTTGTTGAATATGTTTATGGTGGATCAGTAAAAACATGTCACTAGGTGGCTCCATACTCACCAAAGTGGATGATTTAGGAGACTAATACGTAAGGAGTGGGAAAGAGAAAGCAGAAGTAACTCTTAGGTACTTTTTATAATAATTTACTTCATATTTACACCAAGCGGCTGAGAAAATTTAAGTAGGATAAAGTTTCTCAGTAGAGTCATGAAGTTTCATCCAAACTTGAGCAAGTCAAAAAGGACAATTCATTTAAAATCATATTCAACTATTACCAAAATTATATTATAAACTTAACTATGTAAAATATCAATAAATTCGGTTATATTTTCTCTCATGTAATGAAATAACATTAAGTGTGATTATAGGTAAAACTTATATATTTTACACCAAATTTGGATAAGCCACATAAAAGAAAATCGAGTTCTATTAAAACTAAAGTTCTATCAAATCACATCGGAATTAAAGGTTTTATACAAAACTTATACACTATAGTCGGGCTTAAGGTTCACGGTTTGACACTTTTTATGTAAATAACACTATGATATAGGGTTAGGGTTAGGTAAAAATAATAGTGTATAAAGAAGTTTAAACCTATAAAGAAGGCCAACTCAAACGGTATAAATTAGGTTCGTCGGCGATTTGAAGTAGGGAAAATGTTTTTTCTTTGTTTTTATAAATCCATATCATTTCATAAATTTCTTTCCGACAAGAACAAAATATACATAATATTTTTAGACGAAGTCTTCATCTTCATAGTTCCATGTCGTACTCGGCATCGAAAGACAAGATAGAATAAAGTTTCTCCAAAATTTATATTTCTCGGTGTAGTTTGTAACATCGGTAAGACTATATGTACTTGATGTCCTCTAGAAACACGGGATGTTTGTAGGATCCATATAATCCAAGTTTAACGCACATCTATAAAAACTATGTAGGTAAGGAGGCACACTTTCGAAAGTTTACCCATACATGTGGGTCATCTGGACAAACCATACCGTCGTAGAACAACATGAGTATCGAAAATCGAATAATTTTTCACCTATTTTAAACTGCCAGTATCCTTGGTAAGTTTATACTTTTGTTCCTTTGTAAAAGCAGTTGAACATTGGATTTAGAGTAATATTGTTCTCTATTTTTGTACCTTGCCCAAATAAAATATCTACCATAGGTAGAATATTATTCTGACCTAAAAAATCAATTGAGCACGTACTAGCGCATCAATATAAGGATACGTATGTAATGAGATGTTAGCAAGCTTTCTACTATTAAAATGTTGTGTTTTGTTCTATAATGCAAGTTAGGTATTAAATTAGTGATAATCAAATCTTTGATTGATTTTCCAAAAAAAAACCTATGCTTCTTAGGCTTTATTTCTTCAACAATGATATAACTACTTTAATCGAGTATATGTATGTATTTTCTAAACTTGTATTAATTGTCTTGCCACAACCATGCATATACATAGATACAGGTTGTACATTCCTTAACTAATTGATATAAGGATTAAAATATATAATATTGGAAGACATAAAGAAAATTGAATCAAGACATAACTAGAAATCATGGGCATTCAGACGATGTTTAAGACATACAAAACCACTATAGACAAAATTTTGGTTTGAGGAAAATTACAACAATGCAAAAATAAAGGAACTTCCGAAAAGGGGATGTCTAATGGACGCGTCAAATACATGTGAATTCACTTTTGGGGGTAAGGATATTTATATGTTATATTTTTTCACGGATCTAAGATCTTTTGTTATTTCGTTGATTCTAATTTTTGGTAAGATATGTTATAGCTCAAATTTATATTATTCACATTACTGAAAAACCAACCTATTTTTTATACTTGATTCGCTAGATTTCCTTTGAGTTTGCGTTGTTAAGGATGGTTGAGCGACAGGTATTGCATTTGCAAACCTTCTCACTAACAGGGAGCAACATACTCAACACCATCAAAGGCGTTAATAGGTAGTTTGGCCAACTTCAGTAGTTTTAGCATTATTCTTTTCTTTTTTGGTAATTTAAATTCTTATCAATGTTCAAGATGTTAGTAATGTTCTTAGGGATATATTTCCTAGGATAGCTTTTCTTAAAATCCAAGCTAATTCCTTTTAAATTATTAATTAAGAGTTATTGACAGTTTTCATAATGATTTTGATTTATGAAAGTAAATAAATCCTAAAGTTGCACATCTATCGACTTCAAAATATGTAACTTTTATTGAGTGACTACGTATTTAAACCCAAGCCAACACTGAGACTTGGCATTTTTCGTTGTAAATTGCCTAGAATCATCCAACTTAGTGAATGACTTGACTAAAGTCACACCAAAAGACTACATGATGCAATAATGAGAGATTGTAAGACGGAAAACTGACTCAAAAAATCGTCAACATCGTATAAACAAAATATCATGTAAAGTAGTGTTCATAAACTTACAAAGTTGTCCTTCTTTATTGCATAACGAATACTACGTAAACATGGAGTACTATCCAATTATTTATTTTTGAATTTTAGTCATATAAATTTGGTAGTCAATGGATGTGTTGCAACCATCGCCTATTATTATGGTGTACTACATTAATCAATTTATTTAAAACATCTTCTTATGCCGAGTATTAATTCATGTACATGTATATATGTAAATAATGAGTTTTTTTGGTTTTTAATAAAACTCTCCGAAGATAACCCGAAACTCGGTTTAATTGAGAGACAAATAACAAACATGTTACTTATACACGACCAAATATTGTTCCATGGAGCCTCTGAAAAGGGAAAGGTTACCTTTATAATGCATCTTAAAACAACATTAATATTATTGCTAATACCAAAATAAAATTTAAGATTTGTTTCCCTATTTTTTAATCTATTATGTGGATAAGATAACCTTTGTTTAATTGATGCAGCATAATTTGGCATATAACTTATTACTTTACATGGTATGGACCATAATTGTGGCATTAGAATTTCATGACGTGTGTATCTTATTATTTTGACACACCTGATTTTCCACAACATAACATTGATTTTCTTTAGTGTCCGACCTTTCTGTTTGCATAAGTAGACATCGCGGAATGACATGAACAAGACCCACCACACAGAGATGAAAACGAGTTTTTTTTTTGGTATAAACAATAGCATCAGAAGAGCTCGCGCAACAGTAGAAGAAAGTGAGACTGAATCGAAGACCGAATGTCAGTTTGTTAATAGATTCATCGACATTAGTTATCAGAACATACATCAAAAAAGAATTCGTTGAGAGTATTCAAAAAAAGAATTATCTTAGCGCCTATTATAGAGAGCGTAAACAATATTAACTCAATTGTGATGTTCTGCACGCCATGCCTCAATCCAATTGTGTATTTATGCGAGGAACATTCAAAGGACGAGAAAATTTCTGAGAGAGACTCGGTGATATTGAAATCGGAAGAATCCACATAATTTAAATGAATTGGTATATAAAGGGAATTCTAAACCATAAAATATAACTTAGACTGAATCTAAATCATGTTACGGTTCTTCCCGGAGAAAAACAATAACCTCGGGAAAGGTATCAAGTGTTTTAGGGTAAAACTATTAATAGGACCCTTCAAAATCACAATCAGTGTACAATCTCTTACCAAGAAGATAAAGTGCTAGAAGAGCCTTTCCAAGTACTATTCCCTCGCCTTTTATGGTACTCTCTCTCTTACCTCATGATGACATGTGTGCTCTTACTCCTCTTATTACCAAACTAGAAAAAGATTGGGATGTCATGATTTTTCCGTTTTTGATGCTTAAGTGATTATTATTTTATAGTAGTCGAGAGGTTTAGACCATGTTTTCATAGTATTATCCGATTGAGTTTTATGAATCTAAAGAATATTGGATTAGAGATATCATTACAATAAGATCATATATATGTGACCAAAAGAAGAAGACAAAAGACGCAGTGACAAAGTTTAGACAATATCAAAAATTAGAAATAGACCGGAATATTGACCTCATGTTTAGCCAATTTTTAGAATTGGATGACACTTGACTTAAATCAACAATTTCTAGAATTTCTCTATTTCGGTCTTCGGTACAAATGATTGGTTTTAAAATTAATCGGATATAAATATTGACGAGATAATACGATGTTATTAGGTATTTATTGATGTATGGGTACCAGGAATGATATAAGTTCTCTATTGGTGTTTGCTCCTTAAGTGTACCTAGAAAAAAAAAAGAACATACACTTATGACTAAAAAGAAAGGTTGAGTCGGGGCCGTAAGGCCCCGGTGATACCTAATACATATATAAAATGTGTAGGTTCTATAAGAAGTCATCTATATAGGCTTTATTTTTTTCATTATAAATTTTAACTAACACAAATTTATTGGATTATACGCAGCAATCCGTTTCATCCGTGCATCCATTGGATACAAATCCGTTGGATGTTGGATTAGATGCGGATGCCAAATTTGAAATCCTTAATATATTGGATTGGATGCGGATGAGGTGAAAACCAATCCATACGGGCCCATACTCGCCCCTATTCGTGGGACAGGAGTAAAGATTCGCCCAACAAAAATGGATTTTTATATATATACACACGCTGCACGCAGTCGTGGATTTCAATTTCTCACTTACTACTTGTTAATTGAGTACTCTTTTATAGTCCCTCTCTCTATATTTTCTTCTGCAAACTTGTTACGCCTACTCTAATGGCGATGGAAACACAAACCCTAAACAGAGATCAATACGTTTACTTAGCAAAGATAGCGGAACAAGCAGAACGATATGAAGAAATGGTTAGTTTTATGGAGAAACTAGTTGTTGGATCTTCATCAGTTGAAGAACTAACAGTCGAAGAAAGAAATCTACTCTCCGTTGCTTATAAAAATGTCATCGGATCATTACGTGCAGCTTGGCGTATTGTTTCTTCGATTGAACAAAAGAAGAAAGTAGAAAGAATGAGGAACATATTTCACTTGTTAAAACGTATAGGTCTAAAGTTGAATCTGAACTTTCTCAGATCTGTGCTGGTATTTTGAAGTTACTTGATAATCATTTGATTCCTTCTGCTTCTGCTAGTGAATCTAAGGTTTTTTATCTTAAGATGAAAGGTGATTATCATCGTTATTTGGCTGAATTTAAAGCTAATGATGAACGTAAAGTTGCTGCTGAAGATACAATGCTTGCGTACAAGGCTGCTCAGGTAATTTCATTTTCAGTTTTAGTGTCTCTTTTTGGGGCTTTTTAACCTAATCTGTTAGTAAGCTGAGATCGAACTGAAACTATTGTTCTTCGATGCTTGTGACGTTGTGATTTACGGATTTTGATTGTTTCTTGTTGTTATTGAAGGATGTTGCCGTTACTGATCTTGCTCCAACTCATCCTATTAGATTGGGATTGGCACTGAATTTTTCTGTGTTTTATTACGAAATTCTTAATTCATCAGACAAAGCTTGTACCATGGCAAAACAGGTTTGAACATTTTATACTCTTTGCTACTATCACATTTTGATGTTTTGATTGTGGGCAAGTATATGATTATTTTCATGCATAGATTATTAGCCTGTTTCAGTATAAGAGAATCCGGTAATTTTGATTAGTTTTTAGGATTTGACGGTTTATGGCACCACCAGTTGTACAAGAGTGAGATCTTGAGCATGGAGTGTTGAGCCAACAACATTTCAGTATCTCATAACTCTTAGGTTCGGCTGGGTCTTATTTTCAGTTTGCAGATTCTTTTTAGAGTTTGATAAAAACATATGGAAATATGAATTTGGTGCAAGTCACATTTATCTGTAGGATGGTGGTTGATGTTTGAACATTGTCCATGCATTTTATAAGGGAAATCTCGTCATACTTCGTTTTTTGTGTTGAACTGACCATCGGTATTCAGTTTTCTATTAAGTATTGAGTTAGGAAATTGGATACTCTGGACATCTGTCATTACAGATTTTGTCTGTTGTGAACTGATGCATCAGTAAATAACAATCATGTTTGAGATGACTTGAGACTCCCTGAAGCATCTACATCTTGCATGCAAGGTGGTTACTAGGCACTCCCTAGAACCTATGCTACTGAAACAGTAGGAGACCACAAATACCTCTATTATTATTCTATCACAGCATTAGAAATGTTTATGCTACCATATTTTTTGGATGTGTTTGTTGGATTGGATCTTCCAAACTATCACTCTGGTACAGACTACAGAGTGAGTTTTGAATGTTAATATCGTTTGCAAGTTAAATGGCATGTGAGTTGCAGTAGCCCTTATATTGAATAATGTTTCTTTACCTTGATAGTTTTGCATTGAATATAAATATTCCACATGAAGTGCTTCACATGCCTTAGCTCGAGGTTTCCGGATTCTTAGTTGTGGGTTACATAAAGAACGATACAAAAAGAAGAGCAAGGGTTTAACTTTCTAAGTTTCAACCAGTCTTGTTTCTTAGTGTTTTAGCTTCTTTTACCCTTCACCAGTCGGGGTTTCTAACTGTTCAACTGTATTTACAGTTTCAGTAGTTACAAATGTGATTTCCTCCTACTTCTTTAACCTATATTACACTAATTTTGCCTACAGGCATTCGAGGAAGCCATTGCTGAGCTCGATACACTAGGCGAAGAGTCGTACAAGGACAGCACTCTGATCATGCAGCTTCTGAGGGACAATCTTACTCTTTGGACATCTGATGCACAGGTGAACTATCACACACACATAGTAATTATCATTATGTTTATTACTGCGCAAAACAACTAATTAGGTTGATTTGATTGTGAACAAGCTACATCATCAAAATTCATCGTCCTTATACCAGATCTATCTTGAAATTTATCAAGTTTTCTTTCTGATGCTTGTTATCCAAGTATATATATCATCAAAATTCATCGTCCTTATACCATCAAAATTCATCATCAACATAAATTTCATCCCTGCACCAGATATATCTTGAAACTTATCAAATTTTCTTTCCAATGCGTTATCCAAGGATATAACCAACATCAAATATTTCGTTTGCGTTTTGCAGGACCAGTTGGACGAGGCATAGTAGGGTGTGATATGTGATGGGATGAATCAGATGATTGTGTTAGTGTCATCCTCTGAGGGAGGTGGGCTTGAATGTCAGTTGTCCGTTTTTTTTTTTTTTTAAACTTCAAATCAACATTTTACATTGGAACAATTGTGCTCCTGTCAGGTGCTGCAACCAAAATTTCATGCTAGTTTGTGATGAATTTGGTCAGAATTTCGACCTAGTTTTAAACTCAAAAGCTGATTTTAAATTATTGTGAATGTCTTTCCTCTCTTGATGTTCTTGTTGTCTTGACTTAATTGCAATATCTGCCTTCCGAAGAAGAAGAAAGGAATATCAACCATTGCCTGATCGACTCAGACTGTGAGATCTCTTGAGTTGTATTAAAACAGATCAAGAGATTACAAAAGAGGAAGAAGCTTATACCGTAGAAAGTGGAAATTTATGAAAAACCCAAAAATGAGCCCTCTCTTCTAGGAACCTATCATTAGGATAGTATATCTCTAGTATCTAAATAATAGGATGGTTTCTATAAATAGATGTTTCAAAAAAATAGGCTGGTTTTCTAATCGGGAAAGTCAATTGTTACTTTAGTTTTTTGGGACTACTTTTCTCTTGACTTCTTTTGATGACAAGTGTCATGTGGACCATTTCACTTTACTTCTTTTGTTGACAAGTGTCATGGGATCATTTCACTTCACTTCTTTTATTAACAAGTGTCATGATGACCACTTTCAATGATTAATTCTCTTAATTTCCTTAATTTCTCTAAAAACAAAACCAGCCTATTAATTAAGAATGGAGGGAGTATGAGATTGTATTTTCATTTTTTTTTTCATGGCTAAATACTTTTTTCTTATAAATCTTTTTAACAAATTTACCTGGCTAGTTTGGAGTTTAGCCATTTTATTTGGGGTCAATGACTACAAGACAAAAAAGGACACTGTAAAGTAAATTGAAAAACTTTTTATCCAACTATTTTACTTAATGGCTAATTTATTAATGATTAATTAGTATTAATTCAGGTGATTAATTGAGAGCTAACATCACCGAAATCCAAGAGTTTCAGTCAAACATTACGGACAGTCAAACTATCATTCAAACCCATTTGACGGACGAACCGAGTTCGTCCGTTCTTATTTCTTAAGTTTCATTTTTTTTTTCCTTCTTTACCCCTCAACTATAGTTAGTAACCCAACTACAATTACTGCTTGAGTTTAGCATTTTCACTCTTATTTGGCTATGTTTTCTCTAGGTATTTTGATCTAATAAAATAGTAAAATCACCGGTCCCCAAAGTTGTTCCCATCTCCCCATTCAGAGAAGAAAAATGATGGTCGAATTTTCGTAACAAAGTGGAGGGGATACAACCGGTTTTGAAGAAAAGGATCTTTGGTTTGTAGAAGAAATCTAGGTGAGGAAGATTACACAACTTCTCTATTTCATGAGGTCAGTGAGTTTAAACGCAATATTTTACATAGGGTTCTATCAATTCTTAACTAGTCATTTATTTCTTCTTTCTTGGATTAGCTTGGTGATCTATCAAAACCCCATTTTTCAGTTTTTCGTTCAGTTTCATGATTTCATTATGATTTGAGCAAAATCCAGTATTTAATTCCAAAAAAAAAAAATCATCATGATTTGAATGAATGAACTGATTTTCTTATTAGGAAATCTCTAATGCACTTATTTCCCTGGCAAAGATGTATCTCAAGAGCAAGGTGATCGACTTGTTCAAAGTGAATGCAAGGTACACCTTGTTCTCAGATTATGCAAGGTTCAATTCTACTTAATCTGTAGAGTCGGTACAACACATGGTTTATATTATCTATTGCTTGGTACTTTGTGTTTTTCCCTAAAAGGGAATAAATATGGCAACATCCATCATTTCTCAAATCTTTTCTCTCAACCATTTTGTCCCAGTCCAGGCGATGCAGGGGCCAGGGCTTTGATTTTTTACGCAGCAGCTGGTGACATGAAGGAGACATTAGCAACTCTTTGTGAGTGGCAACAAGCAGATACAACTATCATTTTATAGTCGGGTACCCAATTTAATTTATACGACCATGAACAACATAACCAACTTATTTTATAGAACTATATCGTAGTATTACCTAATTTTTCTTATACGACCTTATGAAAGTAATATATTGTATTTTGTGTGGACACTATATTTTATGAAGAAATATCATGATATCATTAATCCCTCTCTATGTCAGGCTACGCCTCCAATGCTATCGGAACAAAACCATCTAGTACCTGACGTACTAGTGCACCCTCAATTTCTCCATTTACCTTCCTTGGTTTGATTTGTATGTATCATATCAACGATCGATTGGACTTGGTCTTATACCTGTATGTATATATTTATGTATCTTGTGTATGCTATCGCATCATATTGTACCATTACGTCTTCCATTTAGCATTTATTACGAGATTCCTCGGAAATCTATTATATTCGGATTATTATTGGCAAGACAAGAGAACACGAAAGGTTGATTTAACTCGTCATCCTTAATTTGTATTGTTGTTGTTTGGTACCTATTCATGAATGAAGTATGAAGATTTTGAGTTTTGAAAGTTATCTTTCCGAGGGAAATGCAATTATGGTTTCTATTTTTCTCTTTTGAATTATGAGTAGCGGCTGTAATCTATGTATTGGAATTAAATTTAGAACTAAAAGTTAGAGTATTAGTCCAATTAATTTGGGATAAAATACCACAAAGGCGTACCGTTATCTATTGGTTTGATGTTTACAATAATATGTATGTGCCGTAACTAAGTAACCACTTTGGTAATTCTGAAATATTGAAGCTAGGAAGGGTGTTCTGATCTACGTACATTTGTGTTGTAGTTAAGAAATTATCGGTGCAGGAATGTTTAGTATAAATCTATTGGTATGGGGCTGTAGGCCAGGGTCGCGTATCTTTATGATTGTCCCGTAGGTGATAAATATCAAGGTCGTCGAGAACGTATCTGTTGTTGTGCATTGTTTCCATTCAAAAAGTATTATTTGTTCTGTGGCTCCATATATGACACATATTTCTCTGGTTGCGGAAGAGACTCTTGTTTGGCAGTGAAATTTACATATGGTTATTAAAAGCCTTGTGTTTACAATGTAAGGAGGGCCATAATGCGTTTCTTATAGTTTCAAGTATGAATAATTCCAAGGTTAATTAGCAATCCATTGCAACACTGCCATTAGTCCCATCAGGATCTCTAATGCGAAATCAAACATGAAGTTGATTCATAAATAAATCTTGAAATTGGTACAGTGGATTTGCAAAAAACTTGCTATTTCGACTGTTCACTTGAAAGCTCTAATCTTATTCGGAACATCAGGCATTTTTCAACTTACCTATATCTCAAATAAATGCATTAGAGACTTCTGCATTTTTCTTCGTCTTCTTCTTTTGATTCAATCTTCTGCAATGGAAGTAAATCGAATTATGGTAACCTAGATTTTCTGAGGAATGATTGGTTTCTCTGTACAATGCCATGTTCCATTACAGTCATAGATACCAAATTTGGATATGCACATAAAAAAGAAAGATCAGATAGAAAGAAAGAAAGAAACCTTAAATCAGGAAAGCCATAAACTCTGAAATGATAATAACTTGCTTGGAAGACAAAAACTTGGGAGAATCATATTGAGGATCTCCCCCTCTGATTCTCTGAATTTTTTTCCTCAGGGTCAAAGCTTGGTTGAAGTGTGGTGCAATCTACAAATCAAATCCATTCATAGTTTTATTAATCTTTGATTTATGCACACTTGCATACTATAAACAGATTGCCATACCAAGTTGTAAGATTCACGTACAAAAAGAAAAAGGCTCAAGATTCACGATAAACTAAGATGATCTTTCAAATATCAACAATGTCATGGAAAAGATCAATCAAAAGAAGTTTTATGCAACCAGAGGTGAATATGTTATCATTAAATGTTGTTTTCAGGATAGGGTGCATAATATTAGCTCTAGCAAAGGAAACCATGTAACCTAAATTACTTAATCCAGATGTTGTGTTTGACATACGTAGTTTGGAAGGGGCCGACCCTCTTAGCAGATGACAGAAATGCGCAGGACAACACGCAATGCTGTGCCATTGGACAGGTTTTGTACTTGATAAGCAGTAGGACATCTGGTGTACATATTAAGCAATTAATTAAAGTTCACTACGACAATCAAGTTTTGAGTCTCAACCACACTGAAAAATCACAGATGAAACCAATTGGTATCAAACCGTAATCAGTGTTAATTCTCGTGTTCATTACTGCATTGATCCTCCATGACAATAAAAGTTGCATATCTCACATTTTAGCCTGTATGTAAGATAAAAATAATAATGCACTATTTTATCAAACAGACGGGAAAAAAATGTTTTTGATCCAAAGATTTCGAAAGCCACACAATATTCAAATTGATCCGTCAAATTTTTAGTATCATTTTCCAAATTTGTGCCTTTAAACCAGAGCATCCATGATACAGTACGAGAAAAACTGTATGAAACTAGAACAGGTGAATCCCACAAAGTCAGCAAATAAACTTCGAACCATTTGAACTTCTCAGAAAATACAAGTACATGTGCACCACCAACAATATTAAGCCTCCACTCCTTGTTGTTATACGATCTCTCCTAGATAGTGTTAAGATTCGGGCACTTTTACTGGAGAGACACTGATATCGCAAAAGTGAAGCAACAACCAAGGTATTAACTCCGAAACTTACTCCTTTTCATTGCATTTCAACCTATGATCTTCCGACAAAGAATATATATAGTTACTTCTATTATGCAACGAGAATCACCAATGGAGATCATCGTTACCACATACGTGCCTGTTATTACAAAGGTGACAGTTGTTGCCGACGTTCTTGCTTGAAAATTTAAGCACTTTGTTAGATTACATGAGGTCGACTTAACCACAAGAAAACAAAAGAAGATGCTAGGCAAAAAAACCAGTGTACCACAGATAATTCTGCAAACTTTGCCACTGAAGCTCTTGGCAATGCTGCCAACCACTCATCTCTACTCATATTTACACCTTACACCATTTTATTCTTAGGAGTTGGGAGAAACTAAGAAATTTATGACTGACAGGGTGAACCAAGATATAGTGCATTTAAGTTCGGAGATGATTCGTATATGAAAACATTTAATTTTAACAGTCTTAAACAGGTTTCATGCATGATTCATCTTTGACAGAGATCCGTAAATTACAAATGAGCACAAATCATCTGCGAGAACAAAATGCAAATAAGTTAATACACCTATAGACCAGTTGACCCAATTTATTTTAGACGATCCTTCTATTGTCTACCCGATTTATTTTGTACCGACATTGAGAACATCTACCCAATTTCTTTTATACGACTTTCGGGAATTTGTACCCATTTTATTTTGTTGGATACCGTTGGGGTGATACATGTTTCATTTTTCGTGACATAAAATCATTACGATATCACTAATTGTGTTAAGAAGATGGTGGTGAGGATTGTCAATTAATACAACACGATCATCCGGATTAGTAGGTGACATATTAACAAAGAGATTTTTCAATTAATACATCATGATCATCATAATAAGATAAGCTATTTTAAGTTGTTTACGGACAGATAACATATCCAACTTTAAGTCGTAGAATATAAGCTTGGGTTCAAGATCAGATGACCTCAAATTCACACCTACAGAAGAAGAAAAAAATATAGCACACCACTTATTAGCTCAGACAATAGACTTACAAAGTACCTTTAGTTCATACGAAACAAACCACCCAAAATCAATCAACGAACCCATACACAAGATCACATTAAAGAGGAATCGAATTAGGGTTTCTCAATTAATTGCCAACAATCGCATCGCAATAACAAATAGTTGAATTTGAGTGTTGCGCAGATCAGAAAATTTTTAATTTTCCATATCAGTATAGTGCCCATTTCAGATCCGAATCTTAGGATTATCCAGATTCCAAACTGGTTTAAGAATTAACTTCAGTCAGCTCCCATTAACCATGATTGAGGGGCAAAAATGGAAAAAAAAAATGAAACTTAAGAAATTTTGACGGACAACCGATTTTGTCCGTCAACTTAGGTTGACTCAAAAGTCGTCCGTCTGTGAGGCAAAACAGAATTCTTAGGATTTCTGTGAGGATTTCCCATTAATTGATGTTCGAAACATTAAAAGAAATCAAATTTTTTTCATAAACTCAACTTAGAATTGGTTAATGTTTATGCCGTCGTAGAAAAAAAAAATCAAACATATTTTAAATCGATTTGAGAATGAATATAATTTCATTTTCGATTTTCGTATAAATTTCATACTCATTTTCAGACCGAGTATGAAATCATATTCGTTTTGAAATCGTGTATAAATAATGGTTAATCATAATTCGTTTTGAAATTGTATGTAAATAATGGTTAACCAGAATTGGTTTACACGATACACACATAAAATCTGAATCCCGGCATTGCACAACGGGAATCGGTTTATAAAAGTGCTCATGTAATCTGATTCCAAAAAAAAAAAAACAAAAAAAAAAACAGTTATCTCTTCCATACCAGAATCGGGTAATGTAGGCATTAACGTAGACCGATTCTGGTTCAATTGTCTCCAACCACAATGCACATCGAGGACAGTCGGTCGTTGTGGGCATGAACAACAACCGTTTCTAAATGAAATCGGTTTACAAGTACATTGACGTAAACCGATTCTTATAAAACCATAAAACTTTGATTTCAAAAAGTTGGACTTTTGAGTGATTGCATGTTATTAAGCGCGATTGGGGATACTTATATTAATTGGGGGATATGAATTACTAACCCCATCCAATAGTATTTACTAAGGGGTGTTTTTTGGGGGCGGAAATACTAAAATACCCTTCTATCTAAATTAAATTTAAAACTAAAAATCAAAATCAAATCCTAACAAGTTCTTAAAGATATGTTAAATTGAATTGTTGTTGAGCAAGAAGAAGAAGAAGAAATGGCTTCATTGAGAAGGTACATGATACCCAATCATATTTAAAGTGTTGTTGTTGTTTTAAAACTTTGTTTGAGTTAGAATCAGTTTCAGTTTCAATCCACTTCTAGCTTGTTTTCATGATGTATACCCTACTGTTTTGTAGGCATGGTTTTAGGATGAATACCATGCCGATATTCAATCTTGCGGATGGTTTTTAGGATGAATACCATACCGATATCTAGTGCCGGCATGGTTTTAGGATGAATACCATGCCGATACTTGCTATTTCAGACAAATTTTTAGTATGTTTTTGTCCTCAAACCGACACGATACACTTGGGAATCGATGATGCCAGCACTACTACGGCATGCTCGATAATGAACTTTCTCTGCCGGCAGTGTACTTATAATTTCAAAATTGGGGGATATTGTGTATTGGCATGGTGAAAGTATGAATACCATGCCGATTTGGTCCCTGTCGGCATGGTATTCATACTTTTACCATGCCAGCACTGAGTTTTCAGGCATACCAATGGCGGATTCGATGATAAAAAAATCAAATTTCAATACATTAATACCTACATATGACTAATTGAAGCACTTGTATATTCAACTTGTTTACTTTCCTGGGTTGGTTCTTCATCGGAACCTTCATGATCATAAATATCTTGATTTAATGTTGTTGCATCAACAAATTCAATGATAATGATTTATTCTAATGATTATCAAACTAATCTATTAACTTACCTAATTATATTTAACCACTAAACATGATTCCAATGAGGGTACATTAGAAATTAGTTTAAATACATGGATAAGGGGTGACTCCGATTTACTATTTATATCCCGTTTTTGTCTTTTCCCTCTATCCCCAATTAATATAAGTATCCCCCAATTGCGCGGTCTATTAAAATCTATTTTAGGCGATTGGGTTAATATAAAGTACATGATTCAAGCTAAATTGGGTGATTATCGACAATGTTTTCGTTTGAAAATGAAAAGAAGAAAAAAGAAAAAAAAGAGAAGGAGAATCGGTTGAAGTAGAGATGGAGATGAAAATGAATTTGATTTTAGTTTTAGTTTCTATTGTTTGCATTTAATGGGGATAAGTTGGTAGTATTAAAATTTCATAGAGGGTAAATTGGTAGTTTTATCGAATTTAGACACCCCTTATATCCTTTTCTATTGGGTGGATGAAGAAATTCATAGGCCCCGAACTAGCTAGGCAAATTATACTCCCCCTGTCCTAAAATTTCTGCCCTCTATTCTATTTTCGTATGTCCTAAAATACTGTCCAGCTTCTGTTTATAGTCATATTTTTTAGTCAAACTCTCAAATATATCCTTCAAACTTTTACAATTATAAAATTATTTTAAATATCACCAATCTAAATATTAAATGATATCTTCCTCAATACAAATCTACTAAATCAATCCATAAAGATTTTTATTGTTATCTTCTATTTAAATATTTCTATAAATATTATAATTACCAATGTATTTTTCTTACATACTCCATATACTCCTTTAAATTTTAGTAATAACATAGCATTTGTGAGGGGTAGATTTTTATGCTCCTCTGGTCTCCTTAATATCTTGACTTAGTCAAAGCGGACTAATAATTTAGGACGGAGGTAGTATTACGCTTCACTCTCTGTCTATATTTTGTTATATGTTTCTTATCCTGTTTTTTCAAGCTTTTTAAATGCATTCATGGCTGATTTTTGATTCTCATTAAATCCTCTATTATTCCTCTCATGTTTTCCAGTTTTCTTTCTTTCCTTTCTTTTCTTTATCACTCTGCAGTGTATACACAATCTTGTGTTTGAAGTATATGCACAATGGCATTTTACATTTGAACCTGACTAGCATACAACACTGATAGCATTACACTTATTTCATAGAGATTATTGGTGGGGGAAAATGAAAAGGGTTTCAAAAATGAAGGTAAAAAAAGGGTTTATCTTAAAGACCGGAAAATAATGTGTGAAGATCTGGATGAAAGGGGATTAGGGATAAAAGATATGAAAAATTTCAACTTGGCAATGATAGCTAAAATGGGGTGGAGACTAAAAGAGAATCCTGACTCTCTTTGTGCCTCCATTCTAAAGGCTAAATACTTTCCTAACTGTGATGTCCAGTTAGCAGGCATAAACCAAGTAAAAAAATACTGTGTTTGGGAAATCGGTAATGGGAAAAATGTGGATATTTTGGATGACATTTGGATCCCAGATACAACACCCCATTTACAAAAACCTCTTAATCATGTTTATGGTCTTTCAAAAGTCTGCCAATAAATTACTACTCAAAATTCCTGGGATTTAAACAAACTTAAAAGTTGTTTTGATGATCAGACTATTGAAGTTATAAGAAACATAAACGTTAAAGGAACAAATGAGGAAGAAAAATCTCACAGGTCCTTAATTGAGAAAGGTTGCTTTTCTGTAAAGTCTCTTTGTACAAGAAAATCAATTTAGCCGGTAACACCAATGAGAGCTGGGAGCAAAATCTGCAGGATGGATATCACACCATCTCAAGCTTTTCACATGGAGACCCGGCTCATATCATATTGCCAACCAATATGAGGATGACAGCTATCCTTCCTCACATTAATACAACCTGTAAGCTATGCAATGAAGGCAATGAATCACTAACTCATCTATTTCTAGAATGCAACTATGCAACTCAGGTGTGGATGCATTTTAACTTAGATAAACATTTTGTTACAAATGGTACAACAACTTTCCATGAGTGACTTGCTGACTATTTGGTACAGTAGGATAGAGACAGTTTTGGGGTCAAATGGTAAGTTCTATGTAGTGTAATCATTTGGTTCATTTGGAAAGCAAAGTGCAATATTACCTTCAGGAAAGAGAGTCAAAACAGTGTGACAACGACTGACAACATAGCCAAGTATATAAACAATTATATGGCTGTTAACAAATCAGGCTACAACATAATGCACTCTCTCTACTATACTCGACTGGATGATGATAATCTGAAAATAACAACTCAGTAAACAAGGGAACAAACTACTTCGATGACTCTAAAAATGAACACAGTTCTATCAATGAGGGACTTTGCAGCAAAGGCACGAATTGGGCTAACCCTTTGTGATTACACAGGTACAATTAGAGAAGCCAGGTGACTCAATGCAAACTGCACCTCTTGGGAACAACTAGAGATCAGAGGAGCTAAAGCGGCATTCCTTTGGGCAACGGAATGGAGTGGTCACACTATCTCGTTTAAAAGCAACTCGAACCTACTCTCTTTTGTTGCTGATCGGAAAGTATGCAACATTAAGGGAACATCGATACAAGATAAGCGCGGATTTTGGAAACAAGACTAAGTTTGAGATAAACTTTTTAGCAGTGGATTTCATTTTAGTTAGGAGATATAATGTAATTTGGGCTGCAAACTTATCAGTTTTTTTGTAACAAGTATGCCATACAACACACTTGGAAAGACACCACTCTAAATGCTTTACTGATCTATTTGAACATTCAAAGCTGGAACGACTATGTAACTGAAATGAGGGTAAAAAAAAAAAACTACTACACTTGTTTCATATTAAGTTTTCTAAACTGAGTTACAGACTGGAAGCTGTTCAGATAACTTTTCCAATTTCAAGTTCCTTAGCAATAATCTAAATGTACAAGTTATTGCTGCCAAATAATTTAACAAGGCGATTCTAATTGAGTTCAGTGATTAAAGGAAATTCCAATTGGAAGTTATTATACTACCAATAACTTAACGGGTATATTTATTAAATACCCCTAATTTTGACACCCAACAAATATACCCTTATAAAACAATACAAATACTCCTATCATTTAAATACCTTATCCATTAATAAATAGATTACCTTAATACCCTCACTTACAATATTATTTTACATTTAAAATCTTATCCATTAAAAAATAGATTTTTCTATTATTTCATTTCACCACCAACAAATGCGCCGCCACCACCACCAATCGCCGCCACCACCACCACCGCCACCACCACCACCGCCACCACCACCACTCCACCACCACTTACTAAATACAAACCACCAATAATATTCCATCACCGCCACCACCACTCCACCACCGCCACCACTTACTAAATACAACCACCACCACCACCGCCGCCACCACCACCGCCGCCGCCACACGCCGCCGCCGCCACACACCACCGCCGCCACACACCACCTCCACCACCACCACCGCCACCGCCGCCGTCAATATTAGGTATCAACAATCAAGTTGATCCAAAAAATCAAAAGTTCAAAAATATTTGTCAAATTTGGTTGTTGATTCCCTAAAAACTAAGGTCAATTTCTATTGTTGATACACAAATATTGGTTGTTGATTCCATTTTTCCATTGTTGATACACAAACATTGGTTGTTGACTCCTTACACAAAGATCAATTTCTATTGTTGATACACAAATATTGGTTGTTGATTCCATTTTTCCATTGTTGATACACAAACATTGGTTGTTGATTCCATTTTTCCATTGTTGATACACAAACACTGGTTGTTGATTCCATTTTTTCCATTGTTGATACACAAACACTGGTTGTTGACTCCCTAAACTAAGGTCAATTTCTATTGTTGATACACAAATATTTGTGTATCTTGGTGAGAGATATAAAATAACAGCCATTGTATGGAAACACATTTAGAAACGACCTCTAATTGATATATATCTTCGAAATACAAAGATTTCCAATCAAAACAATCTAAATGAAACCAAAGATAAACATTTATGTACTAAAATTATGAACTCGACGTGAATCGAACACGCATCTTCCGACGTGGAGTCGGGTGTGTTACCATTACACCACAAGTTAGTCAAAAAATAACTACCTCAATGCTTCGTAATTCAACTCACACTATTCAAGCAAATGAAATTGTTAAATCATACATGTAGTTATGGTTTGAAAACTAAAACTCGGAATCAACAAATCATAGAGATATGGAGTCACGCACCTTTGGGATATCCCATACATCTTTTCTACAATCCATTTATGCATTCCCTGCTCAACTGCAAACCACCAACAAAATCAATCTCTATTCAAACTCCTCGCTAACTCAATTTCATTATCTCAAGCACCACTAGTTTACTGCTTCAACTCCATATCTGCAATACCGGACCACCGGTGCCGGTTGCATTATAAAACTTAAAAGAATAACTACCCTAACCATTCATGGCATAAATGGAATCAACAACAATAGTTGATCCATAAAAAATGGCATCAACAACAATAGTTGATTCCGTTTATGGCATCAACAACAATAATTGAACCCCTAAAAACTGAAGTCCAGGAGATCTTTCTACCATGGAAGTTAATACTCGAAGAACTATACTGTAAAATGGATGAAGAAGATTGACATCATTTTCATGTATCATAGCAACAAATAACCAACAACCACCAAGCTCAACTCATCCGAAAATCAACCAACACCAAGCAAACACCACTCCCTTCTCTTTCGACATCAACAATAATACTTCCTTCTTCCAAAACCACCAACTCCTTTGATCAAACTCAAAGAACAACTTGAACCATGGTAACATCACATCTATCACCCACCATGAGTTCACGGCTCAACCTCCAACACCATAACCTCAAATTCGGCTCACTTAATACCAACAAAAGTAACATCAATTTCTTTGATATTAAGATCACGCCTATCTATCTTCAATAATCAATTTTCTTACCATATCACTAATTTTTCAGATCTGAAAATTAACGACATCGAAATTATCAAACTTAAAATCTGAAGTTTATTGGTTCAAATAAATTGTTGTGAATCGGTGCTGGATAGTTGTTGTTGATGATCTCACTCAAACCATTCAAACCTCTTTCTTGAATCTCACTGGGAAAAAATAAACAAAAACGTGGAGGTAGAGATATTGATGGTGGTGGTGGTAATTAATAGCGTCGGAGATACAGATGGTGGCTGCAATGAAGATGATGGCGGCAGATTTGATTTCAAGATCTAAAACTAAAAGAAATAGAATCTAACAGAGATAAATCGAAACCAATTTTTGTGATAGATCTGCAACTAATAGTGGAGGAGGTGTGGTGACGATGGCGGCGACAGAGATGATGGTGGTGGGTGGTAATGATGGTGGTTGTAGTTGCAGAAGTTCTCGTTGATTCATCGATCTACATAGATTGTTTAGGAGGTGGTTGTGGATTTGGGGGAAGTATAAGAGGTGATGATAGAACTGGTGGCGGGATAAGTGGAGGTGGCGCCGGAGGTGAGGAGGAGAGACGATGAAGATGAAGAGTTATCTCGAAAATGAAAACCGTTTTTCTTTAAAAACATAATCAATATGAGGGTAGATTTGTAATGTTGCATAATCTTTAATGGACCCCTGATGGGCTTTGGATGGAGAGGGGTATTTTTATTGTAGGATAAGGGTAGTTGTGTAGCCCGTCAAAATTGAGGGCAAATATATAATTCCCACTAACTTACCAAGGAAATTCCAATTGAGTTAGAATGACTTAGGGGAGAGTATGATCTTTCACTTGAAATTAGTTTGGCTTCAAAAGAAAAAGAAAAAAAAACCTAGGTGATAGTACAGTATTTTAGTGTCAGGTTTAACTAGAGGATAGTTATTTTTAGCCTGTTAACTTAGACACCCCTTATCCACAATCAAACTCCCAATCGCCAGGTAAACAGCCGTATTTGTTTTTATGCGTCGCCCATTGTGGACGCTCTAAAGAGAGACTCCTATGGAAAGAAATGAACCACTATGACACCAAAACATGTACTTCGAGACCAAAGAGACAATATATTTCGTTATTTTTGTAATATTCTCGAAGGCCAATAATCACAGGAAGCCAAATTCATCACACATCTGTCATGTGACCTGAGGGAAAGGTTGTTTTCAGTTTTAGTGTTTTCAAGCCACACGACAACAACGAAAGATAAGCGTCTACAGACTCAGTTTTGGGTCTTAGCACTACTGCAGACCAGCACCTTTTCATACAAACATAGTTTTCCCGTTTTTAGTTTCTTTGTTTCACGTCAAATGAAGGGATGCATTCTTCCAGAAGGATGATGAAGCGGTTGATAGTGAGAACTCTCTGACCTACTCTGTGACGGCATCCTTTCGGATCCGCCATACCTGTGCCAATAGCTACCCCTGCTGCTGGGATCTGACCCACTAGAAGCTTGATGGAATGGACCCCACCAGCTAGACTCTCTGTCTACTGGGACCAAAGGGAATGGAGCAAACCGATCTCGCTCCCATGCATAGAAGCGGGTCCGCAGTTGGTTCTCTGTTTCCCTGGATATTCCGCCCGGATGAACCAGACGAAGAAGGGAAAGACAAAAAAACCGCTGGTACGATCTGAAGATGAATTCACTGGGCCTGCAGAAGCTGCTAAACCCCTTGGACCACTGGATCGCCTCACATTAGGCACATGCGCACGTAAGCCATTTGGGTTTGTTTGTTGCTGTTGATGAAATGCATGGAGACCCTGAAACATCCGCTCGTGGCCTCGAGAGCTGTTGCTAGGATATGGTGGAACCATTGAGGCAGAAGAGCTTCCTGCTCTAGAGCCAGACCTGTAAGAATGAATACGAATATTAGACAAGTTAAAGTCGAGAAATTAGTAAAGAGAGATATCAAATACCCTAGTATAATTATTAGGCAGGTATTTTTAATATAAAGATACAGAACTTACCCATTACCAAGAAGAATCGGACGCACAAAAGGTCCAGGTCTTACTTGACCATCCGCATCTCCGCTGGTGGGTCTTAGCGATGTTGATGGAACAGAAGCCTGGTCAGCACTGCTTCCATGACTGGTACTTGGGGTGAAAGAGGGGGAAGACTGGTGTTCCCAGCTAGGGTAGGGGACATCCACAGCCGAAAAGGCATGAGTGGTTGAGATGTCATTGAGCCCTGACAGACCATTCCAGTGATGACTGAAACTGAGCCTATCAGCAGCACTTTCATTTGAATTTGAAGATGGGTGAAATGGGTTGAAGTATGGGATATATGGGCACGAATGAGCAACTGATGATGGAGCTGTATGCTCTGCAAAGATAGGATGGTGTCCTAGTAATTCCTGATCTGCACCCAAAATCAAAATTAGATTGCTAACATTGTTGGTCATTCGCCTGAGTTAGTATGGAGTCACAACAAGGTTGTATAAGAACTTACATGCATTTGATGGTGACTCGCCTTCTCTAAAAAAAAAAAACACAAACGCCTGGACATCAGTAAATTTGATAGATAACATATGTAACTTTTAGAAAATGCGGCAATAAACTTCGCAAGCAGTGAAGTTATGTCTCCGTTAGTCTCAGATCAAGGTTACATTCCATGCTAAGAGAATATTTTTAATCAGCCTTCATAAGAACCCCCTTGCTTGAAGATGAGCAAACGGAAAAGAAAAAGGAGCAGATCATGTTTGTAACTTCCAGACTCAAGAAACATGATTACATCTCAAGTTTGTTTGTTGTGAGCCAACCCTAAAATTGTCCATATTAATTCTTGATATTTATAGGGGATCAACTATATCAAGCTACGGTGTTTCATCCAAAGGTATTGTCAATTGACTACATTCAACACTTAGGCCCACTAAAGAAATCCATGATATTATCTAGGTACACAGTGTGTAATCAACATTACGGCAAAATAGCTGGAAACAAGAATATGTTTGTTAGAATCAAACTTACCTAGTTTCAATAGAAACATTTGCTGAACTTATAAAACATATATCTATAGTGGCCATGAATATGATACTAGCTCGCATAGATAAAGGCCTTAAAGTTAAAACACAGAAAGATAGTTTCAGAAAATATATATCCTGTTCTTGGTCTTTCTTGTAATAATACACCAATCTAGCTAGTTCGCATGTCTATAGACAAAGCTTGGAGAATATCTCAATCAATAATAATGTTCTAAAAGCGTTGCAACTTATGTGTTGGTTAACAATATCATGCATCTAATAGCTTAGCACCACTAAAAAGTTTGGACCTAATCAATATATGGTTTTCTAGAACTAAGCCCAAGTTGCATCTCATCATGTGTTTGATACGCCTGGTTAACAACGGATCATGCTAATCTCCCAATACTTCAAGATACAACTCAGTTAGAAAACTTTGACTAAACTAAGAAAATTTAGATATTTTTTACTAGATTTTATGAGAAGTTTTAACTATGGTGACAAAATATTAGTTCGAATCTGTCCACTGGTCTTGCTCTAGACTTTCTTCCTTCTTATCCAGACCTTTTCTCTCTTCAGTGAGGTTAATCATACAGATTATATTTTTAATCGGCAAACACCCAAGTTTCTATCTTATATATAATATATTTTATGTTAAACTACTGATCAATATTGAGTATGCCGTATCGCCGTATTTTAGTTTTTCAAGTTGGTGTATCATAGTAGCGTATTGGTATCTTGTATCCGATACAGCTCACAACACAGCAAATTAGCTTAGCAAGAATATAGTGGAAGTTGATTAGAACAGCACAAAAATTACTTCAAAATTTCGTCGGCGCAAAAATGTTAAACTTAAATTGTTTACATGGTATCTGTCATTGTGCCTGACTCCTAACGTAGTTGGGGATAGTGCTATATGTTTGATAAATAGGTAAGAAGCACTCAGAAATGTAAATAACAACCTTAATAGAAACTTTCCAAGTAAGAAAATAAAAATAAAAGCCATAAGGTATCTGACAAAAGATCAAGCTTACTCAAATGAAGAAGAAACCCGAGTCAATCCATTGTATGGGCACCACTGAACTCCAAACGACTGAAAGGAAACGTCCACAAAACCGCAAACAATTTCTTATCAGTTTAAGGTCAAAATTCATTAATTATTTGAAGTACTAATTCTTATGGTTTGCATGTAAGTGGTAGAAAGGCTGCGAAACTGAAAGAAAAACTGTAAATAGTTAGGTCCACTGAAAGCGTGTTACAAAAATTAGTGAAATAGATGTGAGTCATGCAGGATCCATATCCACCACACCTCATTTGACATTCCATTTCCATACTACCACAGCTCATCATAGTTAATTAGTTAGATTCACATTTCATCAGATCCAAGTAAAAAGCTAACATTTATGATGCACTCTATCACAGAAAAGCAATAAACAAATGCAAGTTGTATCTCCCTTTCCATAATCTTATCAGCAACTTCCAGTCATTCACGTGCTATGCTAATTAAACTCATATATAAAGCATCATGTAATACTCTATCATTGTCGTGCAGATCATCCCAAATAAGAAAATACAATATTAAGACAGTCGACATGCAATCCCCCTCAACCTATCTTGACATACATTTTCTGGAGTGAGATGTTGTCTTCCATTATAGATTTAGAGTGGAAGTGAAGGCAGAGCCAGATCATATAAGCCTCGGCATACTTTAGGCACTGTATAACGTCCTAGAGCATTATGATTCTTGCTTTAATTAATAATCAGTGAACCCCAGAATAACATAAACTACTAGAAAACGCCTAGAGTCACAGCTTCTAGTTTGATCGCACCAAAAGCTACAACCCAATAATTTGAGTGTTCCATTATTTTTCTGGAGTCCTGGACTCCAGAAAATTACTCAAAATCTGGATCATTTAGTAGACCTTGAATTTCTGTTGGATGCCGATTAAAATTAGACCCTCCCACAGCAGTATATGGCAAAGGCTAAAATTATATGCTATAATTAACGTCAAATATAGGTTTAACACAGGGGTACTTTCGTGGTGGTAGGAAAAACAACTTTTTAGCTCTATATGAGATGTAGTTCCAATCCAGGCTCATTTTCAGATTGAGCTTGGTGTTTAGGCGTTACCATATAATCCATCCATCAATAAGGAGTTTGAAGGGAGACTCAACCACTGATCAGATCTGAGAAAGAGTTTGAAGGAATGCTCAATATGAGATCGGTCGGAGCACTAACCCCTTTCTCAGAAGGAGTTTGTAGGACCCTCAACCTAAAACCGAGTCTGGTTACACACATCATATGCCATTTCGAAATGCCACATTTTAGCATTTGAAAATAGCATATATGCCATATAGCTTTGGCCGCATACATTGCGTCCAAAATTATATAAAATTACAATTAGCTATATGTTGATACCATTGTGATTAACTTTAATATGCTATATTGCCCTTCATACCTAGCATGCAACTAGCCAGATGAAAGTTATGCTCTAGAAAACTTTGCCAGAACACAGCGTCAGATAAAAACATGAAGAATCTATTTAGCAACATAGAAAATGTAGCTACAACATTGTTATGATTATTCCAGCAAATGAGTAAGAACAAAACCATTCATCTTAATTTCTAAACTCTTAATTATGATATAATATTTCACCAATTAGAGTACACTGTATTAAGCAATGGTTTCATATTAAAGAAAATAAATACAAAGTTTTTGCTTACCATTTCAGTATAACTTAGATCATAAAGATCCTCCTCTGGTACCATGTCATCCATGCTCAATTCAGTACAAGAACGATGGCCGTTAGCAAACAGCCACTGTCCTTTTTCAATTTTTCTACAGTTTGGGCATTGCATTACTCCCTTTGAATTGAAGGCCGAGCCAATGCAATCTAAAAGTAAAACAATCAAGAAAACTAGAATGTGTTAGCATAAAGCTACAACATACACCTCACAAGCTTAAAAAGATTAAGGCATCCTGAGCAAGCAATTGAAAGGTTCAACTATATTCCTAGTCCTGGGAACAATGAGCAAACGGTGTAAAATATCCCAATAGAGACTGGTAGAACTAATTACAAACATAACCAAGCTGGATGACATCCACAATCAAGGATACAAATATAGAGATCTAAAGCTCTATTCCCCTACAGGCAAAATAGTCTACAAATCAAAAGTCAGGTAAAATTCAACAATTTACCAACAAACTAAAGTAAAATCCCCAAAATGCACAACAAAAAAAAAAAAAAAAAAAAAGCACCCAGATCTCATAAATTCACCAAAATCCCATAATTTTGATTTTACTCACCAAGGTGAAATTCATGTCCACAATAAAGTTTGGCCCTAGATCTCTCCCCATTGTCTTCAATAACATCAAGACAAATCGAACACTGAGCATAAGATAAAGAAACCTCTACTACTGATTTTCTCCCCCCACCACCATTACCACCTTCATCATCATCTAAACTATCAAGATCTCCCAAACCCATTATTCAAATTCAATTAAAACCCTAAATTACCATTTCGATTCTCCTGATCGTTCTAAATTCCTTCAAAATCATCAAAAAGAAAAAGGAAAAAAAGACTCTTAATTCGTTCTTCTCCTAGTAAACAATAATCAGATAACTCGATTACAGGATAAATTAAATATCTCCAATACAATTAAAACACTAGAATTTGATCGAGAAATTCGCTACGTCACAAAATGAAAATGGTTCGTTTTATCTATCTATCTCCTATCAAAGACTGTTGTTTCCGAAAATTACTTTAGTTGTCTTAAAACAAAGAATCTATTTGTATGAAATCTAATGGTTATTATTTTATTAGATGACGGTGAAATTCAAGATGCGATATCAAATTTTGATGGTGTGTATTTTTTGTATTAAAACCTAGAGCTTCCAACTCTTTTATAGTTGGTTGGGATAAGCTTCTCCAAAAGTTGAAGTCGAAATAAAAACATTTTCTTGTCAAAAAAATTAACTTCTAGATGTGTATCCAAACGCGCAATTAGAATTACGCGTCGAGGCTAGAGATCCAGTTAGCTATTCGCACGAAATTGTTCTAGACCGCAAAACGATAAGAATTACTCGTTTTGGTGGATTGTAAATTCGGTCAACTATTCGGTCAATAGTTCGTGATTGGATGATAATTCAGAATGACGTACATACGTGTATAACAATATGACACACAAAATTTGGGATACATAAAAAAAGTTCTTTAACCTAATCTCGCTTTAAGTATTATAATTTTATGATTTTAAATAACTATACATGTGATATATGTGATATAATCATCAAATAACATATGTTGGTAGTGTAGGGCTAAGATTGGTGCATGTAAGATTTTAAAAGGAGAAAATTTGATAGCATATAATATACTGTAATTCGATTGAATTAATTTTAGGCTGAAAATTCGCAAATCTACGTTGGGGTTCCGAAGTACGTACGATATATACGGATTCGTATGGTGGGAACGAATTCCTGAATTATACAGATATAATTCGCGAACTTACTAACTAAGGGACAAACATCCATCCAAGTTATTTCACTCATAAAGTGGTAACAAACTTCACGACGTTACAATAGATAACGTGAACTAGGATTATAACTAAGAGCAAATGAAAGTGAATAATTAGTAATAATAGTGAAGATAATCAATATCATTCTCCGGAATCACGACAATAAACCCCCTATCAACACATACTGTAACAATAAATTGCATATGTGTTATCCCGTAAGATAGACATATCAAGATAAACAGTTAACAAACTTCAAAGTTTTCATCTTAATCCAATCTCCCTTTTAAGAGGCCTCATGACAGAGTTTAAGCCACTGGAATCAAACTAGTTTTCTCAAAGAAAAAATGGGAAATTTGTAACTTTTCCAAGTCACAAACACATTTTTTTTTTTTTTTTTGGTAATGGTCTAAAGACCCAAACAGCAGAAGGATAATATAAATAGACAAGTTTGTTTCAACATGGCATACAATATAAGGATAACAACAATAGGTAAGTTTGTTTCAACATGACATTAAGTAAGGTCCGAACTACTTTAATACCATAATATGAGCTAAGTAGGAAGGTGTTAGGTCTTAACCCCGCTCAAATCTACATCTCGAGGTGTCATAGATATTACATTCATGAAGGGCTGACCGGTGCCTTCACGAGAAAATAGATTCCAAACTCAAAGTTGTTGGTAATTAGAACTACAACTACTATAAAGCTTACTATAAACCTCATCTTTGTGCAAATAAAACATATAGTACTTGAAAATGCAGGGGTATAACAACCACACCCAATATTTTGTTCGACAATTTGTATGGACTAAACTCCAATATAATTCCGAGACCACCAACGTAAAAGCGAGACTCAATCAAGAAATATATCAAAGATCTTTATCCCTTTCTCAATATAATTAGCAAATCGAACAAAGAGAAATCCCGAGCCCGATTGATGTGAGAATAACTTGAATGGTACCAAAGACCAATGCCCAAGTGTCAATCATGTTATATCCAACAAACAAGGCCGGATTTATCAATTGTGATTGAACTACGCACAATCTGGGTGATATTTCAATTATATAAACAATTATAATACAGGAAAAAGAAATAACCGATTTCAGAAATTTTGTTAACAAGGAAAATGCAAACGCGAGAAAACCCCGGGACCTAGTCCACTTTGAACACCACACCGTATTAAGCCGCTAGACTCTAGCCTACTACAAGTTAACTTCGGTTTGGAATGTAGTTGATCCCTAACCAAGTCTCACACCGATTAAGGTACAGTCGCGTTCCTTACACCTCTAGAACCACGCCCGCATTCTGCTCACTTGATTCCCTTAGCCGATCTCTGACGACCCAAAGTCTAAAGACTTCTCGAACAAATTTGTCTCCCACAGACTGCCTATCTTTTATTCTTTTTGTTCCGTCTTTGATACAAAATCAAGGTAAAAGGAACCAACTAATAATCCTGGCCTTATACCGGAAGATCGGCCTTAAAAATATTAGTCACTCTCACAATAACCTAACCGATTAACATAAGAAGTTATTGCGACATCACAAGAGTCCGAGACGAAGAAATGCTGTGATTACTTTGTATATCTTACCTATCGGAGACGATTCGAGTAAATCTTAGAGAAGATAAAACTCAATACGATAGAACAAGTAAGATCAATACACAATTACAGAAAATATTTGGATTTGGCTTCGTAATCTCAAATGAAGTCTTCAAGTCGTTAACCTAAAATGGTTTTGGAAAACCTAGGTTAAAGGAGAATCTACTCTAGTTAATTTTGCAACTAAGACACACGGAAGTGTCGGGTTAGATTTCCTAGATGCTAGAGTTCTCCCTTAATTATATAGTCTTTCAAATCGGGTTACTTACTAAAAGCGGGGTCTAACAACCACACCCAATATTTCGCTTAGCAATCAGATGGACTAACTCCAATATACTTTCAAGAGAATCAACTAGATAATCGACTCAATCTTAAGAAAAGTATATCAACGAGTTATATCCAACTCGCAATCAAACAAATAATAATTTGCGAGCCGATTGAATATAGGAGAGAAAAACTTGAACGGGTACCAAAGACTAATGTTCAAGGATCAATCAATTTCAATCAACAACCAAAGGTTGGATTTACCAATTGATCGATTCAAAGTACAACCTATGATATTTCAATTATATAACAAAATATAATGCGGAAAATAAATAACATGAAACTTAAGTTTTGTTAACGAGGAAACCGCAAATGCGGAAAACCCAGGACCTAGTCCAGATTAAACACCACACCGTATTAAGCCGCCATGCACTTCTAGCCTACTACAAACTAACTTCGGGTCCGGATCGTAGTTGAACCCCAATCAATCTCACACCGATTCAAGGTGCAGTTGCGCTCCTTACGTCTCGATCCCAAAGCAAGATACTACACACTTGATTCCCATAAATGACTCACCCACAACCAAGAGTTTGGGTACGACACAAAGTCGAAGACTTTAATAAACAAATCTTCTCACACAAAAGTCCCAGTGAACAGATAAACTGGCCTCCCATTTAAAAACCTACGATTTTGTTCTGTCTTTTGATAAATCAAGGTGAACAGAACCAATTGATATACCGGACTTATATTCCCGAAGAACAACCTAGAAATATCAATCACCTCACAATAATCTTAATCGACTAGCAAAACAAGATATTGTGGAATCACAAACGATGAGACGAAGGTGTTTGTGACTACTTTTCTATCTTGTCTATCGAGATATAAATCTCAAGTCAATCTTACGATTGCACTAAATCACGATAGAAACAAAGCAAGATCATATCACGCAACTCACAGAGAAAATAGTGGGTCCGCTTCACAATCCCAATGAATTAAGTCGCTAACCTACAAGGTTTCGTGAAAACCTAAGGTTAAAAGAGAATCGACTTCAGCTTATACAACTAGTATCACACAGAGGTGTGGGGATTAGGTTTCCCAATCGCTATAGTTCTCCTTTTATATAGTCTCCAAATCAGTATATTTGCAACTAAGTTACCTTGGTGACAAAGCATTCAATATTCATGCTAGATGAAAAACCTGATTAGTTAATCAAGTTAGCCATATTAGCACTTATAACTTATCCATATTCATCTAACACTTTTAGATCAAATATGATAATCAATCAATCATGATAGATAATCAAATGATCTAAATGTGTTTCAAGAGAGTTGTTCAAATGTTCATCATCTTATAGGAATATGTATATTAACTATTTGAAGTAAAGTACTTATACAAGAACTAATTCATAAACATAATGCCACGGTTTGTAAACCTAGTTCACATACCTTAATTCATTAAACTTACAGGGACTTAAGTTCGCAAACGAATCCTGAGTTCATGAGTATGAAAGGCACACTTTACCGATTTTAGAACATATTTCACTATGTTCGCGAATCGAGTACGCGAACAAGTGTTCTGACTTTGGCTTTGTCCAGTAGTTTTTGAAAACATCAGACGTGAACAAGAGTTCGACTTTGCCTTGTCTTTCCCGTTCCCAAAAAATTGCGAACACAAGTTCAGGACCTTTAATACGGAGGTAAACCGGTTCATAAACAAGAGTTCGCGAACAATAGTTCCGAGGACTTGAACTAGACTTGCACATTTAATATACAAAGTATTAAACTCGTATTACATCCGAGACATGGTAGTTTCAAACTCCCATTTAATCATTGAAACATCCTGAAGACAACAATGGTAATCTTTACACATACCACTAGCTTCAAGTAATTTTCAAGTGATTAATCAATCAATACGAACTTCCCAAGTCGACATCAAATGATTGTCTCACACATATCATATAAGATGTTTCAAGGTAATTTTCACATGATCACCTTTTGACTTAATATTTAGTTTCCAACTAATAAATTGTCTCCAACTAAACTCGTCAAGAATACGATGAACTAAGCTAAAGCTAAAAGCTTCCAAATACGTATTTCAAGAAATATATAGCGAGATAAACTCAATTTCGAAATATCAAATGTGTATAATGTAAAAAGTCTATATAGCTATATGAATTAGTCTCATTAGAAGATAAAATAAAATATACTTCTTAGTGATAGATAAGTTTTAGTCTCCACATACCTTTTATTGATGAAGTTCCTCCAAGCTCTTCAGTAGATCTTCGCCGATTGGTGAACGCCGTGAAGTCTAAAGCTCAACTACACACTTTTATCCTAATCCGAGACATAGCTATAAGTAGACTAAAAATCAAGTATATAGTTTTGATCAACTAAACTGACAAACAAGCTTGAGATAGCAATGCTTGCGAGTTCGACCGAGCGGTGCTCTAACAATCTCTTCTTTGTCAATTTTAGTGGCAATATTATCAATACATATGTATTACAAAATAAATAAACTTTGTAGTTTATGATCCATCATGCTTGATTTCTGCTCTTAAACTTCCTTGAATTATTCATTACTTCAAGTTCTCCATCGATTCCGAATGTGTTCAACTCAAAGATCATTGTTGTTGAAGATCCGTAGCCATAACAATATGAAACGAAAGTTCTCAAACATTGCTATACAGTGTCATAGTTGTTATTATATAGAATCAAAGTCCAATTGCATCACAACTTTGAAAATAATACTATGGTGATATGTATCACTCCCCCTTAGTCAATACTTCCATCTTATAATGAAAACCACCCCTTACATAATGATCCATATGTACTAGTGTTAACTACCAAAAATTTCCCCCTTTGTCAATATAAATTCAAAGGTAATGAAAACCGGATCTGAAATTCTTAAAAGGATAATTCATGACTAAAGAGAACATATCAACTTTGTTTCAAAGGTTTCACAAGAAACTTTGGTATTCATCAAGGAATTAATAAAGATACAAGATAACTGTTCAAAATTCCACAACCACTCTCCCCACAAAGATATGATAGTTAAGCACAAGTTCATTTAAGAACTCTCCCCATTTTATGTCATTCCGTGAGAACAACATGAGCGCATTACTTTTTACGAAAAGAAGGATTTCTTTGAACATTAACAAATCATATGGATTTGTATCCAAAGAAAGTCTAATAAATTAACCACAAGAAGACCTTATTCATTAATATAATCTAAACACTCAACATAAGAAAACTTACGATAAATACAAGATTTCACATAAAAGTGGATCCTAAAAGATCAATATCATAGACTTTTCTCAAAAAGTTCATTCTATCTTTTATCGATTTGCATAAAGACATGACATAATATACTTTAACTTTTGAGCATATATGAGATACCAATATAGTTCAGGATATAAACAAAGCATTCAATATTCACTGCGATGAACTCCTTAATTAAGATTCAAGTTAAGTCCGCCAGAAACTAAACAATCAATCTCCACATTTAGATGGTATAAACTTGATACACAAATGAAATATACTTATATTTAGATATGGATGAACGTACCTAAACATGTATACCCTACAGCTAAATAATAGTTTACCTAAGCTAGCCATATTAACACTTATAACTTAGCCATATTCATCTAACACTTCTGCATCAAATATGATGATCAATTAATCATGATAGATAATCAAATGAATCTAAATGTGTTTCAAGAGAGTTGTTCAAATGTTCATCATCTTATAGGAATATGTATATGAACCATTTGAAGCAAAATCAATTGCTTGTAATCACAAAGTACTTATACAAGAACCAATTCATGAACATGGTGCCACGCTTGTAAACCTAGTTCATACCTTAATAGCATTAAAGTTCAGTGGACTTAAGTTCAAACTAATCCCCGAGTTCATGAGTATGAAAGTCACACTTTACCGATTTTAGAACATAATGCCTGTCATGAACCGAGTAAATAATAAGTGTTCCTGATTGCTTTGCCCAAATTGCTCAAAACAGCCAGACGCGAACAAGAGTTCGGGGCTTTGCCTTGTCTTGCCCTCATTCCAAAACAATTTACGAAACACAAGCTCCAGACCTTTTCATGGGTAAACCAGTTCGCAAACAATAGTTTCGGACTTGAATCCGACTTACCTGACAGTTAGTATACGTAGTATACAACTTTTTATTACATCCAGACATGATGTAGTTCTAAAACTCTCATTTAATCAATGAAACACCCTTGTAAGACAACAATGATAATATTACACACACCACTAGCTTCAAGTAATTTTCAAGTGATTAATCAATCAATACAAAACTTCCAAAGTGCATACATTAAAAATGATCGTTTCACACAAATCATATAAGATGTTTTAAGGTAATTTTCACATGATCACCTTTTGACTTAATATTTAGTTTCCAACAAATAAATTGTCTCCAACTAAACTCATCAAGAATACGATGAACTTAACTCAAAAGCTAAAATTTTCTCACAAGACGCCTTTAGATCTACAAACAACCCAGCATCCTCACGAATCTCGATCTAGTTTCCTGTTGAATCTTATCAAGAGAAGATTCTCATATAAACAAACTATGCACCGAAGTTCAACAACCGTTAGTCAATCAAATCAATCAAAACTAATAATAAACTCAAATTATCTAGTTTCCCACCAACAAGATTTAGAGCCCAACTTTGGGATCTAGCTCAAACCTAATCTAGTATCGAAGAGAAGATTCTACATAAAAACAAACTAGGTAACTGTAAAGTTCAACAAACTGCTAGTCAATCAAATCAATCAAAACTAATAATAATCAAATTATCTAGTTTCCTACCACACCGTACTGAGAGCTTCCCAACTGCAAAGAAGTCTTTAAACGAAAGCTATTGAAGAGATTTCGCCTAATTAGGTAATTTCTCTCAATAGACGGCCCACCAGTGAATAACATATCATGTAGCTGGCTGGGCTCGAGGATTAGTTTGCTCAAATGCAAACTTCAATATTTATAGACCAAGGAAAGCTTGACACCAAGGAAATTTCCAAACCGAAAATATATTCTTTACATATGCAATATATTTCAAATTCGGTTTCCATAATCTTCTCGGAAATGCTCGTTGCCTCAAACATTGACCGGAATCCTCATAGAGAAAATATCCCAATTAGTAAATGCACATTACCACGTTTATTTTCTGAAGATATGCATTGTTTATGGTCGAAAATTAAGACAAAGTTACAAAACTAAAAACTCTAATTAAAAGATTCCCAAATTCCATTCTCGGCCCTGGATTCTCCTTGAGCTATTAGGGGCCATCTTTGAACAATGGAAAGATGGGGTGAGTTACTTGCACATGTCTCAAAGTATAGTAACGACATCTTTACTTGTAAATCCTTTTCATATTTACAATCTTGGAACCGATTTTCCACACTTCCAAACAAGTTTAGAACCTGGGCTCATCCTAATTTCTGTTAATTCAGGAAAATGTGTACAAATAACTACACCCACATTCTTCACATAATCAGATGGACTAACTCCAATATACTTCAAGAGAATTAACTAAACTCTAATCTTAATAAAGTATATCAAGGAGTTATATCTCTTCGATCTAATTCTTACTTAAGCAAATAGAAATCATGAGTCTAATCAATAGAAATAACTTGATGGTACTAAGACTAATATCTAAGTGTCAATCATCGTAAATCAACAACCAAAGGTTGTATATCTAATTGATTGAACTTAACTTATAAATCAGTAATATTTCACCATATAACAAAAATATACGTTAATGTAAATAATACTGCATAATTTAATTTTGTTAACGCAGGAAACCGTAATGCAGAAACCCCGACCTAGTCCATTGAACATACATCGTATTAAGCCGCTACAGCATACTCAGCCTACTACAACCACCCCCGTCTCGTGATCAGAAGCTGTCTCACACCGATCTCTACACCGATCCATGCGGTACGCTGCGTCTCCTTACATCTCTGATCCACAGATACTACGTACTTGATTCCTTACCGATCTCACCACACCAAGAGTTGCTACGCACGCAAAGTCGAAGACTTTAATAAACAAATCTGTATCACATGAAAAAAAGTCACAGACAATAAATCCGCTTTCCCACATAAATACCTACAAGTTTCGTCTACTTTGATAAATCAAGGTGAATATGAACCAATTGATAACCCGAACTTATATTCCCGACAATAACCTAGTATTATCAATCACCTCACAATAATCTTAATCGACGCGCAAAGAAGATATATCAGGGAACTGGCAAACGATGTGAGACGAAGATGTTTGTGACTACTTTACATTCGCCTACTCCGAGATATCAATATCAATACAATCATTACTGTACCCAATACGATAAACAACAAGATCAGATCACACAACTACAAGAAAGTAGCATCATCGCCTTCAACCCAACGAAGTTCTGAAGTCGTTAACTCCATGTATCCCCAGAGAAACCCAAGGTTAAAGGAGAATCAACTCTACTTTATACAACTAGGTATCACACAGAGGTGCGGTATTAGGTTTCTACTACAGAAGTTCTCCTTTATATATCAATTTATTTAGATGCAATCATATAGCCGAAGCTAAATGCTTTCATCAAGGAGTTTATAAAGATAAGATAACCCCTATAATATCTCCACACCCGCACTCCCCACAAAGATTTGGGTACTAAGCACAAGTTCAATCAAGAACTCTCCCCATAAAATGTCATTCCCGAAAGAACAACAAGATGTACCTTAATTTCAAAAGAAAAGAAGGATTTCTTGGACATAACAAATCACATACGAATAAGGACCTAACTGTAAATTACCAATTATATTAATCACAAGAGAACCCATAATTAATCTAACTCTAAATGCTCAACATATAACATAACTTACGAGCCTCACAAGATATACATAAAATATGGATCCGAAGATCAATATTTCATGAATAAACAAGGATTCATTATATTTCCATTACTATTTGCATAATGACATAATAGACATAATCCTTGTAAACAAAAGTTCATCCTATCTTCCATCAATAATGACATAATAGGCTTCAAATCCTTTTGCGATGTCAAAGCTCATTCATTATTTTATCAATACATGCATATCGATATACGAAGACTTAACTTTTGACAAGGTATGGGACAATCATAGTTCACGGACGCAAACACACATATCCCATAACAAATTGCAATATATAAAACCATAAAGATTAATAATGCAAAATCATCTTCCAAATAATTTTAATTTAAACAAATAAACCTAAAAACATGAAGATGAAAACGTTGGACATAGCTATGTGTAATCACAATAATGGCTATTCCAAACCTAGTTATTCTTCAACAAAACAATAGAAAAGAAGATTTACTAGACTAACAAAACGAAGCTCATTGAGAACCTCATATCTTTCAATTAATCCATCAAAGAAGGTATCACCGATTTCCTTTTATTCTCTTGATCGTAGACACACCATGTTCGTGAGTTAGAATACCTAACTTTGCAATCAACAACTCCAGCAAGCTGTCTAGCCTTGACGCACCATGATGAGCTTTTGATTCCATATCGTAATATTCCATTAGCAAGGATTCTTGGCCCACTCATCTAAGAGTTGGTTTATTTGGCAGCTTGAAGATTCAAACTCGACCTTGAATCGCTCTCGAAACGAGTCAAATCCTTGATAGAATCATAAACCGTTACAAACTCGATTCTCATTATTTTTCCATTTCAGTCATTTGTACACCTCCTTTGAGAAATAAAAATGAAATTTGAGCGTGTTTCCAACATGATGAGCGGCTAATTCTCCCACAACCAAGGCAATGAGCACTACAAAAATGTCAACTTTTAGTCACGGGCTTATTGCCACGGATTTACATATCCGTGGCTATTAATCACATTTTGCCACGTATAATGATTGTCGTGGCAAAAAAATCACCCATTTGCCACGCAATTACGATGAGATTTGCTACCAGGAACACGGTGCTTTGTAAGTTATGAACCTATCAAAGGACCTCTGCAGCGACACCATGGGCCGTGGTTATTTATGGGGCTCCTGACGTGGCTAGTAATTAGGGCTGGCAATGGATAGCCGAAATCCGAGATCCGTTTCCGAAAATTCGACATCCTATAGGATTTAATCCGACATATCGGATATCGGATATCGAATCGGATAATCTATCGGATAATACCTCTTATCGGAATCGGAATCGGATTGGGGTCCTTCCGTTAGGCTAATATCCGACATCCGATAGTATAGGGGTGTACTTGTAATTTCCACCCCAATTATTAGATGTCGAGTAGAGAATTGGCATTGCTTTTCAGTGTTTTCACTTTCAGAGTCAGTGGTTTGGTTTCTTCAACATTTTTTTCTTCTCATTCTTAACAGAAAGAGATCGAGAGATCAATAAACTGAGGGAGTCATAGAGAGGGTTTGATCGAGAGATCGTTTGAATCAAAAGGAGGGTTTGATTGGAATCCAGAGACCAAGAGAAAACTCGTGAGTTACATCTGTAATGGTGATGTTTTGATTTTGGTCAGAGATTCTCAGAGAAGATTACTTTTTCATTCAGAAGCTCAAATGTTACAGTAATCTAAAAGACTAAATATTTGTTTATTTTTGTTAAAATTAACTCATTGATGATGTTTCTAAAATAGGGTTTGAGATATCGAATTAAGAATTTTAAATTAGGTTTTCATTTTTACACAAACTACGATTTTAGTGTTTGATTGTTGTTGTTATTATTGTTGTGAAGCATAAATTGACATTTATTAATTTTATTATGTAGATTTGTGTTTATGTTGATAGGAAAGTTGGTCCAGCTCACTTCATTTAGTTTAACAATTTGAGAAATGGGTTTATCACATTTGAGTACTTGATTTCTTTGTACTATGGAAATTAGGGGTAGGCCGGGTAGGTATGTCTTGTTTGAAACAAAGTTCAAGGTGAATTTGTGGATAAACAAAGTCGAAATATTGCACAATGATTAGTGAATTTTTCTGTGCCCTTGCAAAGGCTTTGCCAATTTCGGTGAAATCTTTATTAGATACGAATAAAAAACTCTCTTCTCTGAACCAAAAATTGCAACTACGATAGAACTGCGTGAATATTAGAAATTTGGGTGTGAGTGTTTACCAACTAATACAGCTCTTATTAACAATGAGAAATTAAGTGCGTCAATTGAGTCCCTCTTTTATAAGTTTGTTTTATGCCTTTGCGGAAAACTTTTCATTAAGTCCCACAAATTCTTCTTGATTGTTTACGTAATTATGGTTGTTGTGCATAAATTTATTAAAAAGTAATTTCCTTGTATTAAAAAACTTACCCATAGTCTCTTTCCTTGTAACCTTCGCTGGAAATTTCCATCGAGAAGAAACTAACAAGTCTTGTTTTTGTTCAAAGAATAGTCAATTTGAAACAAGAATTCAAAATAGTTTCTTCATCTGTTGAGTGGGCGTAATACAGTACAGGTACCTACCAACCTACCTTGTATTCCTTTTAGTTTTGCATTCATTTCTTGGAACTCCTTGAGAAATTTCGTCCTTATCTCTTTCAAGTTTCTGAGGTTAATACTTGTTTTATTTCATGATCCTTTCATTAAACTTCTTAAGATGTGCAAAGTATCTCCAGTGAACTTGGACTCATCCAGTTGAGTTTTGCAAATCTCAACCTTTTAGTTTTCATTCCTAGATGTATCCCAAACAAATAAATGAAGGTTGAAAATGGCTCATTATATATAATCCAATATAGTTATGATTTTTTCTAATCTTTTATTGCATATGGTAATCCAATGCGGTTGTGACGGTTCCATGAGTCTCCCTTTCTTCTTTGTGATGTGAGTTGCGAATCGTAAATTTATTACCAGGCATCTCTTTTAATTTTCGTTTTCTTTACATAAGAAAAACTAATATATTTTAGAACCAGCTGTTTACAAGACGTGCCGATCTGCCATGTTAGCTATCATTCTATCAAGACATTAGGAAGAACTAGGAAGTTGAAAAAGCAGTTTGACGAGGATGCAATTCTTGCTGATTTGCCTTGAATATAGAAAGGAAAATACTCTAGTTGTTTGTTCTTTGAATGTTTATCCAACCTATCTGCAAAGCCTGCCTATGCCTTCTAGTTTAGACTATTGCTTCCCTTGTGAATGCTCTACTAAGTCTTTTGCAGCTTCCTTTGATTTGATTGTTAGTCTGGCACAACATATTTGACAACTTCCTCCTGATTTGAGCCTTGGACACCTGCACTTGTCAATTGATGGGGGCATATACACACATGTATTATCTATCTTGTTATAATTCCTTGCGACGCCCGATTAATTGTATCCGCGTTAGTGGTTGTGGACAATTGTTGTTCTTTCTAATGATGTTATTTGTCTGCCAATACCGTAACTTTATTATTAAATTTTTGCTTTGCTTATAGTGGTGAAAGCTTTGAGAAACTGAAATGTTGGATGTCAGAATTTTCTTATCAAGTGATTCTTTGTGATTTGTGAATGCAGATACGGAAATAGTAGATTGAAGTGAAGTTGATGCAATGATACAACATGCCAGGCAGCCAAGCAAGATCACACTAAGTTACACTACTCACTAGCCTCCGTAACTGTTAGACATTTTTTTTTCTTTCTTTTTTGGCTTTGTTGAAGCCCGTTGTGTACTTTCTTTTGCATTCACTAGACTGGGAGTAAACTCTTTAACTCTAAACATTGTGCTTGTGTGTGGGTTTATACTTTTCTTGAACATTTTGAACTTAAAAAGACAAAAGACCGTTTTTTTTCAAGCTTTTAGTTTTTTCCTAGTTATCGGATTTTAACGGATAAAAATCCATATCCGATAGCTTAACCTTAACCTTATCGAATTGTATTTTATGATATCCGTCGGATGTTATCGGATATCGGATATCCGATAACCCTTAACCTTAACCTTATCGGAACTTCCAATATCCGCCGGATATTTATCCGTTGCCAGCCCTACTAGTAATGCATCAAAAATCCCACGTTCCACGTGAGAATGAAATAACTTCCCAGTTCCCCTTGTTGCCATGTACTCTTTATTTTTCATCTTCTTTCTTCGACAAAAAGACTATATCTAAAATCTCTACTAAAAGAGGCGAAATCTCTCTGCATAAGAAGGCAATACTTAGAGTGATTTTACAGTTTGTGTTGAATCAGTTCTCATATTTTGATTTTTGAAACCTAGGGTTTTTAAGTAGTGTTCGTTTGTATAGTTTACCAAATTAACTACGCTTTATTCATTCTTTAATTCAATCTAATAGTTCTACCTGCTTTGATTAAAACTACTTCCTTGGTATTTGATCAGATTTGAAATAAGAAGATCGAAAGATATTTTCCTTCTCCACAAGAGTTGATTGATGATTAACTTGGATTGTATTCCACCAAATTGGTAAGAATTTTCTCTACTTATTCCTTTGATTTCCTGGCATGATTATCATAATTTTTAGTTTATATCAAACCCATACTTTGAATTTGGTTTTTAAAATTGTAATTACCGATGTTATTTATCATCATACAACTTCAATGGTGGTGATAAATTTCTGATTTTGTTATTATACACGATCTTTGTAATAGAGTATCATTAAGGTTTATCTAGCACAGATTATATTTTGCTTTAATTTGTGAATTAAATGATTTTGTTTTTAAATTGGGCTGAACCTATAAATGTATGGTGCAGTTCTGTGTTTGAAGAAGTTCTAGAGTGTATTTGGAATGATAATAAATCAGTACGTCTAAGTACTTTATTTCAAGAGCAATGTTGGTAATTATGAACTACTAATAACTAGTATGGAAAGGTGTTCTTATGTTTGGTCCACCTGGTACTGGAAATGCTCTTGGCTAAAGAAGTTGCATATAGTGTGAGGTACAACATATTTTAATGTTTCTATGCTACATTAGCTTCAAAATGGCATGGGAGAGTTGTGTATCGTCCTATGCTTGTTTTATCTTACTAGATCTTATGCATCAAGCACAATATCCATCGACAAAATGGATTCTCTTGGCAATTCCGGGGTGAGACTTTTTTATCCTTACTTCCCAAGCCCATTATGTATTGTTGGATTTCTTGTTCTATTGTTTTATGTAAGAAAACATGTCGTTATAGTTCATTTACAAACGTATTCTGCTCAAGGCATCAGGGAACATGATTCTTCGAGAAGGATGAAGTCCGAACTTCTTGTACAGGTAGATGGAGTTAATGTGAGCACTCCTTGTGAGTAGGATGAAGTCCGAACTTCTTGTACAGGTAGATGGAGTTAATGTGAGCACTCCTTGTGCAGATGGTACACGTAAAATAGCGTGGTGTTGGCAGACACTAACTTCCAAAGAGTGGGAAAAGTAACTTGGTCATGCATACATGTTGTCTTTTAACGCAAACTTGCTTACTAATATCTCTCTAACAGCCTCAAGGTACTTTCTCTAGAATCAAACATTCATGGCAGGCTTGGCAGCAGTTTATAAAAAATGTTAATGTTGCAGTAAATTATTTATCTTCATTGTGACATTTTTACTTAGCATCTAAATTGAAATCTCTTTTATGGTATATCTGCATGGATTTGCTTTTCTATATATTCTACATAAGTAAAAAGGAATGTTGTCTATATGTGCCATGGTTATTAGGAGTGCAGTCCTTTTATAACTATCACTTGCAAGCATTATAATTAATATGGACATTTGTTACTGTGCACTCCTTTGTGAAATTTTCATGATATGTACACTTTCCATAGTTATTTCTTGTGTTGGACTTATCTGCTTACTGGTCTGATATCTTTTATTCAATTTGGTGTTCTTAGTTGGTATATATGATGTTAAGTTTAGAATGGATTATGTTGCATATATGATGCATTTGTCATTGAACCTTCCTTATATGTCCTTGTTACTAATCACAAGTTGATGTCTTTTTAAGTTCTAGTTATTTAGTAACTTTACTCTCTGCTTGTGGTTTTATCATGGTCAATTCTGTTATATATTTCTTTCGAAGTTTTGAAGCATCCAACTATCTTTAATTTATGTTAGGATGTATTCCATATTATTTTTATGTCCTGTCTACAATTATTGATTTGTTCCTCTTGTTGTGTCAGGCTCAGAAAACACCAAATCAAGTCGATACTGACAGGGAACTGGTTTGTTGGTTTCCTGATTATCAAGGGCAAGTATAAATAGTGGTTTTGAGATTTAGTACTAATTCCATTAGTTAAATTCATGATCATTCTCGAGTTCAGACATCTTCCTTGCATTTTTTAGTTTTGATCACAGTATATATATCGGGTAAGATAGTACCTGGACTTTTATAGATTTCCACTGGCACTGAATTATGTGGTACTATCATCTTTTAGGTTGCCTGCTCTCTACCTGAAGCTATCATCCACTTTTCAAGAATATGCACCATGAAGAATTTAATATTCCCGATCCAATCTTAAATTCAAGGTTAAAGCGGATGCAAAGATGTCGTATACGAATCTCTTAAGAATTTTGAGGAACCAAATCAATCTTGTTTTGCGTGCATTCTCCCTTGAAACTGTTTGTTCCAGTTTACTACCTCTTGTTAGTCGTGTTTTTTGTTTTATTTTAATATTGTGAATTGAGGATTATATCATTTGACTTAGTATCTTATCTGTATTTGAATCTTCAAGATGTATTGGATTTTCTTTAATGAATGGATGAAAGCTTTTAATACCTTTTCCTAGTTATACTTTTGCTGGATGGTTTTTATATGAAACGTTGATACTTGCAAAAAATTAGGCTATGCAAACTGTAATGAACTGAATATATAGAAAAACGTTGAGAAGTGACATTTTGCCACGGCTTAAATGTGGCAAGAACGTCTCATCCTGGCACACATGTGTGCTGAATAGCGACGGGTGAAGGTCGTAGCAAATGATCATATGCAATTTGCCACAAGAGACTAACCGTGGCTGAGACCGTGGCTAATAGTATTAGCCACTGGACAATTTGCTACGGGAGCACAGCCGTGGCTAAGTATCTTTTGCCACACATTTTCTATCATTTGCCACACCTATTTAGCGTGACTAAAGATCATCATTTTTGTAGTGGAGGAAGCTATTTACGCATGAATAAGCGGTAACCATTTTATTTGCTCTAATTTATAATTTATAATTCACTCAATCACTGCTTTTGTAGAGTTTTAAATTGTTCGCAAAATTCTTTTCATTAGTTGTGATTCAATTAGATAGGTTATTCTTTGTATTAAGATAATCTATGCTTAGGGATACAATTAATTTTTGAGAATTTGTCTGATTATTTGTGAATTAAGAAACAATGGATTTAAAAGATAATTAGAGTTTTGGGTTATTTACCGTTATTCATTCATGTGTTATAGTGGAATCAGTGTCTTGGTTATTCTCTCACATCTTGAATCAATTTTGTGTTAAATTTTCTTTATTATTATTTTTTATAAGTCTAAAAATCCATTGCTTTCACAAGTCTCAACGAACTTTTTTTTACTACAACATTATTGAGTCACATCAGATATACACAGAGTGACTTCCCCAAATAAAATGTAGTACATATAATAATCAACCGGGGTAAAGCCGGAGTACTAGGTAATAATCAATTGGGGTAAAGCCGGATTACTATCTTAAGACAATAAAATGTAATACTATTGTTGATGGGTGAAAACTACTCCTGCAGAATTTAGTAATTTGGGGTGTGAATGAGGAATGAATCTAAACCTTCAACAAATGCATTGCGCGGTGAGTGCTTGTAGATTCGAGAGATCAATCTGTGCAAGTCCGGCCTAAACCAAGAAATGGCGGTTCCAGACTTGTTTCGGTCACAAAGTGAAGGAGATGGGGTTGATCTTAGGGAGGGAAGCGAAGAAGGTGTTGAGATTGTGAAGGTGTTGGCTTGCTTATGACTTGTAAATGTAAAGATGAGCAAGCTTACGGTTGATGCAAGCGAAGCTCTCGGGTGTTTGAATACGATTTGTACTAACACTTGCCTCTGTTGTTTTTTTTTTTTTCGTGTTTTTTGAAATAGAGGCGGAGAACCTATTTATACAAGTCATTGAGCCTTATTCACGTCTCTCGTGGGAAGTGGAGGAAGTGGAGTGATGGAGTAGTGGAGTTGTCGTGTTCAAGTTGGATACACGACAGGTCTTGCCCACTTAGGTTCATCTCTAACCGTTCATGACTTCCTGACACGTTCTTGTGATGGCGCGTTGCACGCCGCACGGCATAAATGAGACCAATACCCCGAGTATGTATCCCCCGCTTGTGACATGATTGATGTTCGGAATGTGTGGATCGTGGATCCACGAAAGGTAGCATGTAATGTCAATTGAATAATTGTGTTATTCGGTGAAGTCGATACTTGTGAAGTATCGTGTGTATTTTATGCAGTCTTGCATTACGGTGTGGTAAAGTGATGGGTAATGACTCCTCACTAACCAAATAACTCCGGACCGGGGTTGTATAACCAAGCTGGTGAAGTCGGACGGATGAGATGATGTTTGAGACACTCATCTGCGACCGTTGATGAAATTAGGTTTTTTAAAGAGGTGCAAGCATCACTCTTGACTTGGTCGTAAACCAAGCATGGGAAGGGTTTTGAAGAGGACCGACCGGCATGTGTGTGACAACATGCCGGTGTGCATCCATACTTCACTTTCCCAAGAAAGCGTGATCTAAGCCACTCAATTTGACCGTGGGGCTGAGTGGTTGAGATCGATTTGCGATAGGAGTTTGATGCCGCAAAGAGTCGCGCACCATACCCTTTTCCGGCGTGTTTTCCAAGATGACCTGACTTGGTCGGTCTTGGCCGGTTAGTTTGACGTGAAGGTGGTAGGCTGGTGTTCACACCTATACCTGATTATCCCATGAAAACGTGATCTAAGCCATTCAAATCATCCGGTGAATTTGAGCGGTCGAGATCGGTTTGCAAGTTGGGAAGTGTAACCACGCATGTTTGGCGGGCGTTTGGATTAGCCGGGCGTGATATGCCCTGGCCGATCACATGAGGAGGTAGATGGGCCACGGTGGTCATGCTGGTATAACCGGACATGCTTAATCTAACTGGGACCCTCCATTCGTGCTTAGGAGAAGATGGACGCGCGTGATGGCTTGAAACCCTAATTTTGGCTTTCAAAGCCGTGCGACCATGCTCTTTGGGGGCGAATTTGTTGTAACCAATCATGGTTGGTTTTGACCGATTGGTCAAGTGTGTGGCAGGCGGTCACATGGTGATTGTGTTGACATGCTCGGGCCCTTTGAATTTACATCTACACCCTCCATCTATGCCTGCGAAGATGGATGGTTGAGACCATTTTTGCGACACATGTGATATGCCGCAAACCCCAATTTAGGTTTTCCGTCCATAATGCTTGGTATGGACGGTTTCTTGGCAAGCTAGGCCAATGACTGACCATGCGGGTCGGTCGTGGGTATTCCATACCGCTTGGGGTGATGGAATTGATGGGGGTCATCCAATCATGCTTGTGGAGTTGGATGATCTGCGATATCGAATCATATCCGGACCGATACGGTCGGTCTTGGGATGCTCAATCGGGCTAGTATAACACACCGAGAGGGGCTCAATCGGGCTAGTATAACACACCGAGAGGGCTCGGGCTAGTATAACACACCGAGAATCATCCCGTAATTATTTGATACATGGTTTCATTATAGTGGTTGGAGGTTCGGTGTTACTCGTAAGAGTAACACTCACTCGTCATGCCACACGATAATGATTCATTATAGTGTTTGGAGGTTCGTGTTACTCCGTAAGAGTAACACTCAGTCGTCATGCCACACCGATAATGAGTACCGGAAATACAAGGCCGATATGAAATTCACAGAAGGGATTGTTGCCACATGCTCCAACTGGAGGAATTTCATGTATTCTGAGAATGGGATTGTTGCTACATGCTCCATTCTTGGTGAATTAAGTGAGGAGTATCCGTCACTTATAAACGGCTTTATCTTTTACAAGATGTCGCCGCATGATTTTTCCGGTTTTTTACAAATTTAACCTTGAAACTAAAATCCACCATCAACATTAAGTCCCCCTACCTAGCACATAATGGTTACACTATTGTGTGGTAGGCATGAGATGGTGACATATACAAACGTAAGAAGACAAGATAAAAAAAGTCTACACTCGGAGGGGTTCCGCGCTGGTAATCCTCCATACTGCGTGATCACGAGGCCTTGATCAGTGAGTCGGGTTCCTCCTGTGTGTTTGAGCTAGGCTAGGATTCTTCTTCTGCCTGGAATTCTAGGTGTGGGTGCTTTACACAATGTCGATTGAACCGCTAGAATCCAGATGACTTTCTGATTCTCAATTAGGGTTTACGAGAAAGCTTGACTCGGTCGATGTTGAATCCTCGTTCACCGGGTGCCGTAATCGTTTTAGGGTTTCCTCAAAGATATATGCGGGTGTAGAGATTTTGAACCATCTTTACAATCTTACAAAAGAGAGCTTCCCCGTAGAAAACTTCGTCTCCTCATCATGTCGAACAACAAGGATCGTCTTCTTCCTACCACCCGGGTCTTCACAAGCGTGCACGACCTACGTCTGAGCTCCATCATGAATCCCCTGCTCGTGTTCTCCGTGTCAAGAAGATCATACCGGTTCGTCTCTTTCCAATCTTCTGAACAATTACTTGTGCTTTATAATGATCGTGTGAACAAGATTTCCGTTCTTGCAGAGATATCCCACCGAAACGTGTGTGACAGTCATCGATGATGATGACTTGACCAGTCCTCCTCCTTCAAACTCAAGCGCGCCCGCCTCGGTGGACCTCGAAGATGCCGACCTGGGTATCTCATCTCATGAATACCCCAATGCAGGTCTCTCATTCGACGTTCGTATGAAATGCTTATCCTCCAGCTACCGAGATGTTGGTGGATTCTTAGTGCGGAAGGAATTTGTGCCTTTGTACACAAAGTTATGGAGAAAATACGGCCATGTCGCAACCAGGAATGTGGTCCGGTACTGTTCGTCTGCTCTGGTCGCCGCGGTAAACTGCCTTCTTCCCATGGTTGCTGAGATGGAGAGTATTTCTATCCGCAACGTTGTCGAATCAGATCTCAAAAGGTGGGAGAACATGGTATCTACCTGTGAATCCATGGAGTTCAATGTGGGCTGGTTGCGGCAGCGTCTTGATATCATCAAGGTTGACCGAGCTGGTATTCTCACAAATGTTGTTCCTGCTGCAAAAGCTATCTTGGAAGAGGAGAAGGATCTGGCTGCTGAATCAAGGAAGGTAGAGCAGGCGGTACAAGATTTGAAGAAAAGGACAGGGAGATATCATGCTAGACTGGAGATGATGCTCTCAAGGAACTATAATCTGCTAGACATTTTCCTCTAAGTCGCATTCACTGTATTCCCTTATTGTTTAATGACATTCATGTCAAAGTTTTCCTTCGAACGTCTTTGTGGGATAAATTTCGTTGGGTTTGATTGGTGAAACAAGATTTCTCATTAATGTATTTCTGAATAAAATTGATGATTCAAACATGTAATGGAAATAGATGCCTGTCTTTGCGTCATCATAAGAGCGAACAATGGTCAAGCATGATATGCTTTGAGCCATTTTCCATTGATGACCGCTTACCTTGCCTCCGTCCACTTTAATGATCTTGTAGTAGCCGGTATCGTAAGCCTTGGTGATTGTGTAAGGACCTTCCCATTTTGGTGAGAACTTTGGCGCCGACACGTCTTGTTGGATGTGCTTGGCCGTTTTCAAAACCAAATCTCCCACCTTGAAAACACGTGGTTTCACAATTTTGTTGTATGCCCTGGAAATTCGATTCCTGTACACCTGAGCGCGTTCTTCTGCTTTGTCTCTTCTAAAATCCAGAGTGTCTAACTCTGCTATTCTAGAATCAGAAACTTCAGTCTCGTTCCAATGGATCCGGTTCTGCTCGATCCTCGTCGACGGGATTTTGATCTCGCCGGGAGAATTGCATCCGCTCCGACGAGTGAGTATGGCGAAACCCCAATGGAGCTTCGGGTGACGTACGGTACGCCCATAGTGCCATTGGTAATCGATCATGCCATTCCCTAGGATTGTCGAGGTACCGTTCGACCGATGATCCGGATCAATGTCTTGTTGGTACTCTCGGCTTGCCTGTTCCCTTGAGGATAGTAGACGGTGGAGAAGACATGTTTAATTCCATACTCCTCAAGTAATTCCCGTACCACGCTTGTTGGCGAAGGGAGTGCCATTATCGATGATGATATGCTTGGACATGCCAAAACGACAAATGATGTATTCTTTGATGAAAGCCGCAATTGTGGCTCCCGTAGTTCCTCGTAGGGGAATGGCCTCTACCCATTTGGTGAAGTACTCGTCGCGGTTATGATGTACTCGTGCTGCTTTGATGACGGTGGATTGATTTTCCGATAATGTCCAGTCCCAGTGTAAAATGGCCATGGGATGCTTATAGAGTGCGAGAGGGTGGAAGGTACATGAACAAGGTTCCCATGGATTTGGCATTCGTGACAACTTTGAACAAAAACTACCGCATCATCCTCCATGGTCGCCAATAGTATTTCTCGTGTATCTGGAGAAACAATTTCCTCTTCACTTGATGTTCTCCTCCATGTGTCTCCTTCAACACGACTGGGATTTCTTCTCAGGCCATTGCATCGTAGTAGATCACCTCCAAAGCTTTTGCGATATAGGATCCCTTCATGGAACACGAACCGCTTGGTCTTTGCTTCATTTTAAAACATCCTTGTCCTAAGCAGAATTATTCCATCACGGAGATAGCTAATGTAGGGTTCTCTCCAGTCCCCGGTGCGGTTCACATTAAAAATCTCAATTGATGTGGTGGTTTTCGTGCACTTGAGCAAGACTTCAAGTAGTCTCTGGATTGAGTTTCCATCTCTCGGCCGCATAGCCTCAGAGCGTTGGAGTCGCTCGGTAAGCGTTACCACCAGGTGATTGTCCACAAGCTTCATTGTGAATACGATTCAATTTGTAGTTGTGCTTCGTCATCTCCCGAGACATCTTGACGGGGAGCCATCGGATTCCCGTAATACATCATACCATGAAGCATGAAGAAGTTTTGCAGGGTTTTGAGACTGACCTTTCCTTAGGAGAGTGAGTTGTTGAGCTCTCGAATAATCGGAGTTCGCAATCGTCGGTCTTGTGTCTTTGCATTGCGGTAGCCACGTCAATTCTATGGTTCTCCTTTTCACCGTCAGGATTTCTTCCGCTCCTTCAAACTTCAGCTTGGAAGCCAATGTTGCTAGGCAATCGGCGTGTTTGTTGTTGCCGCGGATAATATGGGTTATGGTTGCATCGGCAAAGTAGTTTAGTAACCTCTGTGCTTCCGATCGGTATGGAGCTAGCGTTACTTCTTTCAACGCATATGCTCCATTCATTTGATTCACCAGTAACTTGGAGTCGCCTCTTATCTCTAGATGTGTGACTCCTGCTTGCAGCTATTGTGATCCCATGAGGAAGGCTTCATACTCATTGAGTTGTTGGTGCATTCGAAATCCAGTTTGAAGGAGTGTGAGAATACTTCTCCGGTTGGAGATACTAGTACTACGCCCGCTCCTCCGGTACCACTGCTGGGGGTGGCGGAGCCGTCAAAATACAAGAGCCACGCTTCTTCTTCCAGAATAGAGACGCCCGGAAATTCTCCGGGAGTTCTTCATGTAGTCTGTAGTGCCTTCTCCCAGGAAATCTTGCCCAAAGTCCGCAACGCTTGGCCCTTGATAGCTCTCGGCGGCGCACACGTTATGTCCAAGCTACGACATTTGGAGAAGCCATTTGCCTATTCTCCCAGTTAGGACCGGCTTTGAAAGTAAAAACTTTGCAGGATCGGATTTAGACATCAATATCACCTTATTGGATAACAGGTAATGTCTAAATCGAATGGAATGGACTAGGCTAAACATGCTTTTTCCGGGCCTGGGGTATCCGAGTTCAGCATCTCTCAATATTCGCCGAAATAGTATATGGGACGTTCGACTCCCCGCTCGTCCTCTTGAGCGAGTAAAGCCCCTACGACGGTGCCACCGAAGGCGGTGTAAAGGACCAGCGGCTTCCCTTATACAGAGACTTCATGACGGTTGGAGATGATAGTATTCGTTGAATTTTTCGAAAAGCTTCTCTGGGTTTTGGTCCAAACAAAGATGGCTCCCTTCTTGAAAGAAGACGGTGAATGAGGCGGTAAGTTGGGCTAGACCAGGTATGAAACGTCGAATGTAGTTCACCTTGCCCATGAAACTCTGGAGTTCCTTCACAGTACGGGGAGGCGGCATGGTGAGGATAGCTTGAGTTTTGGACGGGTCTACCTTTATTCCTTCCGCAGTCACTTGGAATCCCAGAAATTTACTGGGAAGAGACACCGAAAGCACATTTCAAAGGATTCATCTTACTTGTATTCTCGACATCTCAAACACTTGCTTTAAGACGTTGGTGTGATCTGCTCAGAACTTTTGACTTGACCACGATGTCGTCCACATAGTCTTCTACTTGTTTGTGGATCATGTCGTGGAAGATTGCCGTCATAGCACGTTGATATGTTGCGCCCGGCATTCTTTAAGTAGAATGGCATTACGGTATAATAAAAATTGCCAAGAGGAGTTGGAAGGCTGTCTTACTTGCGTCGTGCTCATACATCCTTATTCGATTGTAACATCAGAATCCGTCCATGAAGGAGAACATGCCGTGTCCGCTGGTGGGCGTCTACTAACATATCGATGTTAGGCAGAGGAAAGTCATCCTTGGGGCAGCACTTGTTCAGGTCTCTGAAATCCACACAACACCGGATTTGTCCATTTTTCTTCTTTACTGGGACCACAATAGCTAGCCAAGTTGGATGATGAATAGGCCGATGAAGCCCGCCGTTAGTAATTTTTGAATTTCGTCCTTAATCTGTTCTTCTACTTCGTGTCCAATTGCCTCGGAGATTGCTTGACGGGCTTGGATCCGGGTATGACATGTAAGTGGTGAGTGACCAATCTTTCGTCTAGACCTGGCATTTCTTCGTATGTCCGAGCAAACACGTCTTGGTACTCCTTGAGTAGTTGGACAAGATTTGCACGTTCCTCTGCGGATAGAGTCGAACCGATAGAGATAGGCCGGGAAATTCCCCCATCCCCGATATTAACGGTCTCGAGTTCATCAGTGGTAGATGGTACCATCTTGTAGCCGGTCGTGGAGCGCCTCGATACTTCCTCTTGCGTTTCGCCGTTCTTGTAGCATTCAATTGGGCGGAGAGACCGGTAGTCTCTCCTGCTAATTGCTAACGGCAGAACGCCGTATATTGTCTTCCCCTTCCGATCACGGCTTGCCTCGAAAGAGCGCTCCCTTTTGGTGTGAGGATGGGCTCAAGTTTCACCGGATAGAGGTGGACGCTTCGCCAGAAAGGTGTGTCGCGGTGCTTAGACTCCAGCCCCGATGCAAGTCGGTCTTCCTCCCGGATTAAGGCCCACGTGGGTAGTGGGGTGCACATGACTTTATATGCTTTCCCCTGCGGAGTTTCTCCCTGGCTCGAATAGTTCCACTCCGCATATTGGTGCGTACGGAGTCAATAATGCGGAATACGGATGACTTCTTTATTCAGCATGGTTTTCAGGCACTGGTGATATGTTGAGGGGATGACTTTATTGTCATGAAGCCATGGTCTCCCTAGTATCATATGGTAGTTCGGCTCCCTTTTTATGACTTCAAACCTTGCTTTTGATTGAACAGGTCCTACTGATAAATTCAGATTGACATACCCGTATGTGCTAGTCTGGTTTCCTTCGAAGTCCGTCATCGTGGTGGGCTGCCGTACAATTTTGCATGGGTTAACCTTGGCTGTCCTGAGAGTCTTGAGAGTAATCACGTTGGAAGATGCTCCTGTGTCGACGAGGCTCTCTGAACTACGAACCTTTGATGCGCGCGGTAACATGTAGGGCCGGTTGTGACCTTCTTACGCCATCATGTCGTCTTCTCAGTAAATGTAACATTGTTTGGATGATTTGGCGTATTTGTAAGAATTTCTCGACGAGAAGGAGCCAGTGTACATCCAAAGCTATTTTATTAATTGCATTGAACGTCTCTGCCCGTTGATCCCTCGGAGAGGTTGTGGAGTTCGCACATGCTTTCCACTAGAGATGCCGCTTCACGGTCCACCGGTCTCGGGTTTCTGAAGAAACCGTTGATCCGAGGGGAATCACCCAGTGTAAAGGTCTCGCACGCTCATTTTCGACGTCATCTTGATGAGGAGATCAAGTATGGCACTTATCGCTTTCTTTGATTAGCTCCAAGTTCTTCGTGTGAATCTCTTGCACCCGAGCTAACTCGATCATTGTTGGGATCTTTCCGGTTGTGCCAGCAGGTACACCGTTGGGAAGAGGGGTATCTTCATTGGAGGAATTTCGATCAGGGTTTGAATTTGTCGGGGAAGTCCTAAGACCAACCATCTCGGAACTAGCCAAACAGGATTGGGTATTGAAGAAATTGATTTCACGACCGAGAGATTAATCTCCCACTGTGGTCGCCAATTGTTGATGGGTGAAAACTACTCCTGCAGAATTTAGTAATTTGAGGTGTGAATGAGGAATGAATCTAAACCTTCAACAAATGCATTGCGCGGTGAGTGCTTGTAGATTCGAGAGATCAATCTGTGCAAGTCCGGCCTAAACCAAGAAATGGCCGTTCCAGACTTGTTTCGGTCACAAAGTGAAGGAGATGGGGTTGATCTTAGGGAGGGAAGCGAAGAAGGTGTTGAGATTGTGAAGGTGTTGGCTTGCTTACGACTTGTAACAGAAAGATGAGCAAGCTTACGGTTGATGCAAGCAGGCTCTGGGTGTTTGAATACGATTTGTACTAACACTTGCCTCTGTTGTTTTTTTTTTCGTGTTTTTTTGAAATAGGGCGGAGAACCTATTTATACAAGTCATTGAGCCTTATTCACGTCTCTCGTGGGAAGTGGAGGAAGTGGAGTGATGGAGTAGTGGAGTTGTGCGTCGGTTGCCACACGACTCAGTTTGCCCACTTCTCCGGTTCATCTCTAACCGTCCATGACTTCCCGACACGTTCTTGTGATGGCGCGTTGCACGCCGCACGTCGTAAACCATGAGACCAATACCCCAGTATGTATCCCCCCAGTTTGTGACATGATTGATAAACGGAATGTGTGGATCGTGGATCCACGAAAGGTAGCATGTAATGCTGAATTGAATAATTGTGTTATTCAGGAAGTCGATACTTGTGAAGTATCGTGTGTATTTTATGAAGGTACTGCATTACGGTGTGGTAAAGTGATGGGTAATGACTCCTCACTAACCAAATAACTCCGGACCAGGGTTGTATAACCAAGCTGGTGAAGTCGGACGGATGAGATGATGTTTGAGACACTCATCTGCGACCGTTGATGAAATTAGGGTTTTTTTAAAGAGGTGCGCAAGCATCACTCTTGACTTGGTGAAACCAAGCATGGGAAGGGTTTTGAAGAGGACCGAGGGCATGTGTGTAGACAACATGCGGTGTGCACGTCCATACTTCACTTTCCCAAGAAGGCGTGATCTAAGCCACTCCAATTTGACCGGTAAAGTTGAGTGGTTGAGATCGATTTGCGATAGGAGTTTGATGCCGCAAAGAGTCGCGCACCATACCCTTTTTAAAGCGTGTTTTCCAAGATGACCGACTTGGTCGGTCTTGGCCGATTGTTAGTTTGACGTGAAGGTGGTAGGCGGTGTTCACACCTATACACGAATATCCCATGAAAACGTGATCTAAGCCATTCAAATCATCCGGTGAAATTGAGCGGTCGAGATCAGTTTGCAAGTTGGGAAGTGTAACCACGCATGTTAGGGCGGGCGTTTTGGATTAGCCGGGCGTGATATGCCCTGGCCGATCACATGAGGAGGTAGATGGGCTCACGGTGGTCATGCTGGTATGACCAGGACTCGCTAATCTAACTGGGACCCTCCATTCGTGCCGAGAAGATGGGCGCGCGTGATGGCTTTGAAACCCTAATTTTGGCTTTCAAAGCCGTGCGACCATGCTCTTTCAGCGGATAATTTGTTGTAACCATCCATGGTTGGTTTTGACCGATTGGTCAAGTGTGTAGGCGGTCACATGCTGATTGTGTTGACATGCTCCGGGCCCTTTGAGTCTACATCTACACCCTCCATCTATGCCTCGCGAAGATGGACGGTTGAGATCTTTGCGACACATGTGATATGCCGCAAACCCCAATTTAGGTTTTAGTCCATAATGCTTGGTATGGACGGTTTCTTGGCAAGTTAGGCCAATGACCGACCATGCGGGTTCGGCCGTGGGTATTTCATACCGCTTGGGGGTGATGGAATTGATCCGGGGTCATCCAATCATGCTTATGGAGTTGGATGACTTGCGATCGGATCATATCATCCGACCGATACGGTCGGTCTTAGGATGCTCAATCGGGCTAGTATAACACACCGAGAGGGGCTCAATCGGGCTAGTATAACACACCGAGAGGGCTCGGGCTAGTATAACACACCGAGAATCGGCCATGCGGGTATTTCGTACATGGTTTCATTATAGTGCTTGGAGGTTCGTGTTACTCTGAAGAGTAACACTCAGTCGTCATGCCACATTTGATAATGATTCATTATAGTGTTTGGAGGTTCGTGTTACTCCGTAAGAGTAACACTCGCCGTCATGCCACAGCGATAATGGGAAATCTGAGGCGATATGAAATTCACAGGAAGGGATTGTTGCTACATACTCCAACCTCGAGGAATTTCATGTATTCACGAATGGGATTGTTGGTACATGCTCCATTCTTGGTGAATTAAGTGAGGGAGTATCCGTCACTTATAAACGGCTTTATCTTTTACAAGATGTCGCCGCATGATTTTCCGTTTTTTTTACAAATTTAACCTTGAACGAAAATCCACCATCAACAACTATTTATCCGGGGTAAAGTCGGGCTACTAGGTAATATTCAAACAACGTAGCATTGCTTTACTAAACTTAGCAAAGACCTATGGGGAATCACTGACAATCTATGCGGGGAACCACCTAACGCATATCACACAACATACCCATTCAATCACAAACAACATGCTAACCAAAAGTAAGGACTCATCATCCTCGCAAATAAAGCAACTTAATGATTATGAAAAGGTTACAGAGTTCCCACCTGATTTGATGACAAGCCATGCCTACCTCGAGATCCACAATCTACTAGTTCATCCTTTGAATCAATCGTTGTTAATAGAGAGTAACTTCAATTGAAATCCAACATTCTCAAGTTCTACATCTTCTTATCTGAAACCTAACCTTCAAATTAGAACTATAGTCTTCTTCTTGATTTAGCTTGATTCAATACTCATATCACGATACCCATCACCAATCACCGAATTTCATCCTCAGTATCACGGAAATCCTCAATCAAATTCATATTTCAGAGCCCTAATTCTAATTTTGGGAAGAATATGAAACCCTGATTCCAATTCATCAATCTCATCTTCAAAATCAACCTTAAATCTTAATTCGAGACAAACCCATCTTAATTCAATCCCCTAAACCATCATCTTCATCTTCTAATTCTTCTTTGAACCTCAATTGAAATCCTAACTCAATTATCTCTCAAACCCTAACTTTCTGCTTCCTCCAAAACTCAATCGACAGCAGCATCAACATCTCCTCACTCAGTTCAACAAACTAACAAGGTTTATAAGAATTTCTCGATTAAGAAGCTCAAATCTCGAGCTCGAAATTACCGAGAGAGGGAAGAGAAAGAACAGAGAAGAATAAGAAAGAAGGAAGAAAATAGATAAATGAATTTCTCTTTGACACGTTTGGGATAACACCAAATAGAAATTATCAAGGCGCCCAAGAAACAGATAAGGGCAGCCCAGGTTGGTTTGTCTATAAAAGACTACTTTTCCCTTCACACAAATCTGATGTTTTCTTTTTCGTCTGGTATCCGAATGACACGTTCGAGTAGTCCAATTCACATAACTTTTCGGGATCTATCTAGTGATACTAGTTTCGTATCTAGATCGTTGTTAGATTAAATTCTATTAATTAACATTAGTCTCTAATTAATCGAGCATTAGCGGCTTAGTCGTCTCTTGACTGCTCTAATAGCGTTGACGAGCTTGAGGGTCCTTACAGATTGGCTAAAGTAAAAAGAGAAGTTAGTCTTTGGAATAGAAATGATTTTGGGAATATAAAGAATAATATTTCTTCTTTAAATAAGAAAATTGATCTCATTATCAGTATACCTAATGTCAGACTAGCTGACCCTGAGCTGCTAGATACTAAACTTGAAATACAAAAACACCATGACTATGAAGAAGAATTATGGAAAATCAAAGGAAGAGAAAACACTATTTCTTTAGGAGATAGAAACACCCACTTCTTTCATCAAAATGCTGTCATAAGACAAAGACGTAATATAATTTTAGGTATCTATGACAACACCAACACTTGGGTGGAAGGTAGAGATAAAATAGCAAAGTTCCTTAACAACCATTTTGAAACTTTGTTAACTACTTATGCTCCTAGTATTAATCTTGATATTGTTATTTGTTAATCTTGTCCCTACTTCCATAACTGATTTGGATAATATTAAGTTGATGGAACCTCCCAAGGAATTTGAAATACATGAAGCTCTTTTGGCATGTTACCTAACTCTAGCCCTGGCCCTGATGGGTTTTCAACTGTTTCTTTCAAAAAATTGAGTATTGTCAAAAATGATATCATTGACACTATTAAAGTTTTTTTTTTCAAAGTGGTCACATGTTAACTAAGCTGAACCAAACTTTTATTTCCCTGATTCCTAAAGTTTTACACCCTGCTGGCCCAGGTGATTATAGGCCTATAAGCCTATGTAATATAACTTATAAAATCATTTCTAAAGTTATAGCTAACAAATTAAAACCCCTTATAGATAAATTGATATCACCTTATCAATCTTCCTTTGTCAAGCAAAGACTTATCTCAGACAACATTCTTGTTGCTCATGATATAATCCATGCTATGAGAAGAAAAAAGAAAAGTATGACTGATTTCATGGGGATAAAAATTAATATGTCTAAAGCGTTTGACAGGGTTGAATGAGACTTTCTCATTTCCATTCTAAAGAGAATGGTTTCTATGATGTCTTGTGTATCCTGATTCTTTAATGCATCAGTACCAGCCACTCAGCTATTCTTTTCAATGGAGTCCCATGCAAACCTTTTAAACCTTCTCGAGGGTTAAGACAAGGGGACCCCTGTCCCCTTACCTCTCCATCCTCTGTATATAGTCATTTTCTAGGACTTTATCGGATGCTGAGAATAAGGGTCTCATTTCTGGTTTCAAAATTAATAAAAACTGCCCCTTTATAGGTCATCTGTTGTTTGCGATGACTGCCTAATTTTTGCTAAAGCTACCACTGATCAAAGTATCTTCTGAAAATTTTAGAGGACTATGGGAGCACATCTGGTCAGATGATAAATTTCTTTAAATCTGGTATTTTTTTCACCCCACACATCTCCAATATTTCTGGTAGAAACATCAAAGATATCCTCAAGGTTAAAAAGATCAGACTTGATGATTGGAGGACCGTTATTCACCAATAAATCGAAAATTGCTTGTTTTGATAACTTGACTGAAAAAATGGGTGGGGTGGGGGTGGGGGTGGGGGTGGGGTGGGGGTGGGGGGGGGGGGGTTGACCTAAGGGTTGGAAATGTGAGTCTATGTCTCCACCAGGGAGAGGGATAATGGCTAAAATTGTTCTTGAATCTCTACATGTCTATAGTATGTCCACTTTTATTCTCCCTAAAACTACCACTAAAAGAATTGAAAACACTATAAGAGACTTCTGGTGGGGTAAACTGGGTCTAAAAAAAAGGGTTATATATAAAGGGTTGGAGAAGATTATGTAAAAGTAAAGAGAAGGGTGGAAACGGCCTGAAAAAAGTTGATCTTATGAATTTGTCCTTAATAGCTAAAAATGGGTGGAGATTATTTAAACAACCTAACTCTATTTTCTCTAGAACTATGAAAGGGAAGTATTTCCCTTCCTCTAATCACTTTCATGCTATTTGCAATGATGGGTCTTCATGGGCTTGGAAAGGTGTTCATAAAGGGTTAATGATTCTCACAGAGTTTAGCATATGGGAAATTGGAGATGGTAAAATGGTCCACATCTGGGATGATAAGTGGATCCCAGATGAGAATGTTAACCCCATAAATTTACCAAGACTAAGAAGTACTAGTAACTATAAACTGGTAAATGATCTGAAGTGTGAGTCTAGGTAGAATGTCGAGGCTTTAAACAACTTTGTTTGAATGGGATATTGTGGCTAAAATTCTTTCTATAACCCCTAACACCAGTAGAAAAGACACTGAGATGGATTGATAACCGAGAGGGTGAGTTCACTAGTAAATCTCTGTATAATCTCCTTGATAAAAAGGCATCCCAACCCACTGACCATTTGGCTAAGAAGATTTGGAAGCTAAATGTGCTCCCTAGAATCCAGTTCTTCATCTGGAAGATGAAAAACAACATTCTCCCTTTCAATGGTCAGTTAGCTAGATACAAAATTCACATAAACCCAATTTGTCCCCCGTGCAACAATTTTAATGAAACTGGAGAACACTCTCCCATGAACTGTTCTTTCACTAGAGTTGTTTGGGATCAGTGTTACTTAAACCTTGATATTGCTTGTAATGGCTTTAATAATCTTTCTTAATGGTGTAATAGTTGGTTTGTGAACAATTATGATATACCTCAGTGGGGATCTTGAGCAAGTGTTTGTTCAACTATATGATGGTTTGTTGGAAAGCTAGGTGTGACACTGCTTTTTTATACCACCCCAAGGACTAGAATGATACTAAACCCTAATCAAAATTCTAATACTCATATATCATTTGCTTATTTGTATGTGATAGATAAAGTGAGAACTAACAAGAATTGGTGTTTCTATTATAGACTCCTCAGGGAATATCATTGGCAGAAGAACAAGGTGTACCAGAGCTCATGGAAAAGAAGAAGGAGATATCCTAGCAGCACAGGAAGCTTTGGATTGGTCCTCTGAACACAACTGCAGAACTTGCAATCTCTTGGGAGGCAACTCAAACATCACAAATACACCGGAAAGGAGGAAGCATAACAACAAATTGGAGGACTGACCAAAGAATGAATCATCTTATTTTAAAGTTTAAATCTTTTGGACAAATATTTTTTAAAACTATTACTAGCATGATCCTACCAGAACTTCTTAGTCTTGCATTAGCAGGAGGGAAAACATTAAGTCCTCAATCCTGGGAGGCCCCTTTGTTATCTGCACTTTGTGTTTAATCTACTTTCTTATATATAAAAAAATAATCTAGTATACATTAGGAAATTTTCGAATAATCCAAATAATTTCAAGTCAAAAAGTTTGAAGAGTTTGAAAGGTGAATGTACGAAAATCTTAATATTTAACATATTCTTTATATAAAAACAGAGTTTTTTCGAGCGACGTGGTTAATCGGAGCTTCTGGTTGATTCTGGCCCCACCATTCTAAATTTCAGCCAATAGAATTCCAGTAGAATCTTTTGGGCCCACGAAATATTTTTTTACCAATCACATTTAAACATTACCAAAAAAAAAATTCCTAAATCTTATTTATTCTAAGAAACATATCAAAACAAATATAATCAGTTTAAACATTACCAAAAAAAAAAAGGAAGTTTATTCGACGTGTACCAATAAAAAAAGCGCAAAAAAAAATTCCAGCCCACATTATTACTTTTTTTGGAAATAGATTTTTTGTTGCCAATAAAAATTTATCTCAAAGAATAAAATATTACCAAAAATAATCAAGTCATGCATTTACAGTTTCACCCAAAATTAATCATGCATCAATCAAAAAAGGAATTACACAATCGATCGCATTATCGATCATAAGATTAATAAATTAAAAAAAATGTCCAATGTCCTGTTACAATTCTTCGAATTTCCTTTTTTCCTAATTACAACTTCGTTTTATCAATTAAAATCAAATTGAAGCTAACGAATAAGTTATTCCTGATGATTACACTTCTATGATGAGAAACTTAAAAACAAATGATTAAATTGATCATGGGTACTAACCTTTCGATCAAATGATATGTCTCTCTTGCGAATAGCTTTATTGTTGATCCTGTTTTGCATACAAAAAAAAAAAAATACGCAATCGTTAAAATTTGAAACAAAAAAATGGGAGCAAATATTGATTAGCATGCAAAAAAAATCGAGCATACAAAATAATGTGCATACGAAACATCATTTTTCTTAATTTTGTTTATACTATAATTAAAACAAAATAGATATTAAATAAAAAAAATTAATTAAATAAGGTGGATTTTTTAATTTTGATATGCGCCAGATTTTGTATGCTAAAAATCAATAAAAAATTTACTTGATAATTATATTCCAAATTACAATAATAAAGATACCTTTGCTTCCAAAAATACAATAATAAAGATACGTTTTCTAAATCATTGAAAAGATGTGCAAGATTTTTTTTGACGCAAATATTTCTTTTGTTTAATGTGGATATGAAAAAATATTCGAAATCCGAAATCATAGAAAATTATGTAGATTTTGATATACTAATTAATATTATTTGATTCTGGCCCCACCATTCTAAATTTCAGCCAATAGAATTCCAGTAGAATCTTTTGGGCCCGAGAAATATTTTTTTACCAATCACATTTAAACATTACCAAAAAAAAAATTCCTAAATCTTATTTATTCTAAGAAACATATCAAAACAAATATAATCAGTTTAAACATTACCAAAAAAAAAAAAGGAAGTTTATTCGACGTGTACCAATAAAAAAAGCGCAAAAAAAATTCCAGCCCACATTATTACTTTTTTTGGAAATAGATTTTTTGTTGCCAATAAAAATTTATCTCAAAGAATAAAATATTACCAAAAATAATCAAGTCATGCATTTACAGTTTCACCCAAAATTAATCATGCATCAATCAAAAAAGGAATTACACAATCGATCGCATTATCGATCATAAGATTAATAAATTAAAAAAATTGTCCAATGTCCTGTTACAATTCTTCGAATTTCCTTTTTTCCTAATTACAACTTCGTTTTATCAATTAAAATCAAATTGAAGCTAACGAATAAGTTATTCCTGATGATTACACTTCTGATGATGAGAAACTTAAAAACAAATGATTAAATTGATCATGGGTACTAACCTTTCGATCAAATGATATGTCTCTCTTGCGAATAGCTTTATTGTTGATCCTGTTTGCATACAAAAAAAAATACGCAATCGTTAAAATTTGAAACAAAAAAAATGGGAGCAAATATTGATTAGCATGCAAAAAAAATCGAGCATACAAAATAATGTGTGCATACGAAACATCATTTTTCTTAATTTTGTTTATACTATAATTAAAACAAAATATATATTAAATAAAAAAATTAATTAAATAAGGTGGATTTTTTAATTTTGATATGCGCCAGATTTTGTATGCTAAAAATCAATAAAAAAATTTACTTGATAATTATATTCCAAAAATACAATAATAAAGATACCTTTGCTTCCAAAAATACAATAATAAAGATACGTTTTCTAAATCTGTAAAAGATGTGCAAGATTTTTTTGACGCAAATATTTCTTTTGTTTAATGTGGATATGAAAAAATATTCGAAATCCGAAATCATAGAAAATTATGTAGATTTTGATATACTAATTAATATTATTTCTTTTCTTTTTTTTTTGTTTTTTTGTTTTGGAATTTCTAGGCTTGGCCTCTCTCTATATAAAGCGCTCGAGCCAACACCAGTTTGATCGCTTGCACATTGTTCTTTCTTTTGTTGGGTTCAGTTGCTTTTCTATTTCTGTTTACGATACTGTCTAACCTAATATATTCGTTTTTGTTTTGCATAAACCTCAAGGTGTCAACGTGAGGCTTCGAAGATGGAAGTTCATGAGTATTCAAATGGTTATCGGGAACTCCATGGTCGGTCATACTAATAAACTCATGTAAGATATAGAATCGTGAAATTTTGTTGTTTTATTTTGTTTGTATACTTGATTAGTATTTGTTTTTATGATTACATTTTGCTTTTTAGTTGATTTTGTTTTGAAGATGTTGATGATACCTCACGATCTCTTATAGATTTTATTCATTTATGGAATTTACGATGATATCTCACGAGCTCTGCAGTATTTTTTGTCATGTGTTTCTCTTGCCAAAACTGGCAAAATGCGGGTATCTTCGTCTACAACTTAACTACTCTCTGATTTATTAACCACCGAGTTAAGATGGAACCTGGATATTGGTTTAGGTATAAATAAGTCTCTAAAGCATCCACTAATAATGCATGTTCTTCTTCATGCTTGAGATTTTTAATTCAGTATTTTGGAGCTTTTTTTTCTTACAATTTTTGTAGGTTTAAATATTCTTTATTGTTTTTTTTTATTTGTAGGTATTTCCTCTTTTACTCCGAATGCCGTAGTATGAAATCCATTATAAATAGCATTTTTTAAAATATGCTTTCGCCTGGTATTGCTTTTGTAAGGTAGTGTACAGTAGTACTTATGCGAATTTAATATGATACTAACCATCTAGATAAATATCCTATATGGCAACATGAGTTTCTTCATTTAAGTTTTTAACAAGTTCAATGCTAATAACCGCCTATGCCCATATGACAACATGGCACCATGCCTTAACTACTTTGACAGTGGGTTGCTCTTCAATTTGTAATGCTGCAGGAGTCAACGTCTCTCCATGCAGCTGCTCAGCCGAATTCTGAGTTTTTTTTTTTTTTTTTTTTTTTTTTTATCAGAAGGGAAGATTTTATTAGAAAGAAAGAATGTACAAAGTGCAATCTACCAAAGGTAGACAAAAACACAAAGGAAAACTAACTAAAGATAGTATTCCAATTTGTTACAGTAAAAGAAATATTCAAATGAGACATCTTCCCCCAAGCTGCACCCCAAGTTAGAACCAGTGTCTTAGAGCAAGCTCCACACGTTCCTCACTCCTAATAAAATGTAGTGTTAATATCGGTGTCTGTCATATTTTCTATTGTCCCAATTATCTGTCATATTTTCTAATTTCTATTTTCCTAACTAATTAACAATTTCTTGGTAGCTAGATGGATTTTGCTAAAGTTTTGTTTTATCTAATGTGGCGAAAGATCCGAATCAAGTGGTGTGGTCGTCGGTGGTATGCATATATAATCAAAGTGTGGTACCTGCCTCCAGCTTCCAAAGAGGCGGCAAGTATTATTGGTGGATATGTATATGGAAATAAATATCGGCATGAAGGTTGATTTTCAACTGGGCATAGCTGTCTTTAAAGAGTGCGAAGGTGGATATCAAACGTATTATTTGCCAATAAGAAACTAATGTATTTCGGCCCTCCATGATTTCTTTTTGTTTTCTTTAATATGTTATCGATCCGTTTGAACTTCTAGACCTCGCAACGGTATGTTTTCCCCTTTTATTCATGATTTGTGCTTAATAATATTGATGGTTGAACTGTTTTTTCCAAATTTTCCACCTCTCTTTGTTCTGATATTGGTATTAGTCGAAGGATAAAATACTTAAATGAATCAATTTTTGTCACGTGGTGAATCATTTTCATATTTCCCCCCTTTAAATACCATTAAACAAGTTGATGGTGGTGGACTTTCGTATACTAATACACAACACCGTTGTTTTTATTAGTATACTTTCTATTTGCAATAAGATCCTCACGACCGGAAGCACAGCCCCATATATGTGCGAGGTTCCTTCATCAATATTTCTTTCATTTCATGCTCTTTGAAGACAACCCTCATGGCCTATTTACATCTTTATACAATTATTGTTTGTAATTCCGAACCTCTTATTGATTGGTTTTCCATGTTGGTATAAGCATCAACACTTTGGTAACATGTCTTCTTTGCACTTCAAAAAAATCCTTAGCCATCTATGAGATTCATATAATGGTCGTGCTACTTTGATAGGATTATTTGTTATTTTCAAGGTAATAAGTTATGCCGGAGAAGATATCGAGTCAATATTGTATAAGCTACTAATAGTGGTTTCCGATTATTTAATGCCTAATTAAGTAAAGTTGTCGACATTCTTTGAACTCAAGGGAAAGCGCTCGACAAGAAATAACAGATTACCACCATAATAAGAACCGATGATAATAATGTAACACCACCATAAATGAAACGAGAAAAGCACAACACCAATGATAATAAGAGAAATTTAAACGTCCGTCAAAAGAAACAAAATTTTGGAACTTTAGGTATTTTTTCAAAAAAGAAAAAATTTACATTGCTTTTGTTGATGCTTTACTGACGCGTCAGCTATATGGACGGACGAGTTCTCTGAAGTATAACAAAACAAAGCACACACAAAATAATCTAGAGTGTGAGAGAAACAAAAATGGAAGTTTTAATGGAGAATGAACATCAATCTTAATAATGACGCAACAAGCACTATAACGAATTCCAGCGTAAGAAATGGTGCCCCCACCGGTATCAACAATTAATACTCCATCATGGTCTAAGCATTGCCTAAACAAACTTTCCCTATGGGAGCAAACTAAACAAAATAATCTGCACTTATGAAAAATTATATTCATGTATAATTTACTTTGGATAAGTGGTCAAGCAGGAGATAGATTAATAAAAGTAATTAAAGGAATTAAGGAAATATTCTGGTTACAAATTATTATGAACCCCTAATATATCACATACACAAGTCGGTTTTGTTCGGAAAATATTGAAACTTTTTATCGTGGAGACCAAGAGAGAAGTTCACACCGGTGTCTATGGTTCTCTAAACTTAATAATGGAATCTAGAGAGAAGTATGAAAAAATTAATTTGCTAATCTATTATTATCCAAACAATAATAATGGGATCGAGAGAAAGAAGAGTAGATAACATTTAAACAATGTCTACACTATGGAGACATAACAAAATACCAACTCCAAAACTTGATAATAGTTAACACAAAAGTATTAAGTAATAAAAAATGACCACCAAATATGTCGAGGATCTATATAGTAGTGTCTATCTATATTGTGGTTGTAGAAATGGTTAACTTCTCAGTGATTGAAGATCCTTCATAAACGAAAATGGTTTGATCATAGTTTAATCATCTTCCAATCATCCTTTACCTTGGAACTCGCTTAAATGCATTCGTACAAGGTTTCATGTATGTCCTTTACCTTGAACCGCTTAAATGCATTCGTACAAGGTTCTACATCCGTCTATTGTAACTCGATAATTTTTTTATAAAGCACGGGTTTTAGTTTGTTTTTTTATTGGAGTATCATAAGAAATTTGAATATATGATCTGTTTCATTTGAAAATGGTAAGTTACGTTAACTATATATATATCAGAAAAAGTAGATAATTATATTGATAAAATAATAAAGAATAATACAAGTAAGAATGTGATCAAATGAACAGATCACAGTGCAGTCCATTACAAGCACTTAGCTCTTCACTTTCTTACCAATTCCTCCCATCTATAAATAAGGACATCTTCAAAGTGCACCGCATTCACTACGGGAAAAAATATACATCTACAATCTGGAGATTTACAACGCTTCGCTAAGTATTATAGAAAGTCCTATGTTTTACAACTGGTTTCAAAGGAAGAGTTGTCGTATATCATCACTGCCAACCCTTAGGAAACAAGGGGTTGCGCTAAGAAAACAAACGACAACTCCTCCCTAACAAAACGATTTGTGACGACATTTAGCTATAACAACGTTGTTCCATATATGTAGTGCCTTAGCCTATCACAACACTCACAAGTGTTGTTGAAGAACACAAAAATATGATAATGAAAAATATGTTAGAGGGGAGATTCGAACATGAACCTACATATATGGAAGTCTAGCTCATCAACCACCCTTTCAGTTCACAAGTTTTGATTTTTTTCTTTTTTTTAAATAGAAACCTACAACAACACTTATAAGTGTTGTTGAAGTAAAAATATATAATGTTCCATATATGTAGTGACTTAGCCTATCACAATTCTCACAAGTGTTGTTGAAGAACACAAAAATATGATAATGAAAAATATGTTAGAGGGGGAGATTCGAACATGAACCAACCGCATGGAAGTCAAGCTCATCAACCACCCTTTCGGTTCACAAGTTTTGATTTTTTTCTTTTTTTTTAAAAGAAAGCTACAACAACACTTATAAGTGTTGTTGAAGTAAAAATATATAATGTTCCATTTATGTAGTGACTTAGCCTATCACATCTAACAAGTGTTGTTGAAGAACACAAAAATATGATTGAAGTAAAAATATATAATGTTCCATATATGTAGTGACTTAGCCTATCACAATTCTCACAAGTGTTGTTGAAGAACACAAAAATATGACAATGAAAAATATGTTAGAGGGGAGATTCGAACATGAAACTACCGCATGGAAGTCTAACTCATCAACCACCCTTTCGGTTCACAAGTTTTGATTTTTTTGATTTTTTTTAAATAGAAAGCTACTGCAACACTTATAAGTGTTGTTGAAGTAAAAATATATAATGTTGGAAAAAATGAGGTTGGGGGATTCGATCCCGAGCCTCAAGCGTGGAAGTCTACACCACTAACCATCCTACACTATCACATGTTCCGTCAAGTTTGTGGTTCTTTAATACACTAACTATACACTAACTTTATGACAACCCTTCATAAGTGTTGTAAAACAAAATATAATGCTCAAAATGTAATGCTCAAGTGATCGAGCCGTAAACAGCCGCGAAGCTTCTCTGTAATGCATCACATACCAGTTAGATGTTTTTGACTCTCGAGAATAGAAAACTTGTCGCGCTTGTTTTGCTAAAATGAATGATCGTTATAAAAGATTGGTTCTTATGATGTTTTAAATTGACTAATGTAAAGCCATCTTATACCTTCACAAAACTGGTGTGAGCCCAATCACATTTGAATATTGGAATTTAAAACATATGATTGTAGTCCAACAATAGAATTTCTTCTAAAACACCGTAGAACCCAAATGAGAGTCATTAATCGTCATTTTACAAGAAAAATACTAGTGTTAGTAAAGGAAATACAACAAGAGTGACAATGACAAAAAAATTCAATATCGTAAAAACAATACAATATACCGACAATGTGCGTAAATAGGGTTTGTTTAAGGTTTCGTAGAATATTCCTAAGGAAGAAGGAATCTTAACCGTAAATGGATGCATTCATCGTTCTTACCAAGTTTCGACTTAGACTAGTCCACTCGCGGCAAGGTTTCGATCTCGGATCCTGGTATGCGTACATTATGCAGAAATAGGGTTTGTTTAAGGTTTAATAGAATAGTTTGGAGGAATCTTACCTGTAAATGGATGGATTCGTCGTTCTTACCAAGTTTCTGGACTTGGAGTAGTCCACTCACGGCCGAGGTTTCGTTCTCGGAGCCTGGTATGCATTACGATATGTAGAAATAGGATTTGTTTGAGGTTTCGTAGAATATTCCGGAGGAATCTTACTGTAAATGGATGGATTCATCGTTCTTACCATGTTTATGATGTAGATTAGTCCACTCACGGCCATGTTTCGATCTCGGAGCCTGGTTTGCATATAATATGCAGAAATAGGGTCTGTTTAAGGTTTGGTAGAATATACCGAAGGAATCTTACCTGTAAATGGATGGATTCGTCATTTTTACCAAGTTTTTGACTTAGAGTAGTCAACTCGCGGCCAAGCATCGATTTAAGAGCGTGGTATGCATACATTTATGCAGAAATAGGGTTTGTTTAAGGTTTCGTAGAATATCTAGAAGAAATCTTACCTGTAAATGGATGGATTTGTCGTTCTTACCAAGTTTCTGACTTAGAGTAGTCAACTCGCGGCCAGGTTTCGATCTCGGATCCTGGTACGCATACAATATGCAGAAATAGGGTTTTTTTAAGGTTTCGTAGAATATGTCGAAGGAATCTTACCTGTAAATGGATGAATTCGTCGTTCTTACCAAGTTTCTGACTTAGAGTAGTCAACTCACGTCCAGGTTTCGATCTCGGATCCTGGTACACATACAATATGTAGAAATAGGGTTTTTTGAAGGTTTCGTAGAATATCTCGAAGAAATCTTACCTGTAAATGGATGGATTTGTCGTTGTTACCAAGTTTCTGACTTAGAGTAGTCAACTCGCGGTCAAGTTTCGATCTCGGAGCATTGTATGCATATAATATGCATAAATAAGGTTTGTTTTAGGTTTCGTAGAATATCTCGAAGGAATGTTACCTGTAAATGGATGAATTCGTCATTCTTACCAAGTTTCTGACTTAGAGTAGTCAACTCACTGCCAGGTTTCGATCACGGAGCATGGTACACATACAATATGCAGAAATAGGGTTTTTCTTAAGGTTTCGTAGAATATCTCGAAGGAATCTTACCTGTAAATGAATGAATTCGTCATTCTTACCAAGTTTCTGACTTAGAGCAGTCAACTCACGACCAGGTTTCGATCTCGGAGCCTGGTATGCATACATATGTGCATAAATAGGGTTTGTTTAAGGTTTCCTAGAATATCTCGAACGAATCTTACATGTAAATGGATGGATTCGTCGTTCTTACCGAATTTCTGAATTAGAGTAGTCAACTCGCGGCCGTGTTTCGATCTCGGATCCTATTACGCATACAATATGCAGAAATAAGGTTTTTTTAAGGTTTCGTAGAATATCTCGAAGGAATCTTACCTGTAAATGGATGAATTCGTCGTTCTAACCAAGTTTCTGACTTAGAGTAGTCAACTCGCGGCCAGGTTTCGATCACGGAGCATGGTACGCATACAATATGCGTAATTAGGGTTTTTTTAAGGTTTCGTAGAATATCTCGAAGGAATCTTACCCGTAAATGGATGAATTCGTCATTCTTACCAAGTTTCGACTTAGAGCGGTCAACTCACACACCCGGTTTCGATCTCGGAGCCTGGTATGCATACATATGTGCATAAATAGGGTTTGTTTAAGGTTTCGTAGAATATCTCGAAGGAATCTTACATGTAAATGGATGGTTTCTTCGTTCTTACCAAGTTTCTAACTTAGAGTAGTCAACTCACGGCCAGGTTTCGATCTCGGATCCTTGTAAGCATACAATATGCAGAAATAGGTTTTTTTAAGGTTTAGAGTAGAATATCTCAAGGAATCTTACCCGCAAATGGATGAATTCGTCGTTCTTACCAAGTTTCTGACTTAGAGTTGTCAACTCACTGCCAGGTTTCGATCTCGGATCCTGTACGCATACAATATGTAGAAATAAGGTTTTTTTAAGGTTTCGTTGATTTTCTCGAAGAAATCTTACCTCTAAATGGATGGATTCGTCGTTCTTATCAAGTTTCCGACTTAAAGTAGTCAACTCGCGGCCAGGTTTCGATCTCGGAGCATGGTATGCATAGAATATCTTGAGAAATAAGGTTTGTTTAAGGTTTAGTAGAATATTAGAAGGAATATTACCTATATGGATGGATTCATCGTTCTTACCAAGTTTTGTGTGTGTTTAAGGTCTCGTAGAATATTTCCATGGAATTTTTCCAGTAATTGGTTGATTCATCGTTTTTGTTAACTATCGGACTTCTTGGTTCATAGTTTGTAAGTCGATATACCAAACTTGAAGTTTGAATCAACACTGAGCTTCATATTCATCAATTTCGATGATGTATCATGCTAATTTTGAAGTCGAACCTCTCAGATCTTCGTGGTTCATAGATTATATGTCATTATACCAAGTTTGAAGTTCGAATCGACATTGAGCTTCATATTTATCGATTTTGATGATTTATCATGCTAAGTTTGAAGTCAGAACCCTCTCAGAGCTTCTTGGTTCATAGTTTGTATGTCGTTATACCACATTTGAAGTTCAAATAGACATTGAGCTTCATATTTATCGATTTCGATGATGTATCACGCTAAGTTTGAAGTCGAACTCTCCAGCAGCTTCTTTTTCATATTTTGTATGTCGTTATACCACATTTGAAGTTCAAATCAACACTTGAGTTTCATATATCTCGATTTCGATGATGTATCCCGCTAAGTTTGAAGTCAAACTCCTCCTGAGCTTCATGGTCCATCTTTAGTAATCTTATAACCCGAGTCTACCAATGTGAACTAAAGCTACTTCATGACCTGTATGACTAGTCGAAATTACTTCATGACCTATGTAACTAGTTGAAATTCAAACCGGAAGCACAAAGAGAAAGCACAAAAGCACAAAGAAACACACTAATTATCGAATTCATTTCTTATTTTTTAGCTTCATTCTTATACATTTTTGGATTTTTATATCGAATGTCAATAAAAATGTCTTTAATTTATTAATATTTTTTTTGGATTTTTTTCGTGTCGGAGGTTGATAATAAAACCGAATACATGAGCTCGTATTAGCACAAAAATAAACACATACTTCTAAATCCGTATGAGCATCCCAAATACAATCTCAACCGTCAAGATCTTTTCTTAATCCGTATGAGCATCTCAAATACAATCTCAACCGTCCATCATTTTCATTCGGATTCATTTTTTTTTCTTTTTCGAAGCATAACCCTCCTTCAACCACTCAACCCAATTCCTATCCTGCTTCTTCTCTCCATCACCACCGCTGAAGAACACCTCTCCTTATCTTCATCACCACCGCTGAACCCTCTCCTCAACCACCGGGCATTGCATCACCACCGCTGCTCTTCTCTCGATCTCTCTTCATCATCTTCTCTCAATCTCTCTCTTTAACTCCCCTTTCTCTCATCCGCAATGATCAATAGTAGCAGCTCATCAAATCCAGATCTGAACTAAATTCTAATCAACCCCATCACCGGTGGTGATACAAAAATGATTTTGGAGATGTCGATGATGAATTAGAAGATGGGTTTGAGTTTGGTTTGATTTTTGGTGGTTTTCTCGAATTGCAGCTAGAGAGATGGATGAGAGGTTTCAGGCTGGTGAAGAATCAGATAAGAAGAATTTGAGAATTTCAGGGGTGAGGGTTTGAGAATAAATTGGGGGTTTCTCTCAATTTGATTGTTATTGTAGCCAAGAACATAAAATCTAGGGTTTGATTGAGATGTAGACGGTGGTTTGATGGAGCAGATGGTGATTTAATGGGAGTCTGTAATTGTTGATTGAAGAAGATTGGATCTCGAGACTGGGAGGAGATTGAATCGAGAACTCGGTTGAAGAAGGTGGAGTTGGTTGTTGCTTCTGGCGAGAAGGATTTGAAGTGATATTCGATTTAGTGGTATAAATGTACGTTTCTTTTCACGCAACCTTATTCGATTGAGTTAATTTTTCTTGAGTATATCTCTACCTTGTAGAGATGTAGTTTCCATAAGAATGTCAATTCACTCATGTATAATGGGTATTTCTCTTTGCGAATTGAAACACAAATTTTAGATTTAGAACCGAAGTCATGTATGTGCTAGGATAGTTTTGAGATTAGGTGACTTGATTCTCTCTCATTCTTTCAAAGTTGGATAACGTGCTCATTGAGGAGTTCTCGCATCCGTGCTTGTAAGAATTCATTCAAAGTGTATGTAAAATCAAAGATTTTACTAATACCCTACTCTTCTTTCATGGATTTTTCAGTATTCTAAGCATCGTTTCCTATTCCAAATGATAACTTTTAATCATCTTCATAGTCACAAAAGTTATTTCATAGTCGTCGCAAGATTTTGCATTTACAAGATACATTTACCGGATCCTTGAAATGTTCAGCGGAGGTTCTAAAGTACCTAAATTGTAATCCGTGCAATGCAGATTTGGTGGTATGAAGACTCTTAAATCCTTAACTGTTGCTAGAAGAATTTAATGGAGGCCCGAGACAGCTGATCGAAGATAATGAGATTATTAGAAAGCACATGCATGAGAATGCCTCGGATTTTCAAGGCCAAAATCCTGAAAGCGATGAAAGTCCATTGAAAACTAGGGGGAACACAATAATAACCTGCCAAGGCTACGCGATGATGACGATTCCCAAACCAACGTCGTGTAAGTGCATTAAAAGTGAAAGCTCTCCTCATAAGAAAGAAATTTACTTGCCTTTCTCTAGACAGGGTGAAATTGGCATTACTTTTGGTTGTACAAAACTTCCTTATGAGCCGTCAAGATAGAGATACAATAGATATTGGTCATTCGCATTTGGTTGACGACTTGGAGGAATTTAACAAGCACCCTTGGGGTGAAGTAACATTTGATAGAATTACGAGATTTAGATTACCACTACTTTATCAAGCCAACAAAGAGAACAGTGGTGCTGGTGGGGAACCGAGTTACACGGTGGTTGGACTTGCACATGCCTTGTTGGTAGGTGGTACTTCGGTTGATTTTTATTTTTATTTTTCATTTGAGGAATTTTTTTTGGTTGATGTATCATCTATGTTATCGTTGTTGCAGGTTTGGGCTCTCAATATCATGCCTGGTCTACTTAATCCGTGTGGACGAAAGATAGAGAGTAGAGACCGGCAACCTCATATGCTTTGTGTGTTATGCACGAAGCCTCCTCGTTTTCATGCATTACAAATTTATCTTAAATGTGTTGTCTCCCTCTATTTTACATTCAAAGAACTCGAAAAGGCTAATTTGTAAATGTTCTTGCGGTTTGTAGTATATTCACCCTCAGAAGTTTAGGGATAAAAATGTGCAATTTTTAATAGATCAAGCTTGTTTGCTACTAGCGGAAGTGCGGGACTGGCTGTCCGTTGAAGAGAAAGCCATATTTATGGGCACATCAATTGGCCATCTACTTTCGGTGCCGAATGATTCCAAGTTTAGCAACACTATTGCGCATTTCTTACTTTCGAGGGAAATTCACATGGATGGGAAACCAGATGAAATGCACTTTAAGGTTGGTGGGAAAGTATTGCATTTTGGCAAGAGAGAATTTGCTTTGATTACGGGGCTTAGTTTCAAGAAATCCGAGAAAGCTTTTGCGTCTCCCAGCAATCCGTCATCCCTAATTTTTTTTTTTTTTTTTAGTTACCCACCACCGAGGATGATTTGATATTGATTTTTTTTGGAGAGGAGACATAGGAGGAAAAGAAGGCTACCAAGAAGAGAGTGCGCAACAAAAGCGGATCATTTCCATTTGAAGAATGTAACCTGGATCACTGTATTGGAATGTGTATGCTACAGCCATATTTGTAGGGGAGGCCAATATCTGCGTTTACGATTTATATGATAGTTTTGGTCATGTAAAAAAAAAATCTATCATTTTCTTTTTTTTCGTTGCGCAACACACTTTCATACAAGGTGATTTGAAGTTAGCAAGGTAATGCAATTGGAGTGGCGGAGTTAACTTGAATGAATGTAAATGTGTTACCTTTGGGCAGCTTTAATGTGAAATACTTTCGCAATTTGATTTCACTATAATTTTTTTCAAAAGTTTTATGCACACAACTTCTAATAAGAGTTGTGTTCCACATTTTAACTACACAAATCGTTGGTTGTGAAAGAATGTCTTTACGACCATAACTAGATGTTGTCCAACATAGTTCTGCAACTCAACAAGTGTCGTGCAAATATTATTCATAATAGTAATAAGAGTTGTTACATATTTCTACAATACATATCCTAGGTTGTCTAAGATAGTTTCATGAATTTTAACAAGTGTTGTGTTACATATTTGTACGATACACATCCTTCGTTGTCCAAGATAGTCTACAATTTTAACAAGTGTTGTGTTACATATTTGTACGATACGCATCCTTCGTTGTCCAAGATAGTCCTACAATTTTAACAAGTGTTGTGTTACATATTTTTACGATACACTACTTGTGTTGTCCAAGATACTCCTACAACAACAAACAAGAGTTGTGTTAGGCTTTCAAAAAAAAAAAATCGAAAGAGAATCACAACTTTGGCAAAATATTGTCGAACTATGAATCACATCACCCTTAACAACACTTAGTCAAGTATTGTAGAACAGCTTGGACTTTCTACAATACCCCACCTACACAATACACAAAAAGCGTTGTAGTAGGGGAATTTTCAACCCTAATACAAATGTTGTAAATGATGATTTTCCCGTAGTGATTCAAGACTCGATGATAAGTTTGCGTTAACTATATAGTCCGAAGCTTTTCCTTACATTGCCTTGAAAGGTAAAACAACAAGTGGGGAGGCCTTATGCACAATCACTATTCTACTCATCATCTATGTTCATTTTATTTTCTTGCCAGACAACTCGGATATTAACTTACCGAAGTTTTATCATACTTACTTGATTTGTTACCCATTGTTGTAGTATTTTATATACCAGCGTCCAATATTCCATAAACAAAAAATAGACCCGTGCATCGCACGCGAAGTGATAAACTAGTTTTATCAAAAATTGAGTCAGATAATCCATCCTATACAAGAGTCGTCCGTGTGTTTTCATTTCTTTTAGTTTTTTATTTTTGACAACCGCAGATCTTAGATACTTGTGACTTGGTTCATTTGCCATTCAAAATCCATGATTATTATAGATATTTGCAATTTGCATGGGGGTAAATGGATACAATGTGAGAATGAGAAAAGAAAAAGTCTCAAATGTTGATTACGCATCTACATATTTTATGGGAAAAATATCGTTTGGTCCCTTTTTAGGGTCTCAAGTCAGTTTGGTCCTTTGGGAAAACACCTTTACTGTTTGGTCCATAATTATTTAAAAATATTAAATGGACAAAAGTATCCTTTCGTGTTAATTTCTACTTATTTTTTTATAGCTAGTTCATTCTTCAAAATGAACTCCCCGTTAATTTCTACTTAGTTTTTTGTAAAATCACCTAAAAAAAAGCAAGAGTTCATTCCGAAAATGAACTCCATATAAAAACCTAAAATGTGAGTTCATTCGTGAAATGAACTCCATATAAAAGCCTAAAAATAAAGAGTTCATTCGAGAAATGAACTCCATATAAAAACCTAAAAAAACAGAGTTCATTTAAAATGAACTCCATATAAAACCTAAAAAAACCCGAGTTCATTCGTAAATGAACTCCATATAAAAACCTAAAAAACAGTTCATTCCGTAAATGAACTCGATAAAAAATCCATAAAAATGGAAGTTCACTCTTTAAATGAACCAACAAAAAAAATCCATAAACACCTAACTTCATCTTCGTCTTTATCATTCTTCAACACCAAACAGATAAACATCAAATTCAAGATCTTCACCACAGTAGCAAACATTAAAAATCAAAGATTGGTATCAAAATCAAGATCTTCAACATAAAAAATCAAGATATGATTTCACAGCCATACTATACGTACATGGTACACCGACGAGTGGACCATAAAAGCCTCGGATATTAAATGTGGTTTGTCATTCAAATATTCATGTTTACTACAAATATAAATAAAAAGGGAAAAATATCGTTTGGTCCTTTTTAGGTGAGCCCATGTCTGTTTGGTCCTTTGGGAAACGCTTTACTTTGTTTGGTCCATCATTATTTAAAAATATTAAATCTGACAAAAGTACCCTTCCGTGTTAATTTTTACTTATTTTCTTGTAGCAGTTCATTCCAAAAATGAAGTCCATATAAAAACCTAAAAAAGCGAGTTCATTCCTAAATGAAGTCCATATAAAAACCTAAAAACACTTCATTCTTAAATGAAGTCCATATAAAAACCTAAAAAAACAGGACTTCATTCCGTAAATGAATTCCATATAAAAACCTATACAAACCCGGACTTCATTTTGGAATGAACTCCATATAAAAACATCAAAGCATCATTACCTTCATCTTCTTCGACGTCTTCACAACAAAGCAAAGAACATCGTCATCTTCAAAAAACACCAAGAACAACATCATCTTCCATCATCTTCATCGAAGCAAATGGTTCATCTTCATTGTCATCGCTGCGTCTTCATCAAAAAGATCGTCAGTCGTCTTCATCAAATAGATCGTGTTCATAAATTCGTCTTCAACATCTTAAACAGACGCCTTGACAGTGATCAAAAATCTTCAAGAAAAGCTCATTTACATCTTCAGCAGCAACAACAACGAGATGAACTTCAACTCAGAAAGGTGCAGATTAAAAACCTAGAAATCTTCAAGAAAAACTCGTTTACATCGTTTGTTGGTTATTGTTTCATCTCTGCAAATTAAAACCCTAGAAAATCTTCATCTTCTTTATGTAACAGAAAGGGAAAAAAAAGAGAAAAATAGATCTGGAAAAGAAAAGAAAGATGTGAGAGAAAGTAAATCTGAAAATGATTTCATCTCTGATAATTAAAAATAAATGGCTAGGGTGACGTCATGGATGATGTAATGGTCCCAAAAGGGTATTTCTGCCACTACAAGGTGACATTTACATCATCCATGACTTCATCCTAGGACCAAACCATTATTTCTAGGACCAAACTATAATTTATATTTTCAACAGGACCAAACAGTTAGCTGACTAGGTCAATCGGGACTGCATCTATCTTAATTTATTATTTCTAGGACCTAATGATATTTCCTATATATAAATATAAAAATCTCCATGCCAATAAATAGTTTTTATGTGAGAATGAGCAAACAAGCAAGTCTTAAATGTCCAGTTACTATAAATTGAACCACCTGAAAATGCCAATAAATAAGATAATCGGATGAAACGATTGCAGTTATACACCTTATATGATTACACATTCACCATATATGGAACCATGATATGTCGGAGGAAATTGAAAAATAGTTACAAACATGAAAACTGGGAGCATCTTATGTGGTATGCGTGGAAAGAAGCATAAGGATTTTTTACCTGGGTAAATTGGGGCCTATCCCAATTAATTTGGGCCTAAATTTGGCTCCCAGAATCGGATTACATCAGCACTTATAAACACCGATTGTTGATCATAATGTTAGAATCGGGGTTTACATATGTGTCGAGTAAACCGATTGCATAGGCCCCAATTAATTGGGATATGCCCCAATTTAGCCTGGATATTTGAAGTAAGAATTCAGCAAGAAGGAAAATATTAAATCTTTTTTAATGCTTTAAAAGAAAAAAAAAAAAATTTTTTTAACCTTAAATAGAAATTTTTTAACTGTGATAACATATATTACTTGATAAAGACATAGTGATTTGAGCACGAAAACTGTGTAATTCAAGACTGTACATGTTAAGCGTTGGATTAGAAGTTACACGACTCCAAGTGTACTTTGCCCCTCAGTCAGATCCAATCTTGATACATCATGTGATTCAGGAGAATGAGTCAATAAGAAGGATGGACGCTGTAATATCCAGTTCCTACATGCATCATACAAGTGCACCACGATTCGGATTCTGCATGACTAACAACAAGGCAGACCTCCAAATGACATGTGTCTTATTTGAGTATCTCTAACCAATATATATGCCTGGCTTGTAATTTAGTCAACACACGTTCAGAGATCAAAGAAAACAAGATATCTTCAAAAATCTCTCAGAAATCAAAGCAGAAATAGAAGTAGAGTGTTTTCAAGTTTTAACGATCAAGAATGGCTCAGATGTTGAACAAGATTTTGTAGCAGAAAAGATTGCACATGTGAAGAAACCAGAAGCCGATTTGAAAGATGTAGACCTAAAACACGTTAGTCGGGACTCAGCTAATTTTGTCAGCAAGCTCGCCATCCACAACCCATACGATCATTCTCTTCCAATCTGTGAAGTTTCTTACACTCTTAAAAGCGCCAACAGGTATACATGAACAATTTATTATGCACAAGTAGTCCTGGCAATGGCCGTGCTTAATTAACTGGACGTTTGTTCTAATTTTGGTTTACATGTACAGGGTAATTGCGTCAGGGACGATGCCAGATCCAGGATCCATAAATGCGAAACAAGAGACGATGCTGGAGCTACCAATGAAAGTGCCATATGATGTGTTGGTGAGTTTGGCAAGGGATATTGGGTCAGATTGGGACATAGATTACGAGCTTCATGTTGGTCTAACTATTGATCTCCCTATCGTTGGAAACTTCACTCTTCCTCTCAATAAAAAAGGGCAGCTTAGGCTTCCAACACTCTCTTCTCTTTTCTAAAAACCTGTAACGATGAAAAAGACTGGTATTTCTTTTCAGTTGTAATAAACTTGTTCTGCTTCTTGTGTAGTTTCGAATAAAAATGGTTTGTACTATATATGCTTAATATGATGATTCAATGTTTGTTCCAATTATGTGCCAAAAAATGTTGGGAATGCAAAACAGATTGGATAAGTAGGATTTAGGAGATCCATCAAAATATGGTAAGACATACGATTTTTTTTTTTTGTTTTGTTTTTCTTGTGAACCGTTTTTTGTTGTCGCAACATACACATGTTATTTTAACAGGAGGGTCCCCATGGCAATCGGAGCGTGAAGGATACCAACACCTATTTGGATTTAGTTTATGTTTTTCGTATTTGCTTGGGACTAGTTTCCTTGTTAGCTTAGAACTCCACTATAAATAAATAGTTTGTTCTAGGATTTTAATCATGCAATCAGTAAAAATAATATTCATCCAGTTCAAAATTAGGATATCAGAAACCGAAGAATAACTTAGACGACGTAACTCAAAAAACCTATGGAGGACCAACAAGAGAAATCTTTAGTATTAGCAAACAAACTCTTCCACTTTACTCATTCAGATGTTTCAGACATCGATAAAGTCCGTCTTCGTGAAGAAGTTTTAGAGGCCATCAAATCCGATGGTAAAATCAATGAAACTCTAAAAGTTTTTTTTTTTTTTTTTTTTTTCTTTCTCAAGAATTCTAATTTCTATTTTTTTTATCTTTATACAGATATGGCTCCACTCTATGAAACCCTAGCTGTGAATAATGTGTTAGATATGGATCCGAAGTTACTCGAGTCGATGCGTGCTAAAAATGCTGAAGAACTAAAGAAAATTGATGAAAAGTGAGTTGGCATCTTTGAGAATTTGATTTTATACATTTCAGTTTCGGTTTATTTTGTTCTGTCCCTTAATTATAACTAGGTTTTTTTTTATCTGATTGAAATAACAGAGTTGCTGATGCTGAAGAGAACTTTGGTGAAAGTGAAGTTCGAGAAGCTCATTTAACTAAATCCTTGTTCTTTATTCGAATTGGTGACAAGGTATGTACTTCTTTCCATGTATTAGTATCAGGATACTTTCCTAATTAACTTCAACCGATTTTTGCTGTATGAATTCTAACTCTTGGCTTTGTTTTCAACATGAACCGTTAGGAAAAAGCATTGGAGCAGCTTAAGGTAACTGAAAGCAAAACAGTTTCCGTGGGGCAAAAGATGGATTTAGTTTTCTACACCCTGCGGATGGGTTTTTCCGACATGGATATTGAGCTCATCTCCAATAGTATTGAAAAAGCTAAGAATTTTTTTTGATGATGGAGGTGATTGGGAGAGGAAGAATCGTTTGAAGGTGTACGAAGGCTTGTTTTTTGCATGTCCACGAGGAACTTTAAGAAAGCTGCTCATCTGTTTCTTGATTCCATCTCTACCTTCACAACCAATGAGCTTTTTATCCTATGACACCTTCATCTTTTACACTGTCCTTACTAGCATTATATCACTAGACAGAGTTTCGCTGAAACAGAAGGTGGTTGACGCACCAGAAATCCTAACTCTGCTAGGGAAGATTCCACATCTCTCAGAGTTCTTAAACTCTCTGTATGATTGCCAGTACAAGTCGTTCTTCATAGCATTTGCTGGCTTAACGGAGGAAATCAAACTGGACCGCTATCTACATCCTCATTTTCGGTATTACATGAGGGAAGTCCGAACTGTTGTCTACTCTCAGTTTTTGGAATCTTACAAGAGTGTAACACTGGAAGCAATGGCAACTACATTTGGAGTGACAGTTGAATTCATTGATTTAGAACTTTCTCCGGTTTATTGCAGCGGAAAATTACACTGCAAGATAGATACAGTTGCTGGAGTTTTAGAAACAAACAGACCTGATGCAAAGAATGCACTCTACGAAGCAACCATCATCCAGGGAGACTTCTCGCTAAACAGGATCCAAATGTTGTCTCGAGTGATTGATATATGAGAGATGCACCCGGTTACCCTGGCAAGTACTGTTCATGGCGGGCAGTAATTGTTTTGATTGATAAATGCAACAAAGCACTTCCAGGATCTAGAAGATGCCCCAAGTGGTCAATCTCTTGAGAGATTATAAGTTCTGCTTTACTTGCTTTTTTCTCTTATCAAGAATTAATTAATGTAGCCTGTAATTGTTTCACTACTTCCTATTCTATTCAGTTGGTATACTTTGAAGTAGTTTGAGGACTTAATTTATGGTCTATGTTTTTCACTTTGCATCAACGGCATAACACTGTTATTTGAGATTACTGAAGTTCAACTACAAGCTATTTGTTTTTGAAACTACCTACATCCACAATTTTACGGGAAATTTTCCATATTGGCAACCAAAAAAAAAATAAAAAATTAATAAAAAAAAAGGAAAATAAAATAATAATAAAATATACATTGGATTGAAAAGAAAAGGTGTCAACTATTTTACGGAGAATAAGCTTTTTCAGGGTCCTAATTAGGTCGACAGAGAGAAGCGAGGGAGGACTCTATATATGATGACTTTGTGTAAATGTGGGACATGACTATTTTTTTTGGGTTAAAAACAGATATAGGCCAGTTTTTTTTCAGGGTTACAACCATAAGCCCATTTTTTTTGAAAATTACAAATCTAGGCCGGTTTTGACCGTTTTATTGAAAAAACGGCTAACGGCAGTTATCTACCTTTTTGGCACCGTTAGGGGAGTATAAAAAGACTTTTAAATCCTCAAATCATTGAGTTTCATTGGTAACTCAGTGAGTCCCTCATTATACCGAGTTTCATTTTCACTCGACCGATTCTTTCCGGGTCTTATGTGCAAGGTTTCATCGCACGTGGTGGTGTGTATGCAGCGTCACCACCATTTGTACATGGATGTGTCACCTCCAAGATTTTTACACATTACTTGTACACGCCTGAAGTTGGTCATGATCACGACTTTAACAAAAACCCATGGCTCTTAAATCGTTCAGAATTCTAACATCACCTTGAATCTCTATCTGCAATCATTTCATTCGATCACAACCATTTCATAATACAACATCACTAACTTTGTGGCCACATCTCCATTCTTCTCATAGTTCAACAATATCAATCAGTTGTTCAAAACTCTAACAAGAATTCCACCATTACTCTTTTCAGCTCAATCTCACCACTTCAGTCACCACCAACAACCAACTCAAACCATTTTACCGATTTCCACTGCACAACCCTGTCATGGAAAAAAACTATGTTCTTTCCAACTTCCAATTCTTCTTTGCAGCAACAACAACCTTCAACAATGCCCAAATTCAGTCTACTGCGATATTCTATCAAACGACTTGCAAGCATTGCAGTTATCACTCTCTTGAGCCAACAACACAAACACAATCCAATTCTCCAACAATGAATTTCAATGGTACCCAAGTTTAAGAACAAGCTCATAGAAAAACTTTCGATCATATTCGTAGATTAGAATCGATTAAATCGAAAGTACAGTAAGAGTTTAAACTTATCTTCTGGATCGATTTTGTTGATGAATTTGTCGAATCGATTTGGTGATATTGATTCTCATCGAATATTCTTGAAGAAGGATGTCGTTGATGTTGATTTTAGGGTTGTATGCATGTTGAATATCGCTGAATCGAGTGTTAATCGATACTCAGAACTAACTCAAGAGCTGCACTTATAATTTTAACCAATTCCATCTCCAACTACCACTACATTTCGTTTAACAATTCCTCGAGCATCACTAATTTCATATATTTAGAAATCTGTCAATACCCTCATCAATTTCGTTTTCATTTCACAGATTAAAATTATCATCACCAACGATTACCAGAAGCAGGTCAATTTCTTCTCAGCATCAGCAAACCAACTCCATCGTTTACAAGTGTGATTGCCAATCCCATGTATTTACCACGTCAACTTCAGCAGGTTGTTAACAAGAATACAATGAAGGTAGCATAATCATTGCCTTTTCACCACCAACCAACCTAATCTTACTATATATATGTGCCCTCAAGAAACTCAACTGACAAATTGAAGGCACTCCCATTTGCGAATTCCACCTCTACCTAAACCACAAAATGTTATATGAAAAATGATAGAAATTTCGGAAACCCAAGAAGGTGCTAGTTTCAAAAAGAACAGCCTCCCATAATCGTTATCAGTTTTAACAATAGTTAGTTGCAAATTTACTAAACGAACGACCTTGACAAGTTTCAAACTCAGGTCACTCAAGGAGGTGCTAGTTGCAAACTTATTAAAAGAATAACCTCCCACAATCTGTATCAATTTTAACAGTAGTTATTAATAATTTACTAAAAGAATAGCCTCGATCGAGAATTTTAAACTCAAGTCGCTGGTATCATCATCCAATGACGTTACCACCGTACCATAATGACATCTCGCATCTCTATTAGCTGTAATTGTTATTAAAAGAAAAATCAAAAATACGCTAAGCAGAAGTCAAATATCAAATTTAGATCTTTATCTTTATATATAATTAGGGACCCAAATGTCGACACCACAATTATTCTTCATTTTGGTGAAGCCACCTAAGCACAAACAATTCCTGTCATTGATACCTGATTGGATACCCGATAACAGTCAGCATCGAGTTTCCATGTCATCGTCACCTTATTTCCCCCTCCAACAGTCACAATTGTTCTAGACAGAATTCAATAGGAAGTTGAGAAACTGCATCCCTTAGGAAGGTTCAAATGAATGCATAATGACTTGGTAATCTTAAGTTACCCATCTTTTCGGCCAAATTCCTCAAAAGACGGTGCACTGGGTATCCCTATAGTATAATGAGAGTATACATTATGTGCCACTTAAATTACATGTTAGAAACAAAAAAATCAGTCGCTGCCATTTCCGATACAATCCAAATGGTAACTCTAATTTAAAAAGACACTTACCTTCAACTTCAATGATCCTATAAATGGGTATTATCAGATTGGACAAGTTTTCATTACACACTACACCATTTTTAAGGATTAGCAACGGACCATAACTGTTGCTGACTGGGGTCGCAACGGCAGTTCTCTGTGGCAAAACACTGTGTTGCAATTTTTCGCAACTGCACAAGCTCTGTTACGAACCTCGGTCAGCAACGGAGATTTGCAACGGCTGATGCCGTTGCTAAATTGTTTATTCGCAACTGCCATCTGCCGTTGCGAAAAATTTTAGGAACAAAAAAGAAGAGAGGTTAAGAACCAAGCCATAGCTTAGATTCAAAGCCACGGCTTCCTTCCAAGCCATAGTTATTCAAAGCCACGGCTCAAGATATTAAGTTTCCCTGTTCATAAGGAAATCAACATGACATAAACCATTTTTGAAATCAGATAACTGAGAACCCATTAACAGTTTGAACACAAAAATTACGACTATAAAAGCATTTGAAGGAGTTAATAATTCAGAAACAGCGACATTCTGTGGATGTTCAAATAGAATTCTGAATATTAATGAATTTTTAGAAAGACCAAATAAGAATTAGGGATACAATAGACACATGCTTCCACGAACACCACGGGTTTGGCCTCCGGCTCCTCGGTGTACTTGCCCTCCATTAAGTTGTATTGGAGATAACTACACAAAAAATATGACCTATTAGAATCTTGGAAGTATAAGCCCATTGTGCAAGCATAACACACCGCATAAACACGCAACAAAGACTGTTGAAATTATAGCTAAGGATTGCAGGAAAAAAGGGAAACCGACATATAAATAAGTGGAAACAGCTTAAAGGTTTTTTCATTATGAAATTGGCTAGTAATGAAGAAGAATAACTTACGAATCAGAAGTAGGCCCAAGCCTAGTTAGTAATTCTCCGAATCATTCCCGAACGTATCCGAACCGAGAATCGAATGATACTTCGAACTATTTGAACCCCGAACCTAGTTCCCGATTATATGGACCTCACGAATGATTACGAACGTATCCAACAAATCGAATCCAATGATATTTCCGAACTAGAACTTCGAACATAGTTCGTGCCCAACCTTGCTCTCCCATAGGAAATTCTCTGACCAGAGTTACATCACTACAAAAAAACTGACCAAAGGCTACTAAAATTTTTCAACAGCCGAAAAATTTTAGTTGCTTAACTGCTTAAGCCACTATGAAAGGCAACTGAGGGTGTTTATTGATTTAAGCCACTAAACGATAAGCAACTACGGTTTCTAAAACCCATTAGAAATAAGTACACGCCAACTAAACAAATGCACTAGTAGCTTGAGACATTCAACCACTTGGAAAAAAACAACGGCGGGATATTAGTTGCCTAACCCTGTATTCATCCACTAAAGAATCACAACTACCAAAAAGCTTAGTTGATTAGAACTTTGGGAACTAACCATGCCAACTACAGTAGACATATTCATTAAGCTACTTTTGGGAACCAACTTAAGCATCTTAGTAGCTTAACATAAGAGGAGTTACTAATTTAACAAGGGAGTGACTAAGCTTTTGGTGTAATGAAGCTTTGTCGCTAAGTCCTCTAACATCAATAATCTAGACACGCATGTTATTGTGATCACAGTTTAAATTTGTATTGATGAGATTATTGTTGACTAATTTAGTAATCTGTCTCGACATCCAACCACTTGTATAGAACACCATGCGTCAGTGAAAAATCAGTTTCTTAACTGAAATACAAAAGAAATTTCGAAATTTCAGATGGAACACGAGGGAAATCACCCGTTTCACATTACGTTTCCGTCCCAGAACTAGAAGGAAAATGAACACTATTTATCTATTTTCAAATGCCGCCAGAAAACAGATTTCACATTTTCTAGACCAAAACAATACAGAACATGGTTAAATTCCTCGTAAACAAAAGGGATAAAAACTTGACTACTGTACACATGTCAACAATGAACAGCGTGCATGAACTGGACTGCACCTTCTTCAACTGCAGGCTATCAAAATCCAATATTGTCCAATCTTCGTCAGTGCAAATTGAGCCACCATCAGCTTCCTCCTTATCTTGTATTTTGGATGGGTGTTATTACTTCTTCATGGCTGATGGTTTGGGGTTGAACATCAGTCCTACCCCATACCAAATTTTCATTGTGATCCTTTTCCAGCACTCGTCTTAGATCGTCATCAATTAACTTGAATACCATTATTGATTAAAATTCAAACTTTGCAATTTAAGTTACATTATATTGAAAGATTCAACAACAAGAGTGATCAATATAAGTCATACAGCAAGTAATACACCATACCTCATTCTTGGGAGTTCCAACTGCCTCTTCAATAATCTACCCGGAGAGCAGATTGTAAGTGTTGAAACCATCACCCCTTTATCTTTTCAATTCAGATATAAGTGGTTGCAAATATACATCAATGTTAGTTTCAAAAGTTATTAGATACAAATTCTTGGATATCCATAGTGATACCATAGGTTATCTCTCTAACCTAAGACAAACTAATAATATAACATTCACAAGGAATCTGGTTGAAAACAATAATCTAGTTGAAATGCAATATTACATAGATTCATAACCAAAAATTGCAGGTGACCACATTCAAAAATATGCGAAAGGAACAAGAATGATCTAAACCCATTGAAGCAATGTCTTACATTATAAAATATATGATATAGAATATAACAAGGACATACAAGGGTACCTGCTGACTCTAATGATAACTAAACCTCATCACAAAGAACATAAAACAATCTAAATCAAACCAACCAAAGATATTTAATGCATCAAAAATGGAACAGTTGTTTGAAGCAATCAACTACCTTCCATCCACAAGTTCTAGAGCTAAGAGACCAAAGCGATAAACAAACTCAGAGTAACTCCTACATGTAGGATAACCTGCAAGACTTATACGAACAGCCTCTAGAATACCCTAAAATAAATGTGACCTACTGTCAATAATTTGGGGTTTAATTTGGTAGCCATTCAAATTGTTCACAAGAAAATAGAAAATTTTATTAGCAAGTCCTGCTAAATTGAACCATGAGAAATTTAAATTGGATTATTAAGACATTAAGAAAAGAAGGAATTAAACTAATCCCACATCGTAGCAGATGCAAGACACTCAGAGTCTAAAACCTTTGAGGTCGATTCAAAGAGCTAGGCTTCACTCAACGGATATACTGAAGTTCTGTTGTGTTGAGGGTACCAATAGGTGCTAAAGGTATTACTGGGAAAAAAAAAGAATTCCATGACATTAGCAAGGCATTATAGCACCAGTTCTACAGATGCTCGAAATGAAGCAAAACAAGAAACCATTTTTTTTATATAAAGATTGAAACTGCATGTAAAAAGTGACACAAAGTAAGCCTGACGATGTATAAGTCTAATTTTCATCCCATGAAGATAAGAGAAATCTGTTTGGCCATTTTTTACTTGGTAACCGGAACTATAAATTTCTGGAATTCACATAAGTCTACAAAGCTATAACAACATGCAAATATTTCGACCCATTTTTGATTCCTTCTAAAGATTAGCCCACAACTTCACCCAAATATGGTGGTTGTTGTTTTTCCCTTTTGAGTAGAGCAACAGAACTGAGATTTTCTAAAACACTTGAAAAATAGATATCCAAACAAAGGGGAAGATGTATACCTTAAACCTAGAGTGTATGAAGACCTTGAAGGTTCCTCTGGGGATGAAGCAAAAGGCCAGCACCGAAAAAATAAAATCTTAGAAGATAATATTAGATTGCGGTGCTCCATCACCACATAATCTCTCTCTTTTTTTATAGATGTATGTAACCTACAAAACAAGAACAAAATGAAAAACTAAGAAACTTCGGGTTAAAGAAAAACTCTATGCATTTCACAATTACACTGCATCATAAAAGAGATGACGCCCAGATGAAAAAGTTAATATACAATCACCCAAATTAAATGTATGGACTACAATTAATTGAACTTTATCGTTCACAAATAAAAATTGAACTTACAAGAATCGTAAGCAAACAGGAAGACAAATTAAGCAAACTCATTTTGCGTATGCAGATTAAAATGAGTAGCACTAGCTAGATAGGTAGTCAAATCCTCGTTTAAATAAGACCCATCCTAATTAGATGCCTGTAAAAATACCATATATAACCAAATATCTACATTCTAATAAGCTAGAAACAAGAGACAATAACAAAGAGTAACCAAATATCAACATTCTGTTCATCTTAGCATGGTGCTCCCAGTCATCCTGATCTAATGGGTCTTCAATGGATACTATTGGTAATCAGCCACGAAAGACTTGTAGACATTTTTCAAACTGTTTCCAGGTATTTTCTGTGACCCATCATTGTTTTGCAGAAAAGAGAGTGTCAATTTCACTTCAACTATAAGAAAGATAAGAGGCACAAACATGCCAATATTGGTCTTGGTTAATCAATACACAGATATTAAGGAACTGGCACACAACAGGTTGGTAACGATGTTTGTTTTTAGCAACATCATACTAAGAGGGTCTGGCAAAATAAGCAACACCATCAAAGGGCGTCCGAGTTCTTTCGCACAAGGTCGTCCAAATGTCAGAGACGGGCCCTGCAAGTTTTGTGTTTACTATTTTACTTTTATTGATTAGCTAAATCATGACTCAATATAGAAATTATTACCTCAAAAATTCTCCAGTTCATCGTCTTACCCTCTTTCAAGCAACCTCATTAAGAATCCAAACTCCATCTGAAACATAAACATAAATCTGAGTTCATCAATATTGAGTTAACCAAATCTGACAGAAAACTCTCAGAGTAGTTTTATCAAACAGGTTATAAGCGATTGTCAATATAGATTTTAATGGTATTTGATCAAATCGATCGAAAATGTTTAGGAGTCTGACTAACAATATCTCTGGGACTACGAAGTCCAGCATCATAACCTAGATTTTGGAAATTAGAAATGTGCGACTGAGTAATTGGGAGATAGCGGTATGACAAAGATTAGTGGAAATTGCTCGGCAGTCCTGCCGGAAAAAAAAAACAGAGACAGGTAAAGATCGGAGAACTAGAAGAGGAGAAGCATGGCGGTGAGAGATCTGGTTTTCTAAAAGAGAAAATAACGGAATGAAGTTGTAGGGTTTCGAGTTTTGAGTTATAAAACAAGTGAGAACTTTGGTTTCAAAAATATTTTGGGCGCCAAAAAAAATAACCAACGCGCCAAAATTCCCGCAAATTTCTTTTTCCTAAAAAATTATCCGGCAATTTTGCCTCCATGAGACAAGTTACATTCCGCATGACTAGAGTCTTTCATTTTCTATTGGACGGATTAAAGTCATATGGATCGATTAACATGTGTGGATAGTAAATTTGCATTATGAATATATAATATGGGTCTGGGTCCTCTCGAGTAGCACTGGACCCGAACCCTACATATCAAAGTCGGATCTAATTCCTAAAGGTTTTGAGTTTGGTTCTAAAATTTGTGTATCCATAACTGGACCTGTTAAGAATTTCGGGTACCGGTTGGTTCCGGATGCCTATTGGCTATTAAGAAAACATAAAAAGAAGTTTAATAACTTGATAACTTTCTTTTTTTGGCTTGAATCTCAAAAAAAATTATAAAAACTTGTTATTATTTTTTTTAGTAATGCACTAAGCAAAGATTAAATGTTAGAAAATAATAAAAATGAAAAGAAAAAAAAATCAAAGCCAAAACTAGCAAAATACATGTAATTTTGCTAAAATGAGGAATATAGAAATATATAAAATAATGAATAGTCGAATACCCGTCGGGTGTTATCCGTTTGGACTCGTTAAGATTTGGGTCCAATCGGGTAATAATCCGTCGGATCGTAACGTGTTAATGGTTCCGATTTTAGGACCTGGAACCGGACCCTATTCGACCAGGTTCGGTTCCGGGTAAGGAGTACTGATTAACAACCTTGGTATATATCAGTGCGGCCGAGCGATATCTGGTAAAATAACCGATAAAAAGTGAAATAAGTGAAGTTGATGACAATTTTATTTGAATTGATTGATAACCATGTAAACCCGTGCAATCTAGGAGAATTGAGTGAAGTCAAGCTATACTGGATAAAATTGATAGTGAAATTGATCTAATTCGATGGACATTTGGTTAAAATGAATAGATAACTGGAAAATTGAATAAAATCGACCGATATTGAGTAAGATTAACGGATAACAAGCAAAATTAAGTGAACCTGGTGGTGATTTGGTTTGAATTGATAGGTAACTATATAAACGCATGGAATGCTGGAAAAATCTAGTGATATCGGAAGATATTGGATAACTTGAGACTGCTTTAATCATTTGGCTGCATATTCAAGGTTGAATTCCATATCGCTAATCTAACATCAATGATATGAAATTAGATCAAGAAGTCCAAAATCCAGAGCGCGATGTGAATTTCTGTAAATTTGTAAGTATTCAAATTCAACGAAGCTCGAATATTGAATCGAATGAATTGATGTTAGTGTTTGAGCATCTGATGATTTGAAATCACACCTAAAAAATATCATAATAAAAAAAAATTACGTGGATCTTTGAGATTTGAATGAGATGGCATGACATAAATCAAAACCCTAAAACCTAATTTTATATTGGTGTAAACTATAATTGAGACCTACAAAACATAGCAAGATTTTAAAAAATGCCTCGTGACTCAAGATCGACCATTTTAACCATAAATATAGTTAGTTACCAAAGTTTAGGTCATTAATTGGACACTTTGTTCATCTTATAGACCAAAAGCACCTAAAATGATCATTAATTTCCTCGCAATCCAATATTTTTTATTCTGATCAATCAAAAACGTTAATCAAGACCGAAAATTTCACAAGGGATTTTTGATATTGCTCCGTGACTCAAAATTGACCGTTTTAACTTAAAGTTAAGTTACTTATAAAAAAAAAACAGATTATTGTTAACATGTACATCATCCACTGGACCAAAATTTCATGATAACCCAAAGCCAATGGCTTCATAAAGCAAATTTTAAAAAATACCCTATGACTTAAGATCGAACATTTTAATCATAAATATAGTTAGTTACCCAAGTTTAGGTTATTAATTTGACACTGTGTTCATCTTATGACCCAAAAGCACCTGAATGATCGTATTTCCTTGCAATCCAATATTTTTTTATTCTTATCAATCAAAAATGATAATTAAGACCGAAAGTCTCACAAGGGATTTTTTGAATATGCTCTATGACTCAAAATTCACCATTTTAATTTAAATTGAGTTACGTAAAAAAAAAAACAGATTATTGTTAACACGTACAATTTCCATCTCCAAACCAAAATTTCATGATAACCCAAAGCCAATGGCTTGGTAATGCAAATTTTGTTGTTGTGTTTGATTAAAACCATACTCACGACCTAAAATTTCATAAAGGATTTTTGAATTTATAACTCAAAATCTACCACTTTAACCAAAAGTTGATTTACCTAGGAAAAATAAGATTAATGTCAACACGATATGTATAGGCATAGTCTTACCAAAATTTCCCACTAACCCAAAACCAATTGGCATGTTTTTGTGTTATAAATATTATTACTCGTGATATGAAATCTCATAAGGGGTTTTCGAATTTGGTTGATGATTCTAATCGACCATTTTAACCAAAAGTCAAGTTACATACACAAAATCATTTATAATCTGCACAAATTGCATCTCATGGACCGTAATTACAAAACAGTCATCAATTATCTCAAAACCCAAAATTTGTTATCATGATTGGTCCAAAACCATAATCGGGACTTAAAATCTCACAAGGATTTTAAAAATTGCTTGGTGAATCAAAATCAACCATTTAATGAAAGATCAAGCTTATTTCGCAAAAATCATATTATCAACAATATATCAAGATCCCTTGGATACGAACCGTCTTGTTAAATAAAATGTGTTAATGCATGATCTAAATTCTCATAAGGGGATTTTGAATTTGTTTGGTGACCCTAACTCGACCACTTCGACCAAAGGTGAAGCTACATTCGCAAATTAAATTAGTAATATCATAATATGCATTTGTCGACCAAGATCTCTTAATAACCCAAAATCAATCGCCTCCTTATCTAATTTTTTTTCTTTTTATAGTTATCGATTGATCAAAAATCACACTTGGGACCTAAAGTTATTTGATATTTATTCTTATGAGCTCGGTAATATAATGCGGCGCATAGGCGACAACCGGTCTAGGATATCAAAAAAATATGTATATAATGTGTATAAGTCACATGGTAAAGGTTTACAGAAAAAACAAAAAAAACTGATAAAAATGCTAAAACTAATTTTAGCTAAAGTTTAACCATGTACTATGCCGGTGCTTAGCTGTTCACATGGTTCCAAAATGAACGGATCAGATTAGTTGATAAAAGATCTAAAATATCTTGATCTTTACGTGTCAAAATGATAGTTGTTAAATTATCAAAATCTTGTGAGTTGAATACACCGAAATACTGAACAAAAACCCCAAGACTGCTTACGCTTTTTGTCTCGCTCTACATTTCAATCTTTGTTCACGCCGCCATCACCGATTCAACATCTCTCTCACAACCACCATGACAAGCACCGGTCCAGGAGGAAAAAAAAAATCGAAAAAAAACTCACACCTCAATAATTCAAGTAATACCAAGATAATGCTCTTTAGAGAAAATCAATTTTTTAATTTCAATTCCTTAATATTGTTCTGTATAAAGATTTTTAGAGATGGTTAAAAGTTTAAATGGCGGTGAGTTTTGGTCATTTTTATGGTTTTTTGAAACGATTTTGCATGATTCCTTCATGATTATAAGCGGTTTAAGTGTTTTTTTTCCACAGATCTTTCCACGGAAGAGCTAAATCAAAGACTAGTACCGATGACAGGTCAGGTTTTTTTGTCATTCTGATGTTTTTTTTAATGCTGATATTATATTTGGATCTAGTTTCTGATTCGCTCTATGATGTTTAAAGGTTGGCGACAGAAAGGAAAGCGCTAGTGGGTTGACCTTATCATGGTCCTATTCTGTTGAGGACTCTTCCGATCTATTTTCGGGACAACCATCAGTGATTGAGTTTTCTTAATAACCCTAATTTGGTATGCAAAATCCCAATTTTGTGTTGATTTGGTTTAATATACTATGATTCCCTATTTTTTTTTGCATATGGGAAACCCATATATGTTTCCTTCATTTTTATGAAAATTTAGGGGTTTTTATGTTGTTGTTGATTAAGGGAATTTTTTTTTTCTTTATTTATTTATTTCTTATTGTGTGTGTTTCTGGTTCTTAGTCATGGATTTTGTTTCATTTTTCAATTAGAGGATCATCTAAGTTCTTAATTGTGTATAGGATTACTTTTGTTTGATACTAATACTGAATCTTGATAATCATAGTTGATAGTTCTCTGAATGTAATTTTCTGTTGAATGTATTATCTGTGATAGTGTAACGGGTGTGGTTGGGTACAGTTGATCAATTGTATTAAGTTAAAATAAAGTTATGTTATTGATAGATAAATGTTATTTTCTGTGTGTATGCTACTAATTTTTTTGATTGAACACCACATGAAACAATTAATGGTGTAATATTGAACTATATAGATTCGTTACCTTCAAGTAAGCTTTTATGGGTTTTGATAATTTAAGGTGCATGACAAACCATTCTCTTAGTAAGATTTTATCTGTATTATGCATAACCATATACAATGAAAAGTAGTTCTACGTGAGTCTGGATTAATCTCGACCTGTACATAATGTTCTTTTTCATGTTGTAGGAACAAAGCTGTTCATGGATGCTGTGAACTTCAACAATTTTATCAGGAGTTCGAAGTTACTTGAAAACATGCAAGTTATATATAATGAGATGAGCTAAGATTAGTGACTACTGCTTGGGCCCTAAATCTGTCTCCCTTTTCCATGTTTTGATTGTCTGCGCTTTTTGATGGTTTGCATTTATTTTTGATCGGTAAAAAAGGATTTTTATAAAAGATAGAAGACAGACAAGTTGTCGAAAAAAATAAATATTACAAATTCCGACCAGGGAAGGACAGTGTATCCACCCAAAGAAAAACAACTTGAGAATTACAGGTACAAGGAACAACGGCAAAAAAAATCCCAAAGCAAGCCAAAACAATTAGAACAAGTACGTTTCAGGATGGTTCGAAGACCACAGTCTTCCAATTAAGCATGAAATCTTTAAGAGTAATGTTTTGGAACTCAGGTTGTAGGTGCAGCCAGTATGCTAAGGTGTGTTTTATTTTCTGAATGATCTTGTCTATAGTATGAGACTTGTTGTGAAAAGCTCTCTTATTCAAGCTTTTTCCACAAGGACCATAGTATAGCATTTGGTAAAGCTTTGATGACATAGGATTTCTGGAAACATTACTAGGACTAGGCCATGAGCTTATCGCTATGGAAACTTAGTTGGAGAAGCATCAAATGAGATTGAATTCGAGCGCGAAAGAAATTCCAAATGTAACTTGCAAGTATGGCAATGAAGGAGCATGTGCACATTTGTTTCTTCATCCCTTGTGCATGTAACAATGATTGACCCATGTCGCCATCTTTTTTGATCAACTTGGTCTTGCGTTAAGATTTTGTGTCTAGCTGCCAACCATAAGAAGAAACTAACTTTAGAAGGCCATAACAGACCAAATTCTCTTAGGATGAACATGCTCTTGAGAGTCATCATCTACACCATTAGTCTTCACTAGCCAAAGATAACACTTTTTAGCAGTAAACTCTCCAGCTTTTTGATCATCTTTCCATAATCTTATGTCGTCATTTATGGAAGGAACTAATCCCTTAGATTCCGGCGGGTGAAGTAGTGCAACTATATCACTTATGACGTTATCGTGGACTCTTCTAGTGATGCCAAAATTCCATGTTTCGAGAGGTGCTCGAGTATACTTCAGCGACGGTAGCGTCTTCGATGTTGAGGCATTGTAGGTCACGGGAAATTGATTAGCTAAGGGCTGCTCTCCAATCAAATGTCGCACCGAAACTTATTCTCTACCATCACCCAATTTAAAAACGAGTTATCTTTGAAAGCTTCGTAGTGCTTGTGTATGCCTCTCCATATGCTACAACCATAAGGAAGTTTGGTATTCTTGGTGGACCACTCTGCTTGCATCATGCCGTACTTTTATGCAATAATTTTCTTCCCACAAAGGATCCTCTTTTAAACCAAACTTCCACAACCACTTCATTAACAAGGCTATATTCATCAAATGCAGTTGTTTGATGCCTAATCCTCCTTGCTTTTTAGGCATTAAGAGACGTTGCCACTTCACAGGGTGATATTTCTTGTCTCCATCACCATCATCCCATAAGAAGTTACGGATTATAGTTTCAAGCTTATGTATGACATTCATAGGAGCTTCAAAGATAGAGAAATAATAAATGGGAAGGGATGACAAAGATCAGAATTTATCATGGTTAGTTTACCTCCTTTAGATAGATCTATAGCTTTCCATGTTGATAGGCGAGACTTCATCAGTTCTTCTAGTTTGTTCCACTTAAGATTGGATCTATAATTATCCCCTAGAGGCAAACCAAGATAAGTAGTAGGCAAGGATTGCACATTGCACCCCAAAAAACAGACATAAGAATTGATGTTATGGACTTCCCCAACGGCATAAGCGGCGTCTTGTGGAAATTCACCTTAAGGCCACGAAATTATTTTAAACAGATCAAGATATCACAGATTGAAATGCATCACTGATCATTTTGGAGGAAAACAAGGGTATCATCGTGAATTGGAGATGTGTTATTTTAGCTCCACTGGAACAATCTCGAAGCCTTTGAGCCAACCAACTTATTTTGCCTTTTCAAAGAGTAAATTTAGAGCTTCCGCAATGATCAAAAATAAAAATGGGGAGACGGGGTCTCCCCGCGAAGACCTTTCGAGCTTTTAAAATAACCATTGGGGGAACCATTGATGAGCACGAGAAAAATTCACATTGGAGATAAGGTTGCTTTTATCCGTCTCCATTTAACTCCAAAGCACATTCTCTTCAAAACGTAGTCAAAAAAAGACCAAGCTACATTATCGTAAGCTTTTTGAAAATCGATTTTCTGAGAGAATACTGCTTGTTGAAACCTTTGATAGGAATGGATGCATTCGTTCGCAATGATTGCTCCATCCATTATTTGTCTACCCTCACATAAGCTGATTGTTGATATTTGATGATTTTAGGAAGAACTTTTTTGAGTCTTGTGGCAATGACCTTTGATATAATCTTGTTTATCTTTTGCTCATTAAGCTAATTGGGCGAAAATGGGTGATGAACTCTAGGTCTTGCACTTTCGGAATGAGAACAAGAAAAGTTGACTTGAGTCTCCAATCTCATCGAGTTGTTGTAGTAGAGCTCGTCCATGACCGGGGAGAATGTCATGCTTCATGAAATCCCAAGACTTACTGATGACAAAGATGGGCATTCCATCGGGACACGGAGCTTTCTCTTGGGCTAACTTTCGGCTAAAGCCATTTGAACTTCTTCTTGGTGAACTTGATTTCAAGCTTGCTAGCGTCGTCGTGTGAGATGGAAGGGAAAGTGAGTCCATCTAGCTGAGGTCTAGAAAAAGAGTCTTCTTCAAATAATCCTTGATAGTAAGAAACAATTTCCTCTTTAATAATAGCTTTGTCGCTTGTCAAAGCCCCATTTATGTTCAACTGCGAAAAAAAATTTCCTCTTTGTTTTGATGATGCATACTTGTGGAAAAAACGGGTATTATTTTCATGTTCCTCAACCCAATTGATTGTGGCTCTTTGTTTCCAAAAATCATTATGCATCTTCGCTAATCTCTTGAAATCAGCCTTTGTTTCAATTTTTTCCATCAAGAGAAGTTATTGCACCTGAAAATTTCAGAGATTTTAGTACCGGGCAAAACGACTTAATAACACAACATCCATATTGTTGTCAACCAAGAGGTTATGTCCAATGCAGATGTAGGTTTCCATATTGAAGATGTGGCAAAAATGAACTGCACATGATGAATTTATAGCGATTGCTCATATATCTATTGGTGGTTTCCAGAGGTTATGTCCAATCCATGTTGTTTGGTGGAGAGATTATATAGCGATTGCTCATATATCTATTGGTGCAGGATATATGTGACACTTTGTCGAAACCAAATCTGTTAAGCAGTATGGTAGCTATCGATTAAGGTTATGAATTCTATCCTCCCTCACTCATTTATCTATTGACGCGACAGTGTTTTTCATGACACGGTTACTAGGATGCCCCATTGCTTCTCTATGTATTTAAATTTTGGACAGTCATTCCTCGTGCTTTTCAAAGAAAGCAACCTACAAGCTACAACTGAAGAAGGTTTATGTCACGTGTTTCACTTGATGTACTCATGTAATTTTTTTTTTTTTTTTTTTTTTTTTTTTGTAATCGGAGTTTTTCCTTCCCTCTTTACATGTAATCCATGGCTCCATATAATGATTTTTTTAATATATCATTATTATATTTTTTTAGATGTTTTATTCTTTTGTATTTTGGAGTTTCTAAGGATTGGACAAAATTCTTAGAATCTTCTTTGTATAAATGTTCTTTCCTTTTTAATTGAAAATTCATTTATTGGGATCTATCAAATTGGAAACAATATATTATTAAGCGCAAAAATTACGGCCAAAAATAGCAAAATTAGCTAATGATAATAACAGAACGGATCTGTGGCTGGGCAACTAACATTAATTGCAAAAAGTGATAAGCAACTTAAGAAGGGAATAAGCCACTACCACTGGTCAAGTAGCCTTTGGTCGGTTTTTTTGTAGTGATGCCAAACGCACTCTGCCTTGGCCCTAGCTACGCTGGTCACACCACGCCAAGCCAAACACCCTTACCTTGGCCCTAGCCGCGCCATGCCAAAGTAGCACCCGCATCTAGGCTTGCAAACCATGCAACCAAGGCCACAAGCGGCCACGCATGCCAACGGGCACATGCCAACACGCCGGTAGCTTTTCTTACGGGACGTGGCCCTAATGGCCGAGCATGCCATTGGCACATGCCAACACGCTCAGTACCTTTTCTTACCAGGACGTGGCCTTAATGGCCAAGCATGCCATTGGCACATGCCAACACGCATCGCTGGTAGCTTTTTTTACCAGGACGTGGCCCTAATGGACGAGCATGCCATTGGCACATGCCAACACGCTCGCTGGTAGCTTTTCTTACCAAGCGGTGGACCTAATGGCCACGCATGCCATTGGCACACGCCAACACGCATCGCTGGTAGCTTTTATTACCTGGCCGTGATCCAAATTGGCCACACATGCCAACACGCTCGCTGGTAGCTTTTCTCACCAGGGCGTGGCCCTAATGGACGAGCATGCCATTGGCACATGCCAACACGCTCGCTGATAGCTTTTCTCACCGGGCGTGGCCCTAATGGCCGAGCATGCCATTGGCACATGCCAACACGCTCGCTGGTAGCTTTTCTTGCAAACCGTGCAACCTAGGCCAACTTGGCCGTACGCGCCATTGGCACATGCCAAACCCACGTAGCCTAACTTGCAAATCATGGGTGCAACCCTACCGCCAAGGCATTCCGCACACATGCCACACACGCCCTAGCAACTCTAGCATTGCCACTTACACTCAACGTATAACCTACCACCAAGGTATTCCACACATGCCATTGGCACATGCCACACACGCCACTAGCAACTCGGCATTGCCACTTGCGCTCGAGTGCAACCGCAACAAAGGCATTCCTCACATGCCACGCGCCCCTAAGCGCCACTTGCACTCAAGGTGCAACCAACACTCGAGACATCAACACAAACTGGGGGATGCTTTTGGGGGTCTTGGTTTGGCGGTCATGACATTCGGGCGTACACTATGCTCACATTAATAAAGCGTGAATAGGAATAAAGTGGTCAAATAAATGTGAAATAATGGTGAAAACGTTTTCAACCATAAACACCATGCGGTTACCACCTCCTCCCATTATTTCACCCTTTACTCTCTTCCTTCATGAGGCCGAGTGCGTTTCAACCTCGACTTGTATAAATAGGTCTTACCTATTTCCACCAGACAACAAGTCTCGGTCAGGAGAAAAAATACAACACTCTCAGAAAAGGCAACTTTGCAAGCTCTCCAAAAACCTTCCATCTCTTGCAAGCTTCCTAAGCTTTTCCTTACGATACAAGTCGAGACACTGCTCTCCCAATTATGCGGTCTCAACACCTTTCTTTGCTTCCCTCCCCAAATCAACCCCTTCTCCCTCCACTTTGTGGGATCAGCAAGTACAGAACGGCCATTTCTTGGTTTGAGTAGGACTTTTATAGATTGATCTCTCGAATCTAGAAAGTGCTCACGTGCGACATTTTTTTTTTAGGGTTTAAACCGGTTTCTCACTCACCTACCGAATTTACCAAAATCGGCGGAAACGATTTTACCCGCATAAATAATTGGCGACCACGGCGGGAGGATTGATCTATCGGCTCAACGTCACTTTGTCGATCTCGTTCTTCGACCCGGATGTCAAGATGGCGGGGAAAGGCGACTCAATCCGAGCTCAACGCCAGACAACCGGTTACCGGTTGCAAAAACTACACCGAAAGCGGGACTCGGCGAAGATCTACCGATTGGGGACTTCATACTCAATCCGGCTCAAGCGCCGGACAACCGGTTACCAGTTGTTAAAACTACACGGAGAACTGGGGACTCATTTGAAGATGCTACCGGCGATTGGGGACTTCTTTGGCGATGCTACCATCAAAGCCGCCTTTTACATGGAGAAGGCGTGTTCGCAAAAACCTACGAAGTGAGTAAATTTAGACTGGGGAAGATATACGATCTGTTTTTAGGTTCTTAATGAAAGCGTCATACTACTGCGTCTCGTGCCTATTGCTAGCACACAGTTTCATAAAAGCAATATTCCTTTCACAAAAACATAATCGAGTTATATTATCAAAACCATTCATCCCAAAAAATAATCAATATCCTCAAAAGCTACCATTTGTCTATCAAAACAAATTCGAACTTTGAACTAGACATCCAGTATGTTTTTCAAAAAGAAGAAGAATCTAAATGAAAAGTTCAACGAAAAACATTCAAGGAAAATCATCAGTGCAGGTTCCCTTCTTGGAGAAAGTCAACTTTGCATCTTCAAGAGCTCTCTCTTCATAATCAACATCTTGAAAGCTTTTGAGTTCTACCTTAGTACGAGGCAATCTCCTGCGGAAAGGCTTTCGATCTCTTTGCATCTTTAAAACACCGGATCTCGGCAAGTCCTTCGACAAACCACGAGGCGTTGATCTACTTTTTCTACACACACGTCGCGATGGTGCTCCCGGTCGCAATAACGTCTTGAGAAACGGTGGCCGGTCACCTCACGCATATCCTCGATGGAAGATAAAGCCTCTTCCACACGCTTAACCAACGCAAATCGACTAGTGATCTTCTTGGTTGTGGCCATATGTCTATGCTTCTCCAGTTACGGTGTACAACGCCTCATACTTAGCCCGGCCGCGAAAGCCTTGACCAGCACATGACACGGATAAGGAACCAAGTACGAGGATCGAAAATGGCGCTGCAATCTGGTCTCCACGACTCATTAAGGGTCTTTTTCCATGTCTACGGTAGCAACCATCGGAGAATCATCCACCGTTTGAACCCATATGTGCCCGGCAATTGGCTAACTCTCATCTCTAAGTCGCGTGGGTCACTCTCACCAAAGGCAAGTTTTCGTGTGGCTCCTTTGTAATCGTCTTCCGATCCGGATTCCTCCTGCGAACTTGAGTTAGACATTTTCAAAAGAAGAAACGGAAGAAGAAAAAAAGAAGCACCGAAACTCACCGAACCACTCGAAAAAGAACCGGTCTTTGCCCGGAGGAATCACTCTCACTTGTCGAACTTTCTTTTTCTCCGACTCATCAAGCTATGAGAAGGCTCGGTGGCGTAGGAATTCTTGAGAAGAAATTGCGGTCTCTGGCAGCGTGCGAGGAAGCGACAAAAGCATTAACACTCAGAAGCCCTGGAAGAAACAAGACACATGTTTCGGCGAAATTCACGTGTTTTGAGACAAACCAACAAGGAGCGACACACTGGTTATTGGAAGGCTGAAAAGACACGAGGCTGCGGGAGGATATTTTGAAACCGCCGAGAACCCGCTTGACCACGATTCTTCGTTCTCTGTTCCTTTGCACAGGGACTTTCAGGAGGTTGCCGGGCAACTTCGCTGGGATCTCTCAACATTGGATACTTCTTCAAAACTGGGAAGGTTTACAGCGAACATTCTCCACCACGTTATTTACAAAATCTTGGATCATAATGAACTCATCGTGCCGGAACTCATTATAGCCAAATTGTCGAAGTCACTCTTCCGTTTGAAAGAAGGGAAGGCGGATATCGGCTCAAGGGCAACGGCATTGGGAGGCATGCAATGAATCATAGGAACCACCGGCTGGTAAGCAAGAGGCACCTTGATCGAAACCCATGTGACGGCGGCACGGTCAATATTATAGCGGCTATTCGGAAATACCCCATGAAGAAAGACGGCATATAGCGGACATGCGGCTTTGAATAAACAAGTTTTCCCAACACTCAAGTTGCGAGTCGAGAAGACAAAGACATGATTGGAGCAAAAGCAAGGTGTCAATTTGAGTCAACGACCTATGGGCCAGGCTCCCATGGGCGCGATTTCATGCGACTTATCGAGGAAGACTAACCAAGCTCGAGGCCAACTCTTGGACGCTGTTCACCCGTCGAAGAATTCGGGAGCCTCCCAGCTCGCGGGGAATGAAGGCAGCGGTTTGGAGCATACTTCTCAAAGTGCTCCCATAACCGAGGCTTGCGGGAAAGCAACGTGCATATGAATCCACTTTCATGAAACCATTCGAAACTCGCATGTTCGCAACTAGGTGATCGAGATGCACATACGGGGAACCAAGGAATAGCAAGCTTGCGAATGGGAAGAACTTCACCTTTTGATAACTTCCACGGCCAATCACTAGCAACTCTGGTCTTATTTTCTTCTTGCGAGCGTCATCAAAAATGTCTCTAGACAACCGAGAGAGCCAAAATGCGCGACATGAAGATCACGCACTACATTTGGGTTCCGGCTCAATCCAGGAAACCATTGAGATATCCACCATTTGTAAAAGCACCTTTCATCCTCTTCCGGATAGAATCCTTCGACTTCGCGAGTGGAGTCTTTTTGAGTGAAATCTCCCAACTTAGCGGCACGGTCATCCATCTTCTCTCACCTTGAGACAATCGGATATTGAGATTCCCGTTCTAGGAAGATTCGACAAGAGAGCCACACTCTCCAAGGAGAAAGTTATTTCACCCCATCTACATATGATCGTATGGGTATCAGGAACACCATCTGGAGATGAAAGCAACCAACCAGGGATATCCTTCCTAATACGGAGATTTCTTGAAGCTACAGCCGGCATCAATAATGCAACGCTCGAGTCAGATTGGTATTTATGAGCTCCTTACTCACCATGAACTCAACCCCATCTATCAAAAGAATGCAACGGGTTTTGACACATCCTAAAATCAATGTTGGAAGAAGAATATACCCCTTTATGAAGACGAGAACCGTATGGTGTTCTGCAGAGGCGAAGCAGAACGTGTCTTCTTTTCATCTTCACCACCGGTTAACAAAATTGGCACGAAACCTGGGTGATTCTTAGAACGGGGCGAGGGTTTGGCAAAGAATTCATCATCCGTGTTTGGTTTGGAACTATGAACATCCTTCGATGAGGCGAAATTTTGTTCGGGTAACATCTTGGGGATTTCTTCATAACGACTTAGTAACAAGATATGCACACGGAGAAAGACGAAATTATCTCTGACACATAACCGCACCCAACAAAAGGAAAACTTTGGAAACAAAAAAAAGGGTGTATTCTCTGCGGGTTCAAAAGCACGCGCGTATTTTCTTAAGTCAGAAATTCATATATGCAATATTTCCTATGGACTCGAAGTCATATGAAACACATATACGTATTATTCTACGGGTTCAAAAATGCACACGTGATATCTTCTTCGGGGTTCAATTATATACGCGGTATTTTTATACGGGCTCAAGTCGTCTGCGGTATCCTTCATGCAGTTTCAAAACTATATACGCAGTATTTTTTACGGGCTCGAATGCGTCTATGGTATCCTTCTTCGGGTTCAAAATTATATATGGAGCATTTTTCTACGAGGTTCGAATCATATATGCGGTATTTCCCTTGGCGCATATATACAATATTTTTACCTACAAGAAGCACGCCAATAAATCATATACGCAATGTCATTGCAAGGATTATAAAAAAAAACGCCTACTTTTAGGGTTTGCACCTACATGAAAAGGAAACAAGAGAAGTACGGGAAGACATACACAGAGGCGGTTTTTCTTTGTGACTCTGCCGCTAGTATGAAAAGATGAAAGAACAAAGATGAGAGAAAGGGATTTTATATATATGGGCGTGGAGATTCGAAATAGAGAAGGATTTCCCTAAACCAAAAAATCGTGCATATAAGGAACGGGCCCACAAGGGCGCCCAACTTCCCAACGTCGTTGTGCACCGGTCCACCAATTGCGCTTGACTTCCCAACGTCGCCCAAGTTGCAGGTCCCACCAATTGCGCCCAATTTCCCAACGACCGCCCAAGTCACGCCGGCTAGCACGCTCAGCTTCCCCACCTTGCGCCGTTCCCGCCAGCTAGTACGCTCAGTTTCCCAACTCGCGTCAACTTTTCAATCTTGCTTGACTTCCTGTCTCTCAATGTCGCTGACTTCCCAATTGTGCCCGACCTCCCAGGTTTGTGCAAAAGCGCGGGAGGCAAGGATTCCAAATCTATTTATAAAAAGGTCGGACAAGCCTCCTCAATTCTCTTTACGATTTTTCTTTGATAGTTTGTCACCATCTTATGCTTACCTCCATGACAAAGCTCTGTTGGAGCTAGCGGGGACTTAATGTTGATGGTGGTTTTTAAACAAGGTAAAATCGTAAAACCCCAAATAACCTAATGTCACCAGGTGACACATTTATTAGAACATTTAATGCATGTAGTCGATAATTAATAGGGAGTATTTTTCAAATTAGGGTTACAACGAACAAAACCCTAATTCCCCTACGTGCCAATGGCAAATCATGCCAAGCCACACCTAGCCCAAGCTAGCCGCACCTCTGTGCCAATGGAAAATCATGTCAGCCACACCAAACGCGCCAAAGCATGCCAACCATGCTAGCGGCACCTCTGTGCCAATGGCAAATCATACAGCCACACCAAGCGGCAAAGCATGCCAACCATGCTAAGCAGCACCCTGCAATGCCAATGTCAAATCACGCTTGACCACACCATGGCCAGCATGCCAACCATGCTAGCGCACCTCTGCCCGATGGCAAATCATGCCCAGCCACACCTAGCCCAAGTTAGCCGCGCCATGCCGACGTACTCTGCCTTGGACTAGCTGCGCTGGTGCACTCACGCCAAGCCAAACACCCTTACCTTGGCCCACTGGCTTTTCATGTGCCAATGGAAAATCATGCCACGACCACACCAAACGCGCCAAAGCATGCCAACCATGCTAGCCGCACCCTGTGCCAATGGCAAATCATGCCCGACCACACCTAGCCCAAGTTAGTCGCGCCATGCCAAACGCTCTGCCTTGGCCTAGCTACGTTCAGTCACACCACGCCAAGCCAAACACCCTTACCTTGGCCACTAGCCGCTCTGCGCCAATGGAAAATCATGCCAACCACCAGCCAACGCGCCAAAGCATGCCAACCATGCTAGCCGCACCTGCTGTGTCGATGACAAATCATGCCAGCCACCTAGCCCAAGTTAGCCAGCGCCATGCCAAACGCGCTTGCCTTGGCCCTAGCTACGATGGATGACAATATATAAAAACCTTATAGAGTCTACACCGGCAAAGTTTGTTGGTATAAGCGGAATGAAAAAATTTAAAGGCGAGAAAAAGGTCAAAAAGTTGATAAAATATTTTGACCTTAATGAAGTGGATGACAATATATTATACAACAAGTACTTTTACGATATCGGAGAATCGGCACATTCAGTAATTTGTGACCAAGAAGAAGATTGTGGATACAATAAAAAGAAGTTATGAATAAGAAAAGAAAAGAACACCACTTGACGATGAGCATGTAGTTTGTTTGATAGGGTTTTATTTGTGTTGTGTGCTCTTTTTAGGGACAAAAATCTTTGGCTCGGTGAATGTTAAATATCTTGCTATTGTCGAGACTTATGAAATTGTTCTCAAGGTCTCTGGCGGATTTTGGTCACGAGCATTTGTTTGATAAAATACTAAAAAATACGGTGTCCTTTAAACGTAAAGGCTTTTGTGCAATACCTCTTTGGTAAGATTATATTTTTACTTGATTGAACTTCAAGTAGTTTCTTTGCTGAGTTGTAAGTATTTTGCCGATCGACTAATAAAATTGATTGTTTTATATGTTACGGATCTTGTTTGTTGAGGCACACACCGGCGGGAATAATCCCAAAGTTGAAAGCAGAGAGAACAAAAGCTCCAGGGCTTGGAAGGTGGGACATGGGTAATATCGGGATTACATAGCTGGTACAAACATGACGGTTTCTGTGTAAGTGTTTGTTAATTACTTGAAGTTTATATCTTGTTTACTACAACATTCAAAAGAACTTGTGTAACTTATAGTTACCAAGTAAAACACCATAAGTTAGTTGTGTTATCTGTGTATATGGCATGTGTAACTTAAACATACACATATATATGTGCTTGTGTAACTTGAGTTACACATGCAGAATGATGAACTACTAAATTTAAATTACATGCATTTTTGTATCTCTTATTAACCTCTCCCATCTGTTAATTGCATTGACGGCTAGCTTTGTGGAAGAGTTGTCACAGCTTGAAAGCAGCTGGTATAGCGCCGGTGGAACCCGACCAAGAAGCGCAAAGGTGGCTCAGGCGATAAACCATTGAAAATGGAAAGCTTGAAGAGGAATTACAAGCAAAGCAAAAATGTTCGATGCGGTACATAAACTTGCAAGAGCGGGACAAAAGATGAGAACGTCACTTGGCAAGCACATTTTAGCGTGCGAGATTATGCTAGCAATGGGAATTCAACCTTACGATGTGGCCCATGAAGAGTATATGCAACAAGGAGATGGTGCACAAGGACATGGAGTTGCGGGCATCGGGAAGAGTTTATGCAATTAAGATGGAGACTGCGAAGCATGGAGCTGCAGGCATGAAGAAGAAGAGTGCGAGAAGAACACGAGGCAATAAAGAGAAAGATGACATGGAAACTTCCTTCCATAAAGAATGTAAGTATTTGTTCATTTTTAATACGCTTCTTTAACTTGATAGTGATAATGATATATTAGTTGGCATGTGTAAGAGGTACCAAACTAAATTAATACTTGAAATTGTTGAGTACACTAATCATATGGATGTGTAATCCCTAGTTACACATCTTATATCCATGTGTATCTTCTTGTTACACTACTTATATGCATGTGTAACATGGAGTTACACTGCTAGGTATCCATGCCTTGACTTGCCTTGGGATGTGTAAAAAAGCTGGTTGTGTAAATTAAAGTTACACATTCATATGCATGTGTAAAGTTAAGTTACACCTTCTAGAATGTCTAAGATTATGTCACACAACACATTATAGCATGTTTCAGTCAGTTTGTGTATAGCGGATACAATTCTCATGTTTATTTCTCATCAATTCTTGTGCATACGGTTCCATGTGTAAGCCTTGCAGTGGAAATACGCCAGCGATTACGAAATCTCAAAGCTGCTGAAGTGGGCGCAAAACAACACTCGGGACATCGGATTCAAGTATGAAGAGTGTGACAACATACAAAGAGCTTCTGCAAAGAAGAAGCCCACTTTGGTAAGAAAAACAACACTCTTATGGATATTTGTTGATGAGGCGCGAAAGAAAGTGATGAGAGAGACACATCTTTGCTGTGGATGAGGCAAACGTTGTTGTTGATGAGCCACCAAAACAAAGATGCAGAAGGTGGTGATGTGGTTGAGTCGCATGAGAAAGCCGTAGGTGATGATGCAAATGTCATTTAAGAGACAACTGCAACTGTTACTGACGGTTTGGTTCTAACTGCTCCAACTTAGCCAACACCAGAAACTTTTGAGGACAGTTTTGTCAGCACGATTTGAGGACTCCATGGTGATAAGCTGCTACTATTGTTGCAAACACGGCTGTGATGCTCGGACCTACGGAGTTGGTGCAACTAGGGAGCTAACCCTCGACATGGCGGATGCGGTGAGTGAAATGCTAGATGAGATCGTGGTGACATAAACAAAAGTGAACTGGACTGCCGGTGATGTAGAATACGAGAACCTAGCAAAGTGGTAACCACTCTTCCCCTTATGCTTCTTTATTAGTTTTATTTTTCCTTTATGTTTTGTTTGTAATGGAAGTGTAACTTCAAGTTACACATTGTAAAAAAGGCATGTGTAGCTTGAGGTTACATACAATACATTATTTTTTTGGCTTGTGTAACTTTAAGTTACATACATGTGCTAATTTATTGAGATTTGCACTATGTTTGTTTGCGTGGCTACAACACGAGGGAAACTTTTTAGCCTTGGAATAGATAAAACTCCAAAACAACGGGAGGATTCGAAGGAAGGCTGCAATACAAAAGAGAAAACCCCAGCATTCATACAACAACGCGTGTCTTTGAGGAATAGAAAAATTCCAACACATAATCGGAAACGGTATAAAAAGGCAAAAGAAGATTGAAGGCGTTACATTGAAGAAAGAATGGCGCGGTTCCAGTGGAAAAAAAAGAATGGACGCAGTTCAGTAGAAGAAGAAAGAATGGATGAGGTTGTTGAAGAAGATGACCGGAACAATGAGAAGGATGTGAAAGGTTTGAAGTTATCGAAAATTTGGAAGGCGAGAAAAAGAAGAAAGTGCTTGAATATTTCAATACTCGTAGAAAACGTAAGTAGATTGACTCCAAGTAGGCATGATTACTGGTATTGATTGTTGTATATTACTACTTGATTCTGTTATGTTGATTAATAATAGTTTACTTCTTTGTAATGGGGAGACATTACTTGGATTGAAACATAGCGAAAATGGTAGCCAGGTTGTTTAATATATCACGGAGAACTAATGCTACAGCTTACCAATAAGAATCCTTCTTGGAGTCCAGTTATCGACTTCTACATTAGGATTGAGGACAAAGATGAACTCAACAACAAGTATGACAAAAGCGATATTCCTGTCGCCACAATCATACGTAAGTACTTCGATACATTTGAAATCTTATTGCATTTATAATGTGTAGTGTGTGTTGTAAGATTATGATTTTTTTATGTGGAGACGAGTTATAATATGTAATACGAAGTTACAAATGCGATTTATAATGTATAATCTGAGTTACACAACCATTTATAATGTATGTCTGAGTTACACATTCTTATTTTTCTAGTGTAAAACCCAAGGCCCTATGTGTAACTTATTTGTTTACATAATCACTTGTTCATTTGTAAACTTTTGATTAAAAATGTGAGTTTGACATTCCAAATGGTTTTGCGAGATCACGTACGCCGAAGGATTACGGAGAATTGAAATTTTGGATTCCAAAGCTTGCGAAGGGTATGGCAAGTACAAGAGCGATGCGATGGGACTTTTCACCCCAATATTGCAACAACAACACACACTACACAGCTTTCTTTGGGTATGGGTTGAAGGGGGAGCTCTAATTCTTGGTCTACATGAACTCATCAAACGTTAAGGAACTCGGGGTAGGCACATGCAAACCGGGAAATATTCATTTTCAATTACTACGAACTCTTGTGTCCTTATGCTCTTGGGATGAATGAAAAGGCCAAGTATATCCTTTGCCCTCACAAGGGTACAATTCTGTTGTCTTCCATGTGTATGCGCTTACATGAAGATCGGGATGAAGAATAAACCACTTGACAATTAACCTCAAGTATAATCTTTATGGTGGGTGACGGTGAACCGCATGAGAGGAACCATGCTAAACAAGTTCTTTCGGATCATCCGGAGATGTGTAAACGGTCATTAGGTTGAAAAAAATCTATACTCGCAAATATGTTGTTAGCCACAAGCAGATATTAGACTTGGAAAAATATGTTGTTAGAAACTTTTAAATTTCATCGATTAGTAGATTTTGGTTGGTTTTGAAAATATTTTGGATTGAAATTCTTTGAATTAAAAACTTTTATCTTGTTAGAACTTTTTAGTGTTGTGTATACGAGGTTTGGAAAGTATGCAACGAGGTTAAGTAACTACACATCTTAACTTGATATGGCTTTAGGTGTAACACAGTTTACATATCACATTTATCATGTGTAACCTAATATTACACATGCATTCCACCGACTGATGTAACCCGGTTACACATCCATATATTTTAGTGTAGGCGAAGTTCACAAGCTGTGATCGGACTTTCAATAAATCAAAATAAAATAAATTACACGGCATTTTATCATGTGTAAGCTAATGTTGTCATTCAATGATCTAACACAATAAATCAAAATAAAATAAAGTTACCACGATCGGACATACACAATAAATCAAAATAGAATAAAATGCATTTATTTGTTAACTAACAAAATATAAAATTTGAATGAATAGATCCTTGCACATAATCAACGTTGCGAAAAAAAACGTTTGGTCATACGAACCGAAATGAAAAAACTAAAAAACAAACAATCAAGACAAAGAACTATTCATCAAATCGTACTTGCGAAATGAACTTTGGTTGGATCAAGCTAGTGAGGTGTGAACTTGGGGATTCTATGACCTTCCTTGTTGTGACATGTTTCCTTGCGATTCTTGCAATGAACTTTCTCTGCCTTTTTCTCACGTTTTCTTATAATCACATTTCTGAGGTCTACAGTTGCTTCTTAGGTAAACGGATGACAGTGTTGTCTGGATGATATTTAGCGGGCACATTTGTAGTTTAGAATGGTGGATGGCATGCATATAAGTCTTCTAAAATAGTCGCTTGTAAAATACGGTGAAATGAAATCAATAGCCCTCCGCGTTTAATCTCTTACGTATGGCTGCAGAGCATGAGCACTGGGGAAAACCATATACGCGCCACCTTGAAAAAAACAAAAACAAACAAAAAATCAGTGGTGCATATACAAATCATAAAACAACAAAAATTAGATAATTACGGGTGCATATACGGGATGTATCTTTAAGTTACACTTGCAAAATAGATGTGTAACTAGAAGTATTTTACGCACATGCATATATCTAATTTAGAAAAGGAAAAAAAAAAAAACGAGAGAGAAGAAAAAGAATAAAAACCAAACCTTTGATAAGTTAGTCTCAGTGTTCGAGTCCGCCCATATGAGACCTTTTGGTAATAACTTCAGCAGATAGGACTAGCGACCAATACTTCCAAGCCAATCCTTAAATGCTTGAAGAGCGCAAGATTTTCCCGTACGGGGGGGGTTAATGGGTCATCATATTGGCGTCAATTTCCGTAACTACCATAAACACATTATTTTCCTCCTAATCGAAAAGGAAAAAAAAACTTATGAATACATGGTGACAAAACGAAAATAGAAGACAACAAACAACAAAAAACACACACTCTCAATTAACACGATCAAGAAGAACGAGATGCTGAGGCATCTTCTTGTGAACTGAGAACCCGGCTATTGACTAGTAAGCTAAAGTACTAGATGTTTAAATATAAGGCAACCTTTGAAATAGGCATTCGCATATGCTTGGTGGGATGGTCGATGTAATCAGCCTGTATTCGTAGTTCAATCATAATCTTGCATGTGGATTTGCATGGTTTGGTGAGTGCGTATATGCTACTCTCGAAAATGGTCCATCTGGCAGAGTACCTAGGATGCATTATAGGTGATGGGTATATTTTCGTCAAATGATAATGCTTGAAACATGGAACCCGTACGGATGAACCGTGGAACACCCTGCAGAGTCCTTCATGGCGATCCGAAGGAAGGTGATTGGCCTCCCATCACCAATGACTTCGATCAAATTCCTCAAAAACCACTGCGGTTGTAGGAGCCGGTCTTAGTACTAGACTAATTGCAAAAGCAGGGGAAAAAATCCCTACAAAAAAAATTGTGCGAATCAGAAAGAAATAAATAAGTTTCACACAAGCAGGAAAACAATGTGTGAATACAAGTTACACATGCTAAAACAAATATGTAACAAAAGGATTCTGAGATACTATTTTCTAGGTTACACACTAAGTAAGTAATGTTTGTGAGGTTACACATGTGTAACTCTCGATTATTTGTCCAAGCAAAGTTGTTCACAAAAAACAAAAAAAACATAA
>JAJJWW010014799.1:0-162677 GCA_023531295.1 Papaver armeniacum
ATAAATAAGATCATGATTTCTTCACGAGAAACCAAAATATCTTAAGACTTTAATGAGAAAGCTCCATTCAAGTCTGTCAAATGCCTTGGACATATCCAGTTTGAGAGCAAACCAACCTATTTGACCCCTTTTTTTCTTTATTGAGTGAATTATTTCTTAAGTAATAACTGTGTTATCACTTATAATCCTTCCAGAGACATAGGCAGCTTCATAAGGAGATATGATTTTCTCCATTAAGGGCTTCATCCTATTCACTAGAATCTTTGAAATAATCTTATATGAAGTATTACATACACCAATCGGTCTATAATCAGCAGTACAAGTAGGTTTCTTTTCTTTTGGAATTAAAAGAGATATAAGTTTTGTTAGTCTTCTTCGAATATGCTTAGTCTCAAAGAACCTTGTGACCATTCACCAAACATCTTCACCCACTATATTCCATTGACTCTTGTAGAAACTTGACTTGAAACCCTTCGGTCTCAGTGCACTCCAATTCTCCATTGATTTTAAAATGCGAAAATATCTTGAGATGAAGGAATTTTGTCAAGAGAGAATTATCTTCTTGATAATCAATGTAGGAATTGTTAAGTATAGGCTCTCATCAAGAATAGGATTTTGTGGTGGTGCTGATAGTCTTGAAATGATCTGTAAGATGCAAAGAAATTTCTTCTCTAGAATGCATCCAATTGTAGTTGTGATCTTTGATGGAATCTATATTATTTCTGGCTTTCTTTCTATTTGCTTTGTGATGGAAGTTTTTTTTTTTTTTGTGTCCATGTCCATAATGAAATGATCTCTTGATTTTTGTTGATAGAATTCACTTCATTTTATGCAAGTTATCCAACTCTTTGTTGATGTAGAAGATTTTATTATGAGTCTCAGCATTGAAAGGTTGTTCCTGAAGGATATTAAGTTGTTGTTGTATCTTGTCCACCTTATGATTGATATCACCAAAGTGTTCTCTATTCCAAAGAGAAACTTCTCTTCTTGTTGTTTGAAGTTTGTGGATGGTAGAAAGCCGGGTGAGCGGTAACTTGGTACTCGAGCATATTCAATTCTGGGGATACAAGTATTGTCATTTAACCAAGTAAAGAAAAACTTGAATGGTTTCCAACATTTAGGAGTAGTGGCATCTGTGACTAGAAGTATAGGGATGTGATCACTCCCAACTTGAGTGAGGTGCAATAATTTGGAGTTTGGAATGTGAGCACTTCAATCCCCATTACCTAGAGCTAGGTCTATTCTAGACCTCCTAACCAGTGCCTAAGTTATTACTAATGCAAGTGTAGTTCTTTCCAACATAACAAAATCTCTTCCTGGACCACATGCATTACAACAATATTATTTACAAACCCATCTCAATGGGAAGAAGGACTCTCATTATTTTCTAGTAAGTGAAAATTAAGGTCACCTAGTAGGATCCATGGAGAGTTAACTTGAGTACTAATTTTGTGAATAAAATCCCATTGTTATTTCTTCCTATTGTAATTGGAGTACCCATACATGCAAGTAAGTAAGAACTCTGGCTTACTTTGATCATATTGAATGACTAAGTTGAACATGTTAAGACTCGAATAAACAAGGTCCGCAGATGAACCTATTTTTCCACAAAATGACAAGGCCATTTGAAAGGCCTACGAGACTTTATAAAGGCTTGGTTAGGTGCGAAAATGGGAGAGTAGTGGTTTGCTCTTTAGTTGACTTATTTTAGTTTCACAAAGAAAGATGATATCTGGGTTTTGTGTTAACTAAGTCACTGAGGTGATTTATAGTGGCTGTAGATTTGAAACCTTGGACATTCCAAGGAAGAATTCTCATGGTGACTGAGTTATTTTGGTTCAGATCACTATAGATGGTAATGGTATGCAGGACAGCCAAAAAGAGAGTGATTATTTTAAACTTGTGGACGAGGAAACATACTTTATGTTGCATGCAAAATTTATGATAAACGTAACTAGAATTCAGACACAATAAATGAGTAAGTGGCGAGCTAACAAAGTAAATGCAAGTAATATGGCATGGAAATTGATAAATCTAGTAAAGTCGGAAAAATAATAAATAGTGATAGTATTTAATGATTATGCAAATAAAAAGCAGTTAAAAGAAGATTGTTGAAAATAAGAAAAATGGGGGTTACCTGACTCTCCAATAATGTTGCTTCAGCTTGTGGTTCTGAAGTTGTGCACCTGTGAGCTGTTTGGTTCACCATGTGGTCATCACCGTTGGCATTGATGGAAGAGACTATGACATCATTAGAGCTAGACGAGTCGGCTGCAGATGTTCTAATTTTTTTTACCTAGTCTGATAGCTTCTTCATTGCTAGTCTCCTTATCTTTGAGAAAGATATCTAGATTGAAAGGAACTCCATCTTTATGCGGGACAAAAACAGTGTTTTTGGCGAACTTCTTCTGTTTTTCCTTGAAACTGGAGCATTCATGTTGATATTCAAGGAAATAGTTTGCCTCAAATTGCTCACCTTTCCAAAAAAGTAAGGCTTTTCATGTGCCTTTTCAAGAAAAATAGCAGCATCCTTATAGGCAACTTTACAGTGTTTAATTACATAACAGTTTGTGCAGATACCACTTGGATAACGCTCATAGTAGAACTTGATCCACTTTGATAAGCTTGCATTCGTTATAGCCTTAACTCCTCTTCTTAGTGGATCAGTGAGATCGATATTGACACATACTTTGACATGATCACTCCCGCTAGGGATGGCATCCTTTGGTTCTATAGCCACCACTTCTCCCATTATTTCACCAATTTTGGTGACCGCAACAACATTCATATGCTCCGGTAAGAGAAACTTCAATTGAATCCAGAATTGTTGAAATCCCCAGTGTTTTTCAAAGTGTAAACAGCCTCGGGATATAATCATGAACAACTAAGAAGTTTTTGTTTATATTCCAGGGCCTCTCATTGATAATAAAAGATAAGCATCCCAATCATTGAATTTGGCCAGATGAAAAGATTAGGTTTGATCTTTACAATATGAGAGATTTTCTTCAACAATAAATGGCTAAGTGAACTTGATGTATTGTTGAACCAAATCATGATTCATTCTTCCTTCGATAATCACCTTCCCAGTAGCAGAAGATTCCCAAGCATTTTCTCCTTCATCTTTTTCCCCAGTATTATTTTCATGTTGAACAACGACCATCTCTTCCGATTACCTAGAGCAAGTGTTGCATGTTTGAACTTATTGACCAAAGCTCCAACTTCATTATTTCCTTCCTTCTCCATTGTAAACCAGTTTTTTTGTTTTAGAACTTTAGGGTTTAGGGGGTGAAATAATTCTAAATCAAAGATATAGGGTTCTATGGGTTTTAAACTAGAAAGGTAAAATATATTGGTACCTTTCTGTTGAGGATACTCAGTAAAGGTGGTATTTTGCGTAACAGAACGCATAAGGAAGGTACAACTGGGTAGGAGGATTCCGATAATTACGAGAAACCTAAAATTTCGGCTGACTTGGTGCTTTGGGCGTTTGAATTTTTTTGAAATGAAACAAGGGCGGGATGGGTGCCTAAATAGGGAAACTGAGTTGAATCGGAAGAGGATTTTCCTCCACCAAATTCCATTGACGACCTCATAGATCTTTCATCCTGTCAAACGATCTAAAATAACAAGCTTCGAAAACTCCTTGAACACAACCATACTGAAGGCAAACGCCATTGAAGAAACCACAAGCTGCATAAGCATTTTAGGAGAGAACAAAAACACTTAGTTAGACATGAAAAATTAAAAGTAATCGAAAAAATAAAAGAACAATCAAAACCAGAGGGAAAAGGAGAAGAAAATTATAAAACTAGAATCATACTAGAGAACTAAAAACAAAGAAATAAGGAGTGATCGAAATGAGAAGTAGTAATCAGATTTGATGAAAATTTTGTGACTGAGTTAAGCATGCATAGTCGCCCGATTCTCAGAGAGGAGAGGGAAAAATGAAACATCAAACTTCTAATACGATATAGAGGGATAGACTATAGCGAGAGGGATTCAGTGGTGGGGAGTCAAGGTGGCTGCTGTGAGTTAGGGTTAGAGAGCAGAACGTGAAAAGGAGAGGGGATTGTAGAAAGTGAAGTAAGTGTAAAAAAAACCTAGGGGTTTTGTATAAATTTATGAACGGTCGAGATTTTGATAAGGATGGTCATGCGGATTAAGGAAAGTCTTGGACAGTAGAGATTTTGTTTGGGACTCTCATACGGATTGAGAGAAGTTTGTGTTTTTTATGTGTTTCTTTGTGTGCTAAAACGAACTCGTGCATTCGATTTAATTATCAATTTTCGATACAATTTTTTTCTTTCAAATAGTATTATATAGATTATAATAATTTTGAATATTTTTTTGTTGACCTTTGGGTTTATATAAATCTGAATATGTATAAGAATGAATCAGAAAAATGAGAAATGTATTCGATAATTGTCATTAAATTCTAGATCGAAGCAGAATATGATAAGATGTGGTATATAAATCTCCAAGCATATTTCATAAGATTGATTGAATTCTAAAATTTGATTAATTTTTTTTGGAATCGACAGATGTAAATATCCAAGTATACCAATGTTTTTTAGCCTATTCAGTTTCATCTTTTATCAATCAAAATTGCACCAAATTTCCTTCATGTTGGCTCAAATACGATCTCCGTTAATAAATAACACATTATTCAGACGACGAGCCAAAGATTTGAATACTAGCGAGACGTAAGGAATTTATGGTGAATTTGTAGGATTAGTAAAAAAAATGATATCAAATTTGAATGAATTCGTCTAAAATTGAAGAAATTGGAAATTCAATCCTTTTGGCTGAGGCGATTACATCAGTTTGAATAACCATATTCAAAATTAAACACTTTAATTGTAATATATATCGGGAGCAATTCTGAAAAAATTTAATTGAACTTGAGGCAATTACTATGAAATTAAAAAAAAAATTGAAATGGAAAGGGAGGGGAGAAACCCATTTGATAATGTAAATTTTGAGTTACGGAGGTTAAGTTACAAAATCTTGTTGTATATTATTAATTTATCTATAAAATTATTATTTGGTGTGATCGCTCCTAGTTTTATTGGATATTTAGGGATACACATTAATCTCTTGACTCCAAACTTTAATACTATCTCTTAATGCTTAATATTTACTTGATTCATTTGAATTTAACTTATAGACTTTGTTTAATCTCACTCGGTGTCGTTGGTTTTATCTACCTCATTCAATTTCACACGTTATCCATCAATATCGCTTATTAATGTGTTTGTCTTGAAATCGGCGTATGTAGAAGTAAGATCAGAACATGCAACTACATAGAAAATAGTTGGGTCTGGCTTCACAATCCCAATGAAGTCTTTAAGTCGTTATCCTACAGGGTTTCGTGAAAAACCTAAGGTTAAAGGATAATCGACTCTAGTCACAACTAGTATCACACATGAGGTGGGGATTAGGTTTCCCAATTGTTAGAGTTCTCCCTTATATAGTTTTCAAATCAAGGTTTGCAATCTAAGTTACCTTGGTAACAAAGAATTCAATATTCACTGTTAGATGAAAACCTGGTTAGACTCAAGCTAATATCTTTCAACTATTATATCGAACTTAGCTTGTTATACACAAATGAAATGTACCCTCATTTAGGTTTGAGTAACCATACCTAAACGTTTACACTATGTTGGCTCAACATTAGTTAACCGAGGTTAGTTATATAAACACTCTCATATCAACCTTATTCATCTTAACCACAACTAGTTCAAATGACTCAAATGAAACTAGTTATAGGGTTGTTCAATTGTTATATTCGCATAGAAGTATACAAGAACACAATTGAAGCAAAATCGGTTTGATTCACTCGAATCAATTCATGAACATTATAGCCACGGTTTACAAAGAATGCATTCCTTAATATATAAATGTATTAGTTCATGAAAAAACCGATTATAGAACTTTAACCACTCAAGTATGCAAAAATGTACGCATACTTAAGTACCCGGTCTGGGTTTGGGTTATGCCAGTATGCAATCGTGTACGCATACTTTCAAACACAACTAGCAGAAATTTCCGGACCCAAACCTTTCGCCAGTACGCGTACGGATATTTGTACTTAGGTAACCGGAATTCCACAACTACAAGCACGCATACGGGTATGCATACTATAGTTTCGGTCATGGGTCACATACATGCAAGAATACATACTATGTTCATAATCCAATGATGGTTAAGTATTCTAAACTCTATTTAAATCATTGAAACTTTCTTAGAGGATGACAATAGCCGTTTTCACACATTATTAGCATCAAAGCAATTTTTCAAGTTATTGAAATAATCAAAACGAAACATTCCATGTCTACACCAAATGATTGTATCACACAAACCATGTAAGATGTTACTCGGCGATTTTCACATGACCATATTTTGACTTTCGTCAAGAATATAAGATGAACTTGGTTGAAGGGAAAGCTTACCAACACATATTTCGAGAAATACGTAAGCGAGTTAAACTCAACTCGAAATCTCAAATGTGCATAATCAAATACTATATAGTAAGACGAATTTTGTCTTAATATATGATATAGAGTAGAAATAGAATTTCCAAGTGATACATTAGATTTAGTCTCCACATATCTTTTGTTGATGAAGTTCCACAAGATCTCCTTAGTAGTTCTTCGTCTTCAATTGATAAACGTCGTGAAATATAATGCTCAACTACACAATCTATCCTCGTCGAGACATTACTATAAGTAGATTAGAAATCAAGACTTATAGTTTTGATCACTAACATTGACAAACAATATTGAGATAGCAACGCTTGCTAGTTCGACCGACCAGTGCTCTAACAATCTCCCCCTTTGTCAATTTTAGTGACAAAACTATCAATACATATGGATTACAAAATAAATAAACTTTGTAGCTTCTCATCCAAATGATTGATCTCCTTAGTTCATCAGCATTACTCGAAATCATCGTCACTTCCAAGTAATCCAATGATGAATGTGTTCAACTCAGCATCATAGTGTTGAAGATCCGTAGCTATAACAATGATAAAACAATTGCTCTCAATCATTGTTATACAATGTCATATCATTATTACATAACATCAAAGTTCAATTGTATCACAACTTTGACAACAATACTATCGTGATATGTATCACTCCCACTTAATCAATACTTCATCTCATAATGAAAACCACTCCCCCTTACATAATAATCAGTAAACCATATGTATTTGTAGTGTGAATTACACATTAATTCTCCCCCTTTTTGTCAATATAAATTGGCAAAGGTACGAAAACTAGTGGGATCCTCATGAAATTTTCATAGAGATACTTCATGACCAAAAGAGAACTATACCAACTTGTTTCGATGATTTCACAGTCGAAACTTAGTGTATGCATCAAGGAGTTTATAATGATATAAGAAAACTCCTACAATATTCCACAACCACAGTCCCCACAAAGATTCGACAATTAAGCACAAGTTCAATTAAGAACTCTCCTCCATAAAATGTCATTCCCGAAAGAACAACAAGAGTGACCTTACTTTTACAAGAAAAGAAGGATTTCTTTGTACATTAACAAATCTCATGAATCATGAATTTGTATGCAAAAATATCAATTGAATTATCCACAAGGAAAATGATCAATTCAATTAGCCATGCTCACATAAGAGAACTTACGGAGCCGCACAGTACATACACAAAGATGTGGATCAGGGAAAGACCAATACTGCGTAATAATCAAAGATTCATTATATTTTTCATCACTATTTGCACAATGACATATAATAGACTTAATTTTTGTAAGCAAAAGTTCATCCTATCTTCCATCAATATTTGCATAATGACATAATAGGCTTAACTTTTGTAGTCAAAAGTTCATTCTATCTTTTATCAATACTTTCATACCGACATATAATAGAGTTAATTTTTGAACAAATATGGGACAGTTAAGGTTCACGGACGTAAACAACATATCCCATAACAATTTGCAATATATAAAACAATAAAGATTAATACTTAAAAAATCATCTTCCAAATAACTTACAATTTAAATAAATATATCTAAAAACATTGCAAGATGAAAACGTTGGCAATAGCTATGTGTACTCACAATAATGGCTATTCCAAACCCTAGTTATCCTTCTTAAACACAAGAATAAATTCTCATAAGAAGTTTCCTAGACAAAATTTTAAAGAACAACTAAAAACTTAGACACGATCAGCAACCAAAGAAAGAACAAGGGAGAGTTCATCAGACGCTTTCTATAGTTCGTTTTTCAGAATTGCAAGGTTCTTTGATGCAATTTCAATTTGTTCACAAACAACCTCAAAATCTTGAAGAAGATTTCCAACCAATTGAAGAGACATTTGAACTGGAAGATCATTTTCATGATCAATTGCTTGAAAGAAAATTATGGAGATGGGTTCTTCGTGAAGTTCAAAAACTTTGGCATCATCAAACATGTCTTCATCATTGCATCCTTCCATTGTTCATACCAAAAATCCAAGAGAAGTCTTGACGTTACCTAGCAAGTATATATCAAAAGAAATCCTTGATATATATTAAGAAATTTTCACAAAGAAACCCTAGGATTACTTGTAAACGTTTAGTAGCAATTCGGGTGCACAAGATTCATAGTTATTACCCAAAATTCAAAAACTAGTGAACCAATGGAGCTAACGTTTGGAACATATTTTGACAGGACACATTCTGAACACATGACAGGAAGATTTGGATAACAACGAGTGTAACACAAAGTTGGAAATCAATTATCATTGAGGAAGAAGAAACTAAAGTTCTAAAAAAAGCATCAGACGGACAAAGCATAAAAACTGCCCGGAGCAAGACTCAGAAAGGAAAAACAATGATAAAAAAAAAAAGTACAACATAGACCATTTGTCAAGAAATAAGCATCTTCTTGAGAGTTATGTGTATCATCTCAGGGTCTTATAGAGGATACACACAATAAAATGGCCAAGTTGTGATGAACATGAAGCTCATCAGCGGTATTGATCTTTTCCCTTTCACTTCCTTGACATACAACATAATCCTTATGTGAATCTTAAAAAGAATTAACAAGAGAAAGATAGAAGTTACCTGAGCCGACTGCAGCTTTTCTCGCCTTCTTGATCTTGCGCTTGAGACTGTTGATACTGGTCTTGAGTTCCGAAACACGATTATTGATGTGAATAAAATCAGGAACACTTATTTTAGGAGCAAGATCATCTTTGAAGAAAAGGGAAGAATTTGAAGTTTTCTTCTTCCTTCAAAACCTTTTTCTCTTTACAAACTTTTCAGAGTTATTAGTCATCCATATAATATTATTCTTTTTACAGTTGTAAGTAGAAGTTGTGTTATAATAAGGAATTGGCCTATCACAGCACTTTTCATGGTTGTGAGATGAATTTCTAACGGCACACTGAGAAGCAAGTTTGATTACTTCTTTAGACATCCAGACAAGAATGTTATGAAGTTTTTTATTCCGTAAACGAAGGTGACATCTTATTTCAATGTGACCTTTCTTCCCGTAATAATAGCAGTTGACATGAATGTTTTTAACCGTTCTCAATCGAGAAAGCAGTCTTAGAGGATGACATCCTTGGTTTCTAGAGACATCTATTCTTTGAAGAGAGTTTTTCACTTTTATTCTTTGGTGAAATTTTCAGCTTGAAGAAGATTATTAGGAAGAACAAAATTGATCTTACCGAGACGTGGAGCGTCTATACCTTTATAGCCCAGACCACGTGTATCAGGATTATCTTTACATGCTCCTAGCATAGAAGACAATTTTGAAGAGCTAGAATTGAATTTTTTCAAATTCTCTTCCAAGGATTTAACCTTCTCAAGAGCAGCTTTAAGATTAGTCTCCAATTATTTCTCTTTGAGAAAAAATTTTCCTCTGTCTTTTAAACAATTTTGTTGAGAGTCATACCTTGCATCGGTTTCTGCAAGTATTTATTTCAACTCAAAGAGATTTTGACAGAAGTTCATCACATTCATAATTTTTTGAACATAGATCTTCCTCACGATCTTTAAGAATAGATTGTAGCAAACTATAACCACAGTGTTAGAGCATAGCTCGGTTGAACCCACCAAGCGTTGGTATGTCAAGTTTGGTTGTCATATTTTAGTGAACCAAAACTCATTTAAAGAGTCGCTTGATTATTTACTAGAGTCAACTTCGTATAGGTTAGATAGAAAGTTATTAGGATATGAGACATACAAGTATTACTTGAAGAATGTGAAGAAGTAAAGAGCTACAATGACGACATCATCCTTCCTCTTGAGGTTAGTAATAATTTTGATTTGAATTGTTTCATTCCTAACGTATCTTTCAATTTGTGTTATATTTAAAACATAACTGTGAAGATGTGAATGATTATAATCTAGTTAGACATAGTATTAAGGAATTACAATACGAAGTATAACGCCTATCTTTTGAACTTCGTATATAAGACATCGACATAATCGTATGAATGCTATTGTGATTATGTATGGGTATGGGTGAAGATTTCGTCATAGGAAACAATGTTTTACATTCGTTTAAAGGAAGTACATTCATAAACTTGTTTTGTGAATCGAAAGGGAAATCGCTAGGCTTATTGGTATTATTATTTATTGCAAATCTTTTGATTACCAATATGTGTGTTTAGTATAACCACTCATAACTTGTTTATGTATCTTGGTAAAACTATTCACAATGCCTGACTTATGTATCGGTATGACTTTTTTTAGTGAAACCAATCTTAAGTAATCACCTGAGATGGTATGATCGATATTTGTAATTGGTATGACCATTCCTAGTCATTGGTTAACCGATCCTAGAACTTGGTGGGACTAATCACAATATGTGTAATCGATCCTTGTAGTAGGTTAACAAGTTTTAGTAATTGGTGTAACTGATCCTAGAACTTGTGCAACCGATCACAAGTAAGTACCATAAATAAATGGTAACGATTACTTAGTTAGCCATTTTATGGAAACTAGTGTGACCGATCCTAGTAGCCACTTGGAGGTAGAACCAAAACTTGTTTTTTGAACCGTTAAACCCATGAATGGTGATTGAATGTTTTTGATCAATCACATAGTTCTTAGAAATCAGATGAACCAATTCTAAACTCATTTGGAAGTGTGGCAAATCGGTTCCAAGATTGTAAATATGAAAGAGGATTTACAAAGTAAAGATGTCGACATATTTTGAACACGTGCAATAATTCTTATCTATTATTGTTCAAAGATATTCCTTAATAACTAAAGGAGAATCCAGGATCGAAATAAATTGAAAATCTTTTAATTAAGGTTTTAGTTTTATATGCTTTTAATTTCCAGCAATTAAATGCATATCTTTAGAAAATAAAAATTGGTAATGTGCATTTACTAATTGGAAATTTTCTCTTTTGAGATTTCGGTCAATATTTGAAGAGCATTTCCGGGGAATTATGAAAACCGATTTTGGGTTTATTGCATATCTTTGAGAATATTCGGTTTTGGAAATTCCTTGGTGTCCAAACTTCCTTGGTCTATAAATATTGAAGTTTGCATTTCAAGCAAACTAATCCTTAGAGCCAACAAAACTACCTTGTTGTGTTTTTACTGGTGGAGCCGTCTATTCGGAGAGGAAATTACCCTAATTATGCGAAATCTCTTACGAATAGCTCATTTTAAAGACTTCTTTGGGATTGAGAAGCTCTACGAGTAACGTTGGTGGGAAACTAGATAATTTCAGTTTATTATTAGTTTTCGATTGATTTGATTGACTAACGGTTGTTGAACTTTGATTGCACCTAGTTTGTTTATGCTTGAGAATCTTTTCTTCTGATATAAGATTCACTCAAACTAGATCGAAGTTTTTACGGGGATCTTTAGATTGTTTGTAGATCTAAATACGTCTTGTGATAATCCATTGTTAACAGACTCCATTATGTGTGTGATTGATCACAAGAGATTCAAGTTGTTCGTGTGCAGGTGTTTATTGAAGATCTAAGAAGATTTGAAGACAAAGAAGATTTCTTATTTGAGTTCATAATCTTTGGTGTGCACAAAACTTGATAGGCTGCGAATCCAACTATAATTGGTAGGCTGCGAATCCAACTTCATAATCTATATCTTTTGATAGATTGGATTGATTAGTTGTGTAGATCGGCATCAATACATTTTTTGTGATTCATAGTATTGATTGCATAGTCTAAACAATTACTTTGGTAGTTGTTAAAAAGATTGATCTAAGAACCCGACAAAGGAGTTTATTGGGATAAACGGAAGAGACTTTTGTCAAACTCATATCACGTTGTTTGAAAAGAGTTGTTACCGAACAAATTTGTTGTTCCTTTACTGTTTGGAATATGAACCAAAGGAATTTTTCCAAGTGCGTGACTTATTGCAAGTTGGAGGCGCATGGATACAGACGGAACTAGGTGAACTATAGGTTTAGGTGCTTGGTCTCAACTATACGAAGTTGGTTTAGATTTTGTGTAGCGGCTTAATCCTGAGAGTATTCAATTCCGGACAAGGTCCCGGGGTTTTTCTGCATTTGCGGTTTCCTCGTTAACAAAATCTTGATATGTCTTTTACTTTTCTATTTCCGCAATTATAATTGTTTTTATAATTAGAAGTAAAACACACAAATGTTAATTCCTAATTACTTGATAGCAATCATATTGTGTTTGGTTAAGTTCGAACCTATTATCAAGTAATCATATTTCGTTGTTGTATCACAGAATAACTAGTTTCTAGAGTTTTTCAATTGTTATATTCTCATAGAAGTATACAAGAACACAATCGAAGCAAAATCGGTTTGATTCACTCAAATCAATTCATGAAAATTATAGAAACGGTTTGCATTTCTTAATATATAAATGTATTAGTTCATGAACAAACCGATTTTAGAACTTCAACCACTCAAGTATGCAAACGTGTACGCATACTTAAGTACCCGGTCTGAGTTTGGGTTACGCCAGTATGCAAACGGGTAGGCATACTTCCAAACACAGCAAAAATTTACGGACCCAAACCCTTCGCGAGTACGCGTAAGGGTATGTGTACTTAGGTACCCGAAATTCCACAACTACAAGTATGCATATGGGTATGCATACTATAGTTCCGGTCATGGATCACATATATGAAAGAATGCATACTATATTCATAATCCAATGATGGTTAAGTATTCTAAACTCTATTTCAATCATTGAAACTTTCTTAGAGGATAACAATAGCCATTTTCACACACTATTAGCATCAAAGCAATTATCAAGTTATTGAAATAATCATAACGAAACATTCCAAGTCTACACCAAATGGTAGTATCACACAAACAATGTAAGATGTTATTCGGCGATTTTCACATGATCATCTTTTGAATTTCGTCAAGAATATAAGATGAACTTGGTTGAAGCGAAAGCTTACCAACACATATTTCAAGAAATACGTAAGCGAGTTAAACTCAACTCGAAATTTCAAATGTGCATAATCGAATACTATATAGTAATAAGACTTTTGTCTAAATATAGGAAATAGAGTAGAAATATACTTTCCAAGTGATAGATGAGTTTTAGTCTTCACATACCTTTTGTTGGTGAAGTTCCACAAGCTCTCCTTAGTAGTTCTTCGTCTTCAATTGATGAAGGCTGTGAAGTCTAATGCTCAACTACACAATATATCCTAGTCCGAGACATTACTATAAGTAGACTAGAAATCAAGACTTATAGTTTTGATCACTAACATTGACAAACAAGCTTGAGATAGCAACGCTTGCGAGTTCGACCGAGCAGTACTTTAACAATTTATCCTTCCTAATTTATACCATTTTACACCTAATTCATGATTAAATAAAATTCAAGAGAAAAAAATAAAGACGTCATGATACCACCGTTATTAACATCATTTCATCCTCCTCTTGCTCTGCGGCTAGTTTTAATCAATATTGCAGGTGAAGCACTAGCACTTTTATATACTAAAGAAGATAAAGAGCTTCCATTATCATCATCATGAAGAACAAGATTCTCCACTAAATCGTTTAGGTTTGAAGAAGAACCCTAATTATTGTGATTCTCACAGCCCATCATGTGCTAGAAATTTGTAAAGAAATCATTGTATTGAAAGTTTATAACCAACAATCAATGAAAAAGAGGGAAGGTGAGGTTCCAACTTCCAACTAGTAGTTATGGAGATGGAATTAATTGATTAGAATGAAACTATAATGTGTGATTTCATATTATTATCATATTCTACATTTTTCACGTTATGAAAAATACACTTTTCACCGGTGTTCGTTTGGAATGAATTTAATTTTTCAGCGTAGTTTCGATTGATATATATTTTTTTCACCTCGGTTTTGAGGGAAAGTTGATGTTTTCGCTTGTGTTACGAGCAAAAACTTTCATCACAATATTTCCTTGGCATGAAAAGAGAAAAATAAAATTTTCATCATTATTTAGAGCTTCTCCAATGGATTGTGTGTGAAGATAAATGTCAAAGTCCACATAGGATAGACATTTATTTTTCCTAAAATTCTTTTCCAACCCCAACTTCTTTAATCAATGTGAAGATGACATGGATTAATTTTTGTTAGATATTGTGAAGGTGAATGTCTAGTTTTAGATATCCACTTTGACAATGTCAAGTTATCCTAGTAAGCTTTTTTTGAACCATGACGACCCAAAGTCGAAGACTTGATAAAAAATCTATCTCACACAGAAAAGTCTATTGGAATAGATAAATCTGTCTCCCACTAAAATACCTATGAGTTTTGTTCCATCTTTTGATAAATCAAGGTGCACGGGAACCAATTGATAAACCGGACTTATATTCCCGAAGAATAGCCTAGTATTATCAATCACCTCACAATAATCTTAATCGTATGGTAGCGAAACAAGATATTGTGGAATCACAAACGATGAGATGAAGATGTTTGTGACTACTTTTAATCTTACCTATCGGGGATAAATCTCAAGCAAATCTTAGCAAAGATAATACTCAATCACGATAGTAGAAGTAAGATCAGAACACGCAACTACAAAGAAAATAGTTGGGTCTGGCTTCACAATCCCAATGAATTCTTTAACTCGTTAACCTATAGGGTTTCGTGGAAAACCTAAGGTTAAAGGACAATCGACTCTAGTCGCAACTAGTATCACACATGAGGTGTGGGGATTAGGTTTCCCAGTTGCAAGAGCTCTCCCTTATATAGTTTTTAAATTAGGGTTTGCAATCTAAGTTACCTTGGTAACAAAGCATTCAATATTCACCGTTAGATGAAACCTGATTCGACTCAAGCTAATATCTTTCAACCGTTATATCGAACTTAGCTTGTTATACATAAATGAAATGTACCCTCATTTAGGTTTGAGTAATCGTAACTAAATGTGTACACTATGTTGGCTCAACAATAGTTAACCGAGATTAGCTATATAAACACTCTCATATCATCCTTATTCATCTTAACCACAACTAGTTCAAGTGTCTATGTTATTTATTTTCCGCATTATATTTTGTTAGAGTTGCTATGACCCAAAGTCGAAGACTTGATAAACAAATCTGTCTCACACAGAAAATTCTATTGGAATAGATAAATCTGTCTCCCACGGAAATACCTACGATTTTTGTTCCGTCTTTTGATAAATGAAGGTGCACAGGAACCAATTGATAAACCGGACTTATATTCCCGAAGAACATCCTAGTATTATCAATCACCTCACAATAATCTTAATCGTATGGTTGCGAAACAAGATATTGTGGAATCACAAATGATGAGACGAAGATGTTTGTGACTACTTTTAATCTTACCTATCGGGGATAAATCTCAAGCAAAATCTTATCAAAGATAATACTCAATCACGATAGTAGAAGTAAGATCAGAACACGTAACTATAGAGAAAAAAGTTGGGTATGGCTTCACAATCCTAATGAATTCTTTAACTCGTTAACCTACATGGTTTCGTGGAAAACCTAAGGTTAAAGGACAATCGACTCTAGTCGCAACTAGTATCACACATGAGGTGTGGGGATTAGGTTTCCCAGTTGAAAGATCTCTCCCTTATATAGTTTTCAAATTAGGGTTTGCAATCCAAGTTACCTTGGTAACAAAGCATTCAATATTCACCGTTAGATGAAAACCTGATTAGACTCAAGATAATATCTTTCAACCGTTATATCGAACTTAACTTGCTATACATAAATGAAATGTACCCTCATTTAGGTTTGAGTAACCATACCTAAACGTGTACACTATGTTGGCTCAACAATAGTTAACCGAGGTTAGATATATGAACACTCTCATATCAACCTTATTCATCTTAACCACAATTAGTTCAAATGACTCAAATAAAACTAGTTAAAGAGTTTTTCAATTACTATATTCTCATAGAAAATATCAAGAACACAATTGAAGCAAAATCGGTTTGATTCACTCAAATCAATTCATGAACATTATAGAAACAGTTCGCATTCCTTAATAGATAAATGTATTAGTTCATGAACAAACGAGTTTTAGAACTTAAACCACTCAAGTATGCAAACATGTACGCATACTTAAGTACCCGGTCTGAGTTTGGGTTACGCCAGTATGCAAACGTGTACGCATAATTCCAAACACAGCAGAAATTTTTGGACCCAAACCCTTCGCGAGTACGCGTACGGGTATGTGTACTTAGGTACCCGAAATTCCACAACTACAAGTCCGCATACGGGTATGCATACTATAGTTCCGGTCATGGATCACATATATGAAAGAATGCATACTATATTCATAATCCAAAGATGGTTAAGTATTCTAAACTCTATTTCAATCATTGAAACTTTCTTAGAGGATGAAAATAGCCATTTTCACACACTATTATCATCAAAGCAATTATCAAGTTATTGAAATAATCATAACGAAACATTCCAAGTCTACACCAAATAATTGTATCACACAAACGATTTTCACATGATCATCTTTTGACTTTCGTCAAGAATATAAGATGAACTTGGTTGAAGCGAAAGCTTACCAACACATATTTTGAGAAATACGTAAGCGAGTTAAACTCAACTCGAAATCTCAAATGTGCATAATCGAATACTATATAGTGATAAGACCTTTGTCTCAATATAGGAGATAGAGTCGAAATAGACTTTCCAAGTGATAGATGAGTTTTAGTCTTCAAATACCTTTTGTTGGTGAAGTTCCACAAGCTCTCCTTAGTAGTTCTTCGTCTTCAGTTGATGAACGTCGTGAAGTCTAATGCTCAACTACACAATATATCCTAGTCCGAGACATTACTATAAGTAGGCTTGAAATCAAGACTTATAGTTTTGATCACTAACATTGACAAACAAGATTGAGATAGCAACGCTTGCGAGTTCGACCGAGCAGTACTTTAACAGTTTATCCTTCCTAATTTATACCATTTTACACCTAATTCATGATTAAATAAAATTGAAGAGAAAAAAAATAAAGACGTCATGATACCACCGGTATTAACATCATTTCATCCTCCTCCTGCTCTGCAGCTATTTTTAATGAATATTGCAGTTATGTTTTTAATGAATATTGCAGGTGATGCACTAGCACTTTTATATACTAAAGAAGATGAAGAGCTTCCATTATCATCATCATGAAGAACAAGATTCTCCACTAAATCGTTTAGGTTTGAAGAAGAACCCTAATTATTGTGATTCTCACAGCCCATCATGTGCTAGAAATTTGTAAAAAACTCATTGTATTGAAAGTTTATAACCAACAATCAGTGAAAGAGAGGGAAGGTGAGGTTCCAACTTCCAACTAGTAGTTATGGAGATGGAATTAATTGATTAGAATGAAACTCTAATGTGTGATTTCAAATTATTATCAAAAAATACACTTTTAACAGGTCTTTGTTTGGAATGAATTTAATTTTTCAGCGTAGTTTCGAGTGAAATATATTTTTTTCACCTCGGTTTTGAGGGAAAGTTGATGTTTTCACTTGTGTTAAGAGTGGAAACTTTCATCACAATCTTTCCTTGGCATGAAAAGAGAAAAATAAAATTTTCATCATTATTTAGAGCTTCTCCAATGGATTGTGTGTGAAGATAAATGTCTAAGTCCACATAGGATAGACATTCATTTTTCCTAAAATTCTTTTCCAACCCCAACTTCTTTAATCAATGTGAAGATAACATGGATTAATTTTTGTTAGATGTTGTGAAGGTGAATGTCTAGTTTTAGATATCCACTTTGACAATGTCAAGCTATCCTAGTAAGCTTTTGCTTACCTAAATTAATTTTAATATATTAAATAACTATTTTTATCTCTAATAAATCTATAAATTACTAAAAATAAAATTTACATTTAATCCACAAAATATCACAAACAACACCATTGGAGATGAACTATTTTTCTTCCTTAAACTTAAGGAAAAATTGGAATGCGGATGTCTTGTTTTTGTTGCCACCTAGGAAACACACACAACTACCATTGGAGAAGCTCTTATGTTTTGTTTGGAAAAATTTGACTTACCTAAAGTTACCATGAGAGATAAACAAGTAATTTTAGGAAAAGAATAACTTTAGCAAGTATAAAATTTGAATTTTGGTGATAATGACACTACAAAACAGAGGGCCTTTTGTGACGGTTTCTTCAAAACGGTACTTGTGAAAATTGGTATTATCAAAACAGTATTTGTGATAATTATGTTTTTTTCCAAAACGGTACTTGTGAAAATTGGTATTATCACTGATCTGTGAAAATTTGAATTTTTAGAGAGCTAGTTATGATAATTTTTGCAAAGTAGCTAGTTATGATGATTTCTGCAAAATTTATTTTGTGAAGATTAATTTTTGCAAAGTATCTAGTTATGATGATTTACCAGGTAACCGAACATTACACTGTAACTTTGCAGCTTGGTGGTTTGCATTGTTCGGTTACCTTGGATTTACATAACCAACCGAACTTCAGGACAACCTAGTTCGGTTATACGTGTAAAGTTTGCAGGTAACCAAACCCATGAGTTCGGTTTTGTCGATGCATTTCTTATGTAACCGAACTATCTATTTTGAAATTTGAATGACACAAATTTCAAGTAACGGCTATTTTTATAGCCGTTATACACCTCAGTGGTATAAATATGTGTCTCATAGTTAACATTTTGTCTCAAAATCTTTTAAAAATGGCAGCTACTACTCCTAAATTTACTCTAGATGAAGGTCTTTCTCTTTGCAGAAACTACATACTATACTATCCAAAGAGGGGTGAAGAATGAATGGTATTATGAGTCAAAGTTACTGGGGGGAAAATTCATGAGAAATTCTGCTCTGACACAACAAACCCTCATAACGTGATCATATAGATCTGTTCACTCGATTTGGAAAGATTAGAGATAGAGTTGTGGAATTTGTGGCTTTATTTCGTATTGTAAGGCGGTATCGACTTAGGGGTGAAGGATTCGCCGAAATCATTTTAACATCAAAAAACAAATGGCGAAGATGGAAAAGAAAGGATTTCAAATATGAAGATCATTTCCGCATCCTCAAAGACTTTTTCATAACGCGTTTCGGATATTAAATGTTATGTCGTTTAGTTCGGCAATGTCCTCTTATTTCATTTCCTAACCGAACTTAAGTCTTGTTGTCTCACTGTTCGGCGATGTCATGTAATCTAAGTTCCAATATGAAAAAAAAAAGTTCCAAAAATAAAAATCTCTAATTCTTATGAAAATGTTCAAAGCATAACCCAAAAATAAGACCTAATTCCAAAAAACACAATCTTTGATTCTTATGTTGATGTTCAAAGCATACTTAGATTAATTAATGGTACATTTAATCATCCGCAAGGGAAATTGAACATTCGTGTATGATGTTTTCCTAATCCTTCAAAGCTTTCCACATCTCCATGTTATGCTCGTACATAATGCACCAACCCAACATTGTGTCGGGGTTAAATCCATGCCAATAAGAGTGCCCACATATCGGAGGCAGTGGACAATCGTCTTCTAACCGGAGGCCTATAAAATGGTTTTTGTTAACAAACACAATCACCACTCTCCTACGTCTAAGTTGCTCGACACATATTTTTGTTTACGGAGTGTATGTGAAACTAGCACCTTTTGAGAAATAGTGAACCACGCAATTGAATGCTTCGGCGATTAAGTTCCCACATATTGGCATGCCCATCCAATGATCCCTTGTGATTGGATCCCCCCCCCCCCCCCGGTGGAGACGCATTTGATACCTAAAAACTTCACATTGAGACTAGCATCCTCATCGGACAACATTATCTTGTAAAATTCCGGTTTGTCCTTTAGCTTCATCAACAACCTTTGCCGGACATAAGTGATTTGATTATCATTATATAGCTTCGCACCTTGAGTGAAAAGCCCTAGTTGTTGTACGACAACGTGGAATCCGTAATTACCATCCGGAGGGACGTCATCGGTGGATATGACGTACTTTCTAATGTATGGAGGTAGCTCTTCCAAGTACCTTTTATCAACAAAAGGTGGTGTATCATCAATTGGTCGACTTCTTTCTTGGATGCGGCATATTGAAGCCTTAAGCTTCACGTCTCGTTGAATTGGTTGGCTAGGTTCCGATGGAGTAGGTGGAGTTGGTTGCGAGCGTAACATCGGTCCTTTTTTCTTCATATCCCATTCACTTGTTTCGCCCTTTTCCATAATATTCCTAGACCTTTTCTTAGAATCTTCTTGGTACTTTTCCGCGGTATGCTCATGCCCACAAGGATCTCTAGTAAAAGGGTTCATTTCACTTTTCCTCTTAGCCAACACCTTTGCATATTCTCTTACTTTTTTTTTTTTGTTTCTTTGGTGATTGGCCTACCTTTGCCCTTGCCTTTTTTAGGTTCGTGCACATTCTCCGAAGTGTGTGGATAAACGATTGGTCGCATGTCATCCCAAAATATTTGCTTTTCGAGTTTTTTCATGTTCCGGTACATCTCGATAACGATTATTCCCATCTCATTGTCACCAAACTCTTCTCCGACATCGCACTTTGGAGGAGGGACAAAACTTAATTTTTGCCAATATGAATCTATATCGCTTAGAGGTATTATGCCATGTTCATACTTAACTATCATATGGAGACAAGGGAGTCCCATAGACTTCATCATGTTGCAAACACACACCTCATCCGGCTTGGTTCCACATATGTCAATCAAATTCACCTCTACCATTAACCTCTTAATGCAAGCACGTGAAACATTATAATGGAGTCCCTTGAACAACCGAAGGTCCTCCATTTCCTTGATGTTACCATCTTTTCGTACAATACTTTTGTACTTCATGATGCGTTTTTTTTGAAACTTCTCTTTAATTCTATGAATCTCACGGTTGAAGTAATTCTCCATTGCGTTAAACACACTCACAAAATTATCGACACATCCAAAAAGATTTTTCTTCAACCGGTGGTGATCCGATTCTACCAAACTTGTCGCTTGATTTCCAAAGTATTTATGGTGGTTGGTAAATGCATAAACAAAGTGCTCTTTGTGCAGTTCCAACCATTGCTTAATCACATACGTTACAATATCCTCGGGATATTCGGGGCTAGATCAATGTTCGATAAATGCCGCAAGATTTAGATTATACTCTTCTTCAGTGAGAGACCAAGTCCATGACTCCCATTCACTAGAGAAGGCAACCCATTTAGCGTGATTTATAGTGTATTGTTTATCGAATTCCTCTTTTGCATCCGCTTCTTCATCTTCCGGTAGCTTACTAATATTTTCAAATGCTTTCCTCTTTGGTGGACAAATTTGAGGCTTGCACCTATTCATCACATTACACCATATATGGAATGTACAAAGCATATTATGTGCTAATGAGAAGACTCTCTCTATTGCGTTCATTAATGCTACATCGTTGTCCGTCACTATAACCGCGGGGATATCATCATCTCGGTATATGGCCTTAAATTGTTGTAGCGCCCCAAGTGTAACTTGGTTCTTGCTCATCTTCTAGAGAAAAAAAGCAACGGTAAACGGTGAGTTCGTCGAGGTACGACCAACAATGTTGAGCAATGGCATCTCGTATTTGTTAGTCTTTTAAGTGTAATCCATTATAAGAACTTGATGGAAGCATTGAGCCAATTGAACACTCTTCGGATGCGCAATGAAGAGATGCGTTATTTCATCTTTTGGACCTACCTTCTTTTGAACCGCGTAGCCTTTCTCTTTAGCGCAAAAAAACAATTGTTGCATCACTTGTCTATCCTTCCATTCATCCTTTTAATTGTCTCAATTGCATTGTAAATGGTGGTCAAAGATGATATATTATCCTTGTTATCATCCTTTAGTAAGCGAAGCATGTTAAGTGGTGAAATTCCAATTCTCCTAAATTTAGTTATTTTCTCCATTTCTTGAGGAGTGAGCCTTGCGGCCATTGCATGTCCTTCAAGATCATCCATACGAGGGTGGTTATAATGACCTTCCACCTTATCCATAGATAGAACCCATCCATTCTTTTTTTTGCACTTACTAAATACTAACTTGAACGGACATTTAATTTTCTTTGAGCAAGTTGTGTTCTTCATCGTCGTCTTTCCTTTATACACATAACCCTTCCTCTTGTGACTAACATCGGGATCTCCACTTCTCTCACAAACCATTTCAAAACGAGTTTGGCTTTCTTTTCCATTCAAAACTAATACGCACATGGCTTTCTTGACATGCTATCTAGCCCAATTCTTCGCATCAATAGGTTTATCAAAAACCAAATCATTAACATAGTGATGAGATGTATCTTCAAACAACATGTCAACCGGAGAAGGTTGATTATCCATTGGTATAGGTTGACATTCAATCTACAAGAAATGGAACAACATCAATTGCAATCACAAATCAGTTCGGTTACATGATAATTTTATCGGGATAACCGAACTCAGCTTTCGGTTTGTAAAACAAGTTTACAACTAACCGAACTTTACATATACTAAGTCAAATTTTATTGTACGTAAGTTCGGTTAGATAGTTGGTTGGTATGAAGTTTGCGAACCAACCAAACTTTATACACTAATGTGAAATCTTATTTTACATAAGTTCGGTTAGCTATTGGTTGCGAACTAACCGAACTTATAGACCCTAAAGTTTGGTTACTTTTCAGCCAAACCGAACATAACACTGTATCCTATTTACAAAGTTCGGTAACATGTCCGCTAATCGAACTTCAAAAAACCTTCATTATTGGAGAGTTCGGTAACCTGCGTGTTTAGAAAAAGTAACCGAACTACACTTTCAGATGAGTTCGGTTACATGTTCTTCACAAATGGTAACCGAATAAGCCAAATCTACTTAACAAATTCACATTTTTTTGAAAATTTGGACCAATTCAACCAACATTATCTAAGAGCATACCTGGGTACCTAAATAGTCTTCTTCCGGTTGTGGTTGGTAAAATCCATCGTTTTCATCTTGAGATTGGCTTTGGGGAATAATACATTCACCATCTAAGAAATAATTCATATCCGGATCATTGTGAAGATTGACATATACTCTAGGAGAGGAAGGAGATGGAGATTCAGATGAGCTATCATCAATTGAATCATCACTTGAATAATCTAGCTTAGTGAACTCAAAAAAAAAAAAAATTATTTTCCATGTTTTTCTTCTTCATCTTCTCTAACTTTACTCTCTCAATAATTCTACTTCTTTTTTAAAAATCTGGTTTTTTAATCTCAAATCTTTATTCAAAATCATTTCACTAATCACACTAACTAATCATTACCCAAAAATAATCAAAGGATAACTTAGGTATTATAAAAAATATCTAGATAAGGGGTGACCTAGATTTACTTCTAATATCTTACCCAAAATAAAAGAATGGTCCAAAAAATGGTTCTTCTTTAAATAATAAGAGCTCAGTCCCAAAAATGGAACTACCTGCTAGAGCCAAGAGGGAAGAGGTCAATGAGGACCGGATCCCCACTGTTCAGCCATGGCACGATTTCGCGAAGCAGGCACCAGCTGATCATGAAGGACATTAGAAGGCAGGGGCGGAACTACCCTTGGACTAGGGCTTGCTTAAGCCAGCCCCAACAAGACGAAAAGACATTTTTTTCATAGCCCTTTTTGAGTTGGGCCATAGTACGTTGGTAAATTTTACCCTAAAGTCAGCCCAAGAAAAAAGTCAAGTCCTCCCCATAACCAAAGTCTAGTTTCGCCACTGTTAGAAGGACAAGCCAGAGAAGAGTTAACAGGATGGATTATAATTATTCCATGGTACTTCTGGCATGATAATTCTATCCATACAGGTCACAATCATGCCATAAAATAACCCACGGTATCAATAATACAAGAAACATCCTTTGAAATCATGCACACTTATGCATATTTTAACTCCATTTAATTCATAAAAATCTGCATAATATCCATTTTCCGATAAGAGTCGCCGTCTCATGGAGTAGTTTAATATAAATCGAGGCATCTTTGCACATGAAATGACGAAGAAGTCTACCGTATAATCTCTCATTACAAAATACATTCATTTTTCTTATTATAAACCAAGTGTGCATGAGTTTTTTTTCCTAGCATTTTTAGGGGCGACCCCAAAAGAATTATGGGTGACACAAAAGACAAAATAGGTTGAAAATACTTGTATACCCCTTCATAATCGGTAGTTTAGGTTTTTTTTAGCTACCGATTGCAAAATCTCATTTTTGGGGAAACTCTATATTCGGAAGTTATATGAACTATTTTGACTACCGAATAAGGTGGATATTTGCAAAGAGAGTCATTGTATAATCGGAAGTCATGATAACTCTTCCTTTCTTACCGATTATAGGCTCAACCAAAATTCCAAAAAAAAAAGATTTTTGCAAAATCTGATTTTGGGGCTACTCTACATTCGGTAGTTATATGAACTATTTAGAGTACCGAATATGGTTGGATATTTGCAAAAAGAGCAAGGATAATCGGAAGTCAGGATAACTTCATTTACTACCGATTATAGGCTCAACCAAAATTTAAAAAAAAAAAAAAAGATTTTTGCAAAATCTCATTTTGGGGCTACTCTATATTCGGTAGTTATATGAACTATTTTGACTACCTATTATGGTAGGATATTTGCAAAGAGAGCCACTGTATAATCGGAAGTCATGATAACTCTTCTTTTCTTACCGATTATAGGCTCAACCAAAATTCAAAAAAAAAAGGATTTTCGCAAAATCTCATTTTGGGGCTACTATATATTCGGGAGTTAAATAACCTAAATTCCCTACCGATTATGGTAGCATTTTTGCCAAAGGTTTAATTTAATCGGGAGTCAAGATAACTTTATTTACTACCGATTATAGGATAGTCAAAATTCAAAAGATAAATGATTTTATTTTGGAGATAATTTATATTCGGAAGTTATACAAATTAAATTTACTCCCGATTGTTGATTAACCACCGACTGTATAGTTATCTACCGATTGTAAAGGGTAGTTTGGGATTAAAAAAAATGCCCCTGAAATAACCTCTAGATTGTGAAATAACCTACCCATTATGACAGTTTTTGTCGTTTTGTATCGCCCCTAATTCTTTAGGGGTCGCCCCTAAAGACCCAGGTTTTTTATTTCCAGTATCCGTTCTGTATTGTGCCGTGTTGTGTCGTGCCATAAATGTGTCGACACGATACATTCTTTTTCTGGATTGTGACATGTACCATGAGTCACTTCTGGATAAAAGAACGCAAAGATAAATTTCTAACCAAACTGTCATATATTCAGTTCTGGTTCCACCAACTAAATGGACTTTGATTTTGATTTCTTGCCGAGGAGAAGAATCAAAAATTAGATGCAAAGTAAAGTAAAAGATGTAACGTCACATAAGTAAACAAATTCTTCAACTAACTGGCAGCAGCAGCAGCTGCCTGCATTTATAAAATGACTCCACACCAAACTCATGATGCCACCACTTCCCCATCACCATCCCTTTCTTCTCCAACTCCTCCTCCTCTCAATGGGAGGGACCACATTAAATTAAATTAGGCAAGCTAATTGTGACATCTTTCTTTACAAGATAGTAAACCCTTTAGCTAAGTAAACGTATATGACCTAATTTCTGGTTCAAAAATCATACATCCGAAAAGGTAAAAGAAATGGTCCTTACACTGTTCCAGTATTTTTGATCTGGCAGCACCACAACCAACCATTTTATATATTTATGATAATAATTACAAAATAAAAAATTTAATCGGATTAATTAGACTGTTTAAATGTTATTTATATTTTTACGATTATGAAACTGCTAGATTAAAAATGCTCGGATGGCAGGAAGTAAGAAGGAGAAAAATGGAAAGGAAAGAGAGTTTGGAAAGTTAAAGACAACTCCATCATCCATTTCTTGTAGTTATAAGAGTAGGTCAATCACATTCATCCAAAAAGACACCCAGCTTGAAACAAGCCACCAATATAATAATTTTGTTTTATTTTATTTAAAAAAGAAAAAATCCCACCAATAATATGGTCTAGAAATATAAATATCAATACAACAAGGGGAGAATAAAACATCAATGTCCATTTGTTTTGGCTCATATATAAAGAACCTGACAATTCTTGAATTTTGATTAAGCCATCATTTTCTCTGAAACTTTTTGAAATCAGAGAGAAAACAATCCAAGATAATCCATGGAGAACAAGATCAACATTTTGAGAAAATCATTTCATAGTTTCTTCCAAAACTATCAGTACTTTACATTCTTTGTGGCGCTCATTTTGTTGCCCGTCTCAGTTCTTGTTCTTCTGTCACAGGCAGTTGAATTCTTCTCATATCCGCTCTTGCTAACAATCCAAATTCGCCTAGATAATCTTTTCAATGCATCCGGATTCCCTCCGTCGTCGCATTTCTTCTTCCTGCTCAATGTAAAACTATCTCAAACCATAACTTGTTCAATCTTCTCTTTTCCTTTCACCCTTTCATTCCTTCTTATTGCTAAATCAGCTGTAATTCAAGCTCTGCACCACAAAACACCTTCAACTACTACTTCTTCTGTCTTTTCTCTGTACAACCCTCTTCTTCTTACACATTTATGCAACTCATTTATAATCTTCTCTGCGCACGCCGTAGGACTGTGCTTTCTGTTTGTTCTCTTCAACTCATTTAGTGAATTTGGGTATTCCTCACCGGACTCGGCGTTCTTCCTCTCTGCTGGTGGAGCAGTTGTGTACTCATTAATCCTTGCCAACACCCTTATTATCTGCAACATGGCTCTGGTAGTCGCAGGAATGGAGAACTGCGGCGGGTTTGTGGCGATTCTCAAGGCCTGCGTGCTGATCAGAAGCAGGGTGTCAACTGCTCTTTCTTTAGCCTTGCCTGTCAATTTGGGTCTAGCATTTCTTGAAGCTTTGTTCCAGTACCGGGTCGTAACAATTTACCATATGTCTGATAAAATCAGCTTCTATATCGCTTTAGAGGGTCTGTTGATTGCTTATTTATACTCCCTTCTCATACTTCAAGAAACTGTCATCACCTGCATTTTCTACACAAATTGCAAGTCAGAGTTAAGAATGGACGGGGAAGGAGACTATTACTATTACAGGATCAAGAACATGGAGGAAAATGAAATATTCACAAACTCAAAATTTTTGCATGAATTACCATGATGACAAGCTTTTGTTCAACTGAAACAATGGAGATAACTGTAAATTTTTCCACTTGCAGATTGCAAACTCCAAAGTTATAAAGTTACCCTGCATATTACATGGATAAAATAGCTCATAATAGAAGCTACAGATGCAATGTAGCCTGAAATTTCATAGTTATAACATTCCCACTTTCATGTACATTGAAAGCTCTTCTTACAGCTAAGAAAATTCTTTCTTTCTCCTGCAATTTTATCTGGTTAGGTAATGAAAATCATTTTTGAAAAAAGACAGTTGCAGAACAATGCCAAGAAGTCAACGGCAAATAACCAAACCAATATGTATAAATGTGATCAACCAACAAGTAAATTAGGTTGATTGTAGTTTAATTCACAAGTCCATTTATCCATAATTATCGACTAAGACAAGTTAGCATAACCACCATTAATTGGTACTCTATTTCGAATGGAGTGATATGGGCTCTGGTAGCATTTTGGAAAAGAATGTACAGGCGTATAACACCATTGGATTCTTTTATACCAAGAACCAGACAGAAGAGAGTTCAGCGACCACTGGAAATCCGAACCAGACTGTAAGTTGTATTGCCTCTCTAAGTTCTTTTCACCCCAACTGGCAGTATTGAGAGTTGATGAGTCAGCAACACCAATCAAAGCCTTAGATCATGAATCAAAGAATAACAAACTTCCCAACTAACTTTGTCAAATCCATTAAAGCATTCTAAGGTTAGCTAAAAGAGTTGAAGTTGACGCCTTGGATTCAACCGCCAACTCATTTTGAGCAGAACTCCAGAGTTTATTAAAGTTCGTTGATCTGGGCATAGTTCTCGAGGGAACACGGTCACTGTCTTCACCTCCAGATGGCTCATATCCATCACTGGTAGATCTTACAAATGGGATTCCCTTATGTGTAGATGAAGCAGCAGCGGAAAGACCAGTGAGCCCTCTGGCCTCTTCGGCCCCTGATGAAGATATACGGAAAGGATGGAAATCTGGAGAATCTTGACTGCTATCAGGAGAAGAAATGACATTCCTGGCAGTGGCAGACATAGCCCGACTTGTCTGGAAAGCGCTTCGTGCTTCAAGTTGCAATGGTGTTAAACTGCTTGATGTCTCTGCTTTGAAACCACTTCTGTGAATATCAGTAGTTTTGGAAGATATCTTAGCAAGGGCTTCATGTGGAAGGTCTGCAGGGAGGCGGACCCGCTTGGTGGTTCGCTTTCTGTTCTCAGGCCTTGGTGCCATCCGTCCACTGCTGCTAAAGCTACTATCTGTTTCTAGTCCAGAAGTTGCTTTTTTTCTCCCGACGGGCTGAAGAATTTTGGACTTCTTCTTCGCCTCAGCGGCAAGTCTTGATACTTCATCCGCATTCAAACGTGCCAGTGTCCAAGGATTTAGATTTACAGCCCCAGGATTCTTCTTCCTGATTGGTTGTTCTCCAATCATCCTCTTCCTCGAAGAACCGAGTGTCCTGTTGGTGTCAGGAGAAACTACATCGAACTGGAGGAAAACCAGAAATTTGAATATCAGCATAATAAAAGGTGAAATCGCTCAGTCACAATTTTATAATTTGATAAGGTTAATTTTATGACAAAACATATTTTCAGATAAAAAAGACAAAGGATTAACTTACCTGATCCTCGAGAAACAGACGTGGGGGAGTACACCAAGCGGCGCGATGAAATGTGTTATAAGAACTTGCACTGCTTAACCCAGTGATAGAGCTAACAGGAGACATTTGAGGGGTTTGCTGACCTCCAACTAATTGTTGTTCCTGCTCCCTCAATGCTATGATGTAATCATATGTGCTGATTCCCTTTTAAACAAAGACAATCACATCATCAGCTTCTTTCAGATTAGTGTAGAAAGAAAAATAAAAATGCAGAAAATAGACTACTGCTTTTTCCAAATTTTTGAGGAAGCGGGGTAATGAATGGGTTACTGAACTGACCTTTTTTATAATTAGTAAATGAAAGAAGAATAGCTGCACGAGTGGTAAGGTAGCAATCATAGCCAAAATGGTGCAAGAAGCCTGTTAAAAAGTCCATTTACAGTGTATTATGGAACTCAATAAAAACATTCAGTTGGCTAAGTTCACCACTGTATACTGGAATAAGATGAAATACAGGATAAACAAAATAAAAGAATAACTCACCACCACCGCGATAAAAGGAAGAAAAGAAAAACTGCTCCCCAGTTTGGAAGTTATCTCTGTAGAGAACTGCCTTCGCTCCAGAAAACAACTGATCATTACAAGGATTCCAGTAGACCACTGAAGAATGAGCTGCAATCTCAAGCCCAAATGAGCACAAACCATGATACCTGTCAATAATAACCAAATTGGGAAAGCAACTGAAGATAAAATGCTTACGCCTTGATCTTATGAGTGCTGCGTGTCACTACAGGGGTTGAGGGAAAATTGGTGGTTAAAAATCGGAATGATTACAGGGTGGAGATTGAGAGAAGGCTTTCATTGTTATTTCAAAGATTTTCAGAATTAAGGAAGGGTGAGATTGATGCAAAAGCAGGATGGTATCCCAAAATGGAACAGAGATCAAGAAAATTTTAGAGAAAGTAGGATCATATAGCTCATCAAGGACACGAACTGAACGTTTGAATTTACCACATTAGTAATGAGTAAAGAGAAGCTTGAGCTTACCAAGAGAAGGGCGAAGACCATAAGGGTGAAAAACTGCCTGTAATTTCTTTTGCCAATACAATTGTTGACCCACTACAAAACCCATGGAAGAAGATGTTAGATGTGTTTGTTCCAGCAAACAGGAATAGTTTATGTCAAATCAAGAGGTTGCATACTCTGCAATGATGATCGAAGTGGTCTACACACTTATCACAAACTCTGCAGTGTTTACTGTACTTGAAAACCTGGACAATAATTCAAAAGAATCATTATAAGTTATATCAAAGCCTGTTGTCTATCGAAAATGTATCTACTAGAACTCTAGCCTACTCCTAAGCGAAGTAAATTTATAAACACAGACGAGCAAGTAGACATACCTCCACCTCACACAGACTGCAGTAGAACATGCCCTCTTCACTCTTTTGTTGCTGACAGGATTCTTCATGGTGATTTCTGGAATTACAGATTAGAGCACAAGGACACCACCTCAACAAACCCATACAGCATGATGGATGATGAGAAGATCTGTTTTCAATTTCATTTGCCGAGGCCACCACACCTTCATTCAAGGGCATTCCTCTATCCGTTGTAGCATTTGCATCATTTATCGAGGGTGCTGACTTCCCACCTAGTTTAGATTCCTTAAGCCATGTATGCTTTCTACTCTCTACAATGTTGACATACTTCTTGGACTTGAAGATTCCAGGGTCCCCAGGATCAGCTGCTGCACACCAAATGTATAGGGAGACGACGCCTGTAATCTAGAGTAACATAATGTTGTTATAATTCAAATAAGAAGAGAACAATTATCCAATTTCAAAGACATTGAGTCAAACAAAATCAAATGAGAAGACAAACATTATCCTTGAATTAACACGAAATGTCACGATCCTTGACATGCACTCATACAGTAATGCAGATCAGATATCTACAAGGCTACACCTAAATAACACTTTTCAAGGTTTTTAGATACAAAATGTCAGAGGCTTTTTTCTTGTGTTGTGTATTTACACATTAAAGAATCAAGGCAGCAACAAGTTCAGAGGGAGCTTCACTAAAGTGGTTTCAGATGTTCCATGTTCATTTGTTTCCATCCAATCTAGTTCAATCGAAATAAACCTTCAATAATACACAACCCAACTGAGGTAATCTATCTGGTAAACAGATATGTGGCAAATTACTCTGAATTAGGCAGCTAATAAGTAGCAAAAGAATTGAACAGACCTACAGCTTCACTAAAGTGGTTTCAGATGTTCCATTCATCTGTTTCCACCGAATCTAGTTCATTCAATCAATCGTAATAAACCTTCAATAATATGCAACCCAACTGAGGCAATCAATCTGGTAAACAGATATGTAGCAAATTACTCTGAATTGGGCAGCTAATAAGTAGCAAAGAATTGTATAGTACTACATTTTCAAACTCGAATCAGCACAAATTTCTAATAAAACAGCAATTCAGCTTAAACTACTGAGTTCACCATGTTTACTGATGACATTCCAATTTTCAAATGTAGCTAGAAAATCAAATTCCAGTTTGATCTCAGACAAAAGGGAATAAAATTTGAAGTAGAAACAAAGATGATCTTTCAAGTCTCACTCATGTTTACTAATGAAATCCCAATTTTCAAATGTAGCTAGAAACAAAATTCCAAATCTAAAGACAAAATGGAAAGGAAATTTGAAGTACAAAAAACAAATCATGATTCATAATTAGAGAAGAGATCAAAGTTTCTGACAAATGCAAAAAGTTAAAAACCAGAAAAACAACACAGATCTGATTTCCATAAACCCTAAAATAATTAGTAAAAGAACTTACAAGTGGAGTGTAGATCCCCATTATAATGTACTGAAACTCCTTCTTCCTTCCAACAAAAGGAACAAAAAACACATAGAAAGCAAATCCCAATGCCAGAAACACCGACACGGCAATCACCTAAATTAACAAAAACAAACACTCAAAAATTCAAAATTACAAATCCAAATTACACAAAGAAAACAAAGACTACTGAAGTCATCATCAAATTACTACTAACCTGAAGAGGATGGTATGGAAGTTGCCATCCATGTTTCCTCATTATTATGTTAAATAAATGAACTCACTCAGCAGCAGATGGAATTTGTGAAGAAGAAGAAGAAGAGCCAATGCCCCAGAAAAAGTTGCATGGATAAAAGAGGAAAGAAACAACGGAGAAAGTTGAGATTTCTTTGGTTTCTTCTTCTTCTACACTGTGTAAGTAAGACTACTTTTTGAAGTCACGGAAAAGTTTTAAGTAATTTGCAGGTCAGATAAGTCACCTTCCGTCATGGCAGAGAGAGGGGGATCAGACAGGGAAGTGTTTTTTCGCTTGTGTTTTATTTATTGTTTGTTGTTGTCTCGTGGAATGTGCAAATCTGCTATTTCTGGTGCAGTAAAACATAAAGTTGTTAATTGGGGGGTTTGGTCATCTTCAACCACTACTTTATGGTACAGTACAGTACTACTCTCTCTCCTCAAGTGGTAAAAGTAAAAAGGGTCATTTGGATTTTGAACATTTAAAATTAGATGACCTTGGAACTGCGGGGCCGACTGAAATATATTTGAGTAAATTATGGAGATGTTGATTAAATTAGAAGTTTTTTTTTTTTTTTTTTTTTTTTTTTTTTTGAATAAATTATAAGAAATCATAGTGTGATTAAAAGATTTTAGGAATTTATATGAATTCCAGAATTTTTAATCTTCATTGGATAATAAATTCTTCGAAATTGTGAATTTTACACACAAACACACCATAGAGAAGACTTGAGCATTATTAATTTAAGGGCTATTTTGCGTTTCCTCCCCTATAAAGATAGCTAATTAGCGTTTCCTCCCCAAAAAGATTAAAATTAGTGTTTCCTCCCATCGTTAGATATTCCATCCACAACATTGATTAGCTTGGGGAGGAAACGCTAATTAGCAATCTTTCGGGAGAAAGCATAAATACCCCTATGGTTATTTTATCCACGCGTGCCTGAGATGATGACTCAGCTAACTGAACAGTGGATGGAATACCTAACGATGGGAGGAAACACTAATTTCAATCTTTTTGGGGAGGAAACGCTAATTAGCTATCTTTATAGGGGAAGAAACGCAAAATACCCCTTAATTTAAATTTGAATAAATTATAAGCATCGAAAACATTGCGATTAAAGCATCTCTGATTCTCTGTCGTAAGGGTTGAATGTTGACACCTAGGATTTAAAATCTTTTTCTTTTCCAAATTTTCATCTCCAATACGAAGGTAAAGGTCATAAAGACTGATGATATGGTTAAGTGGGGGTAAATGAGAAAGTCTATATTAAACTTTCTTCGTGACCTTGAGTCTTGAATCCACGTTATCATTTGTCTATAAATTTAAATAAAACCTTGGGAATTGAAGATGAACTCTATTTTTTTTTTTTTTTTTTTTTTTTTTTAGCAATGACCCACAAACAAAAAAAGTGTTAATAAGACCTCCACTTATGATGACCTTGACCCCTTAGTCCAAGCATTATGGTGAGCAATTTTGATTCGCTATAGCTTAATTGTAGTGAAATCCAACTACTATGGTCTTAAAGTGTTGACTTAATTATAGCGTTATCCCTTAACTATACATGAAAGTTGATCACGTCTGATGAGCTTTGTAGCGTAGAGAAATCGCACAAAAACTGAGTTTCCATGGGGTTTTCTAGGTTATGGAAACTAAGTATTCGTTCAATATTCAACAGATACGTAGTATTTGTTTATGGTTTTCACTATTTTCCGCTAATACTTCTCATTTTCACTGTTTTTATTTTACTAAAACTTTTATTTTTTACTAAAAACGGATACTTTGCACTATTTGTACGAAAACTATGTTCTGGCGTTGTTTGGCTAAGGGATGCCTTTTTCCCATAGTGATATGACTTTTGGACGCATTTCGCTACACTTCAAATAAGGGATATCTTTACCATAGTGCTCGGCCTTTTTCCCATAGTGGTTTTTATTTGTTTGGGGTAATTTGCATTACCTCCCCTGTAAAGATTGTTAATTTGCATTACCTCCTCTGTAAAGATTGGTAATTTGCATTACATCCCCTACAAAAAACCACGTGTAAGTCACTGTTGAGTCAGCTAACTTGGAATAGATAGAATTATTGACGAGAGGAGGTTTTACTAATTTTATTTTTGTAGGTGAGGTAATGCAAAATATCAATCTTTACAGGGGAGGTAATGCAAATTAACCCAGGAATTTATATGAATTCCAGAATTTTTAATCTTCATTGGATAATAAAGTCTTCGAAATTGTGAATTTTATAGACAAACACACCATAGAAGACTTGAGCATTATTAATTTAAATTTGAATAAATTATAAGCTTCGAAAACATTGCGATTAAAGCATCTCTGATTCTCTATTGTAAGGGTTGAATGTTGACACCTAGGATTTAATATCTTTTTCACCAAATTTTCATCTCCAATACAAAGGTAAAGGTCATAAAGACTGATGATATGGTTAAGTGGGGGTAAATGAGAAAGTCTATATTAAACTTTTTTTGTGACCTTGAGTCTTGAATCCACGTTATCATTTGTCTATAAATTTAAATAAAACCTTGGGAATTGAAGATGAACTCTAGTTTTTTTTTTTTTTTTTTTTTTGTCATTTAGCAATGACCCACAAACAAAAAAGTGTTAATAAGACCTCCACTTATGATGACCTTGACCCCTTAGTCCAAGCATTATGGTGAGCAATTTTGATTCGCTGTAGCTTAATTGTAGTGAAATCCAACTACTATGGTCTTCCGTGCAGCTTAATTATAGCGATATCCCTTAACTATACATGAAAGTTGATCACGTCTGATGAGCTTTGTAGCGTAGAGAAATCGCACAAAAACTGAGTTTCCATGGGGTTTTCTAGGTTATGGTAACCGAGTATTCGTTCAATATTCAACGAGATACGTAGTATTTGTTTATGGTTTTCACTATTTTCCACTAATACTTCTCTTTTTCTTTGTTTTTATTTTACTAAAACTTTTATTTTTACTAAAAACGGATACTTTGCACTATTTGTACGAAAACTATGTTCTGGCGTTGTTTGGCTAAGGGATGGCTAAGGGATGCCTTTTTCCCATAGTGATATGATTTTTGGACGCATTTCGGTACACTTCAAATAAGGGATATCTTTACCATAGTGCTCGGCCTTACACTGGAGATGCTCTTAGCGACCAAAAATGTGGCTTAATTCAGGTGCAGAGCTAGGAATCTACACATGGATAGAAGAAAAAATAATAGTCAAATATTAAGAGTAGGCAAGAATGCCAAAATATGCTTTAGAGTCCAAAGTATAACAATTGTTAGGCTTGGAATCCAGCCTAACAAGGTAGGTAGTCCCCTATTCTTGCAACGGGGCTTTGTCCTTGCTTATATTTGCATTTTTTCATCCTTCTAATCGTCTAATCATGTAAAGAAGTTTTATTCCTAGGTGTAGAAATTAATTTTTAAGAATATTTTAAAAAATCTACCAAGTTATCAATCAGGAACTTTTTGAATTTTTTTACTCGGAGTAATTTCTTAAATTAATAAGATCGTGAAAAAAAATTATTAGAAAATAAACCCAATCTAACTATACTTTAAGTTGTATAACTAGGGAAGTACAAAGACCAATTTTATTCAGGATCATTAAGAAATTCCTGAATCAAATTGGATAAGTTATCATTTGTCTATCTAGAGATGATACACGTTGTCAATAAGAAGTTATCAAAATGAATATTATTGTCGAATCTTTCTTCTTTCGCCTTAACATACATCCCTATTAACAACTTTAGAATAGGTTCAGAATCGCTTTGGAATTTGATGTGATAACCATTAACCTCTTTTTCCGTTGAAATGCTACTTCAGCTCATTCTTTTTCTAAAAGTTCAACCGATGTTTTTTATGAGAATTACTAATTACTGGAAAAGAGATAACAAAGATAGGGAAAGATTAAGAAAACCATGATTCGATTATAATTCTATTTTTTGTATTTGAGGGCAATGAGTAGTTATTATTCCTTTACTACGGATTAGTTTTTAAGTATGATCATTATCTTTCAATATTTGAAATGACATAGTGGACAAAAGAGAACCATATACGACAAACAAAGCGCCATATGAGATTTATTTTCACTTTGTTTGCCTAGCATTTTTAGGGGCGACCCTAAAAGAATTAGGGGCGACACAAAAGACAAAATAGGTTGAAAATACTTGTATACCCCTTCATAATCGGTAGTTTAGGTTTTTTTTAGCTACCGATTGCAAAATCTCATTTTTGGGGAAACTCTATATTCGGTAGTTATATGAACTATTTTGACTCCGATTATAGAGCTCAACCAAATTAGAAAAATAGAGGATTTTTGCAAAATCTCATTTTGGGGCAACTCTATATTCGGAAGTCGGGATACCTTCATTTACTACGATTATAGGCTCAACCAATGCGATTGAAAAAGCTCGGTGCGGGCATTGACGTGTATGAATACAATCTTTGATACGCTATACGGGGAGTGCAGGGGGTCAGGGGTAGCCCCTCCCGGTTGTGTAATCGGTAGTTACATGAACTATCTTGACTACCGAATATGGTTGGATATTTGCAAAGAGAGTCACTGTATAATCGGAAGTCATGATAACTCTTCCTTTCTTACCGATTATAGTCTCAACCAAAATTCCAAAAAAAAAAGGATTTTTGCAAAATATGATTTTGGGGCTACTCTACATTCGGTAGTTATATGAACTATTTAGACTACCGAATATGGTTGGATATTTGCAAAAAGAGCAAGGATAATCGGAAGTCAGGATAACTTCATTTACTACCGATTATAGGCTCAACCAAAATTTCAAAAAAAAAAAAAAAGGATTTTTGCAAAATCTCATTTTGGGGCTACTCTATATTCGGTAGTTATATGAACTATTTTGACTACCGATTATGGTAGGATATTTGCAAAGAGAGCCACTGTATAATCGGAAGTCATGATAACTCTTCCTTTCTTACCGATTATAGGCTCAACCAAAATTCCAAAAATAAAAAAGGATTTTCGCAAAATCTCATTTTGGGGATACTCTATATTCGTGAGTTAAATAACCTAAATTCCCTACCGATTATGGTAGCGTTTTTGCCAAAGGTCTAATTTAATCGGGAGTCAAGATAACTTTATTTACTACCGATTATAGGATAGTCAAAATTCAAAAGATAAAGTATTTTATTTTGGAGATACTTTATATTCGGAAGTTATACAAACTAAATTGACTCCCGATTGTTGATTAACTACCGATTGTATAGTTATCTACCGATTGTAAAGGGTAGTTTGGGATTAAAAAAAATGCCCCGGAAATAACCTACCGATTATGACAGTTTTTGTCGTTTTGTGTCGCCCCTAATTCTTTTGGGGTCGCCCCTAAAGACCCCAGTTTTTTTTGTATCTAGTCCAATTTTTCAGTTATTTAATATGTTTTGCTTTGGTGTTTTAACCCGGGTGGACATTCTTTTTGCCGTCTTTCTCCCTTTAACCAATTAAAATCACTTAGGCTAAGTCTTATGGGCTAGATTGGACTGTTAGATTGGCCAAAAAGTGTTGCAAATCATGAAAAAAGTGTGGGAAAAAAGTTAACACTCTTTCTGTCTACTTCTCTCTCCTAGCATTTGCTCGCAGTCGAACTATCAGTGAGATTTAAACGCTGAATAGTGCGACGCTCAAAAAGTGACACAAACGTTGGATTATTCGGCGTTATGCGAATATTCCAGAGAATAACGCCGAATTGTTAGGCGCTAGGCTGGACGTTGTTCCATTCGGCGTTCGACTGCTACGCTGCTCCATCCAGCGCTTGAACATTTTTGAGAAGAACTGTTAATGGGGAAAGGTCGAGTTCTATGTGAATGTATCGAGTCTTCTCAACGGCGAATAGAGCGGCGCGTCAACTTAGCTGACTATGATCAAACGTTGCTTGATTCGGCGTCCTTAAACGTCCTACTGTTCGGCGTGTAACGCCGAATTGTTCGGCGTTTCGCTGCTAGATTGGCCATCCCATAGGGATTAGGAGGTTGCCCTATCTGACGTGGATGACCAATCTAGCAGCTAAATATCTAGCCCATAGGACTAAGCCTTAAGTTAAGTAACTTAACCGACTAGGGTTAAAAAAATCTATACTTCCCTTTGTGGCATCTCCACTTCATCGCTCTTATACTATTTCACTTGGGTATATTAATTATATGTCCCTACTTTTAACACTCTACAAATATATCCTTATACAACAATAAATATGTCCCTCCTTTTTAATAACCTTATCTATTTAAAATTAGATTACCTTAATACCCTCCTCATATAATATTTTTCTTTATTTCAAAATGGAACAAATTTCTTTCTCTCCCAATTCACCACCACCACTAGCATCACCACCACTAACATTCCACCACCGTTCAACGACCACCACCTACCAACCGCCACCACCACTAATATTCCACCACCACTCCGTCACCACCACTAGTCCGCCATCACCACTAGTCCGCCTCTGCCACCACCACCACCATTAGTCCGCCGCCGCCGCCGTCGCCGCCACCGTCGCCGCCACCGCCGGTTTAGATATTTTTGTATCAACAACAGTATTTGATCCAAATAAAAAAAGGATCAACAGTAGAAGTTGATCCATTTAGGGGATCAACAACAATAGTTGATCCAAAAAAAAAATGTATCAACAGTAGAAGTTGATCCATTTAGGGGATCAACAACGGTAGTTGATCCAAAAAAAAGGATCAACAGTAGAAGTTGATCCATGTAAATGGAGTGAACTTGGCGTGAGTCGAACACGCATCATCTGACATGGAGTCAGTCATGCTACCATTGCACCACAAGTTCAACATTGGGAGAATATTACATGATTCAAACTACAAGCATGATTATACTTATCCAAAGGAAATATTATCAACAATAGGAGTTGAAAGGATCAATAACAGTAGTTGATCCCATAAAAAATTGGGTCAACAACAAGAGTTGATCCAATAAATGGGATCAACAGCAGTAGTTGATCCCATAAAAATTTGGGTCAACAACAGGAGTTGATCCCAAAAATGGATCAACAACCGTAGTTGATCCAATTTTTCACAATGAAGATGGTTGCTCAATTCACAAAATTCACAAATTCAATCTAATAACCAACCAATTATAAAATATAAACTCACCCCAGGATAACTCCTTGTTTTGGATGCGCATGTAAAGATATGCCTGTAGTAGACAAAAATAAGTTCAGTTAAGAACACAATAAACATGGAAACAGAAATAGGAACACTACTATTTCCTATCTTATAACTTAAACCAAAACTGAATCCCAAATTTAGTTCCGTTCAACATGTCATGTGTACACATTAAAAAGAACACAAATACTCGTGTAACTTATTACTTCACTCAACAAAGCTCCAAGCATCGGGAGTTGAGTAAAGTTCATAGATGCACCCTAATACAGTTAGCATACTGATTTCAGGTAATCTATTAGTGGAAAAATTAGTGTTGGTTCCTGCCATTACGTGGTCCATTGCTTACATTAGTGAACTTAGCACAATTCTGAAATTTAACAGTTAAAATCTTCTGACAACAAACACTAAATCTAATTAAAAGATTAAATGGTAAATATCTAGAGCGGGTCAGTGCATAGCAGGTTAACATCGTTTAGCGTTTATAAGTTAAAATAATTCCATCCAAATTGAACACCTGATTTAGGCCTTCGTGCAACTTGAATCTCTTAACATTTCAGAACAATTTTAGTCAAGTTTCCAGACTAAACATAACCTTATGTGAACTGTCATACAAACATTTTCCTAATCGAGATATGGAACTTGACAACTTTCCACCAAAGTGAAACTGCGGCATCCAGCGGTTACACGACCACTATCTCCACCCACCACCTCCTCCACCACTACCAGTATTAGATGGAACAAGTCATTTACCATTATTAATATATAAAAAATATCATTATCAAAACCAAATTAAACAAGATGAATGAACACAAATCAACTAATTCGTTACCAGTAAACATTTGAAACACAAATCATACAAAAAAAAAAAAATCGAACATTGGATGCTGATATGTGAAATTGATTGAATCAAAAATCCGAATTAAAACCATAAGGTAAACTCGTTTAAACACATAATCCATTGTCCACCTATTTAATTTTCATGGCGATTGCTCTAGACCAGAATCACTAATCAAAACGATCTAAAATTCGAGTTGGTTGCTATATTAATTGAGAAGAAGAACCTTTAATTGAGAAAATAAACCCATTAGATCTGTAACAGATAATGAAGTAAAAATAGATTCAAATACATACCTCCTCCACCACCGCCGCCACAACGAAAACTACCACCGGCATCATCATTTCTTCTTAAGCTTCAATAATTCGATCAAGTTCATACATATCTTTGAATCTAATTTTAGAAATTAATCGGTAGAAGAAGAAGGTCTCTCGAACAAGAATCTGTTGCTGGTAATAGGTTTTAATTGGAATAGCTAGTAAATTGCAGAGATGGTAAAAAAGAACACACACATATTAATATATCTGTTGTTAACGGCGGCGGATCTGTTGGTAGCGGCGGCGGATCTGGTGGTGGTAGTTGCAGAGATGTTGGTGGTGGTTGAAAGAAAAGTACATAGCAGAAAGAAATGAATTTTTCAGACGTAAAGCTGAATATGAAGTGATTGAATCCGAGATTAAAAGAGGAAGGGTAAATATGGAAAGAAAAAAAAACCTTAGAGGACCCGGATTGGTTTACAAATGGAGAGGGACATATTTATTGTGGGATAAGGATATTTGTATAGCCCATCAAAAATAGGGACAAATATTCAATTACCACATTTCACTTTGAGTGAAGTTCCACACTTCATCCGACAATGTTTGTTGAGAAAAGCTCATCAATATATGCATTCACCGAAAAGTATCAAAAATATGGTAATTCGTTATATAGCATCAAATCTATGCGCTAGAAAAGTAGTTGGAACGTCCATGTGAGTTGGGGTTTTTTTGTGACCGAATTACCCTCCCTGTGTGAGTCAACATGTGAAGTTAAGGTTAGGATGGGTATATGAGTTAACTCTACCCGAAAATAATAAACGAAATACATTAACCCATATTCTTTTCTTTCTTATATCTTACGAATCTTCCTATTTTTCTTTCAGTTTTTCGTTCATCTTGTGAAGGTTTGCAGTCGTCGGTGTTTGCAGAGATACCACTGAGATGAAGGAATCAAATCCAGATATATATGGTTATATACTTCCATATAATTTTTATTTTTATATTGGATATATGGTGGGTTTGTTTCACTGATCCTGTTTGAAACCCTCACCCTCTTGTTGGTTCTGAAGGATTCCTCTTGTTTGTGTTTTTTTAGTTAAAATTGTTGTTCTAGGTGTTTTATACCCTCATATTAATTGATGTATAGGAAATTCCATGGTTCTTATATCTAGTCCTTATTTGTTACATCCAACTTTATCCTTCATTGAACTCATTCTGATGATTTTTCTGTAAGATTGATATAATTATAAAAAGTTGTAGTTAAAATAGTCAATGCAATTTAGTTTGATATACTAGTTTATCTTGTTTCTCATGCACAACTTTAAAATATTTTCAAAATGGTACCTACTTTGTGGCTTTCATCATAATATTTTGGCCACAAATTTATTCTACTTACTTGACGCTCATTCATGTTTGGGAACTGTTAGAGCACTGCTCGGTCGAACTCGCATTCGTTGATATCTCAAGCATGTTTGTCAATGTTAGTGATCAAAACTATAAGTCTTGATTTCTAGCCTATTTATAGATGTCTCGGACTAGGACATAGATTGTGTAGTTGAGCTTAGACTTTACGGCGTTCATCATTTGAAGACGAAGAACTACTAAGGGGATCTTGTAGAACTTCATCGACAAAAGGTATGTGGAGACTTTGGAAAGTCTATTTCTACTCTATCTCCTATATTGAGACATAAGTCGTACTACGATATAGTTTTCTATATACACACATGAGATTTCGAGTTGAGTTTATCTCGCTTACATATTTCTCGAAATATGTGTTGGCAAGCTTTCGCTTCGAGTAAGTTCATCTTATATCATGTGAAAATTGCCAAGTAACATCTTACATAGTTTGTGTGATACAATCATTCGGTGTTGTCTTGGAATGTTTCGTTATGATTATTTCAATAACTTGAAAATTGCTTTAATGTTAATAGTGTGTGAAAACAGCTATTGTCATCCTCTAAGAAAGTTTCAATGATTGAAATAAGAGTTTAGAACACTTAACCATTATTGGATATGTCATGCTGTGCACTCTTGTACATATGTAATCCATGTCCGGGAACCATATATGCGCACCCATTTGCGTACCTGTTGGTTTGAGAAATCCGGAAACCGAAGTATGCGTACCCGTTTGCGTACTGGCGAAATCCAATCTTAGTCCGGGTATTTCTAGTATGCGTACACGTTTGCATACTTGAAGGTTAAAGTTCTAAAATCGGTTATGAACATGAACATAAACATTTATATAATAAGGAATGCAATCTTTGCAAACTGTGGCTATAATGTTCATGATTGATTAGAGTGAATCAAACTGATTTTGCTTCAATTGTGTTCTTGTATAATTCAATGAGAATATAGCAATTGGACAACTCTTTAACTAGTTTCATTTGAGTCATTTGAACTAGTTATGGTTAAGATGAATAAGGTTGATATGAGAGTAATCATATGGCTAACCTCGGTTAACTATTTGTGAACCAACATGGTGTACACGTTTGGGTACAATTACATAAACCCAAATGAGGGTACATTTCATTTGTGTGTGACAAGCTAAGTTTTATCTAACGGTTGAAATATATTAGCTTCGTTGAATTAGGTTTTTCATCTAACTGTGTATATTGAATGCTTTGTTACCAAGGTAACTTGGATTGCAAACTCTGATTTGAAAACTATATAATGGAGAACTCTAGCAACTGGGAAAACTAATCCCCACACCTCCTATGTGTTACTAGTTGCATAACTAGAGTCAATTCTCCTTTAACCTTAGGTTTCTATCGACACCCTGACGACTTGAAAGACTTCATTGGGATTGTGAAGCTAGACACAACTATTTTCTTTGTAGTTGTGTGTTCTGATCTTGCCCGATTCTATCGTATTGAGTACAATTGAAATAATTGACTCGAGATTAATTTCTCCGATAGGCAAGATAAAAGTAATCACAAACATCTTCGTCTCATCGTTTGTGATTCCATAATATCTTGTTTCGCCAGTAGATTAAGATTATTGTGAGGTGATTGATAATACTAGGTTGTTCTTTGGGAATATAAGTCTGGTTTATCAATTGGTTCTTGTTCACCTTGATTTATCAAAAGACGAAACAAAAACTCTTGGTTATTTCTGTGGGAGACAAATTTATTCAATCTATAGACTTTTCTGTGTGAGACAGATTTTTTTATCAAGTCTTCGACTTTGGGTCGTAGCAACTCTTGGTTGTGGGTGAGATTAACTAATGGAATCAAGTGCGTAATATCCTGCTGGAATCAAAGACGTAAGGAACGCAACTGCACCATGAATCGGTATGAGATTGATTAGGGTTCAACTACATTCCAGTCCGAAGTTAATTGGTAGTAGGCTAGAGTCTGTAACGACTTAATATAGTGTGGTGTTCAATCTGGACTAGGTTCCGGGGTTTTTCTGCATTTGCAGATTCCTCGTTAACAAAATTCTGGTGTCTGTGTTATTTCTTTTCCGTATTATATTTTGTTATATAATTGAAATATCACATGTTGTGCGTTAAGTTCAATCAATTAGAATATCCAACCTTTGGTTGTTGATTTACATTGATTGACACTTGAACATTGGTCTTTGGTACCGTTCAAGTTATTCCGCTTATATTCATTCGGGCTCATGATTTCTATTTTTGATTGCGGATTGAATTAAGAGTTAGAGATATTAAACTCTTTGATATACTTTACTCTAGATTAAGTCTGACTGTCTAGTTGATTCTCTAGAAAGTGTATTGGAGTAAGTCCTCTCAGATTGCCAAACTAATTGTTGGGTGTGGTTGTTATACCCCCGCATTTTAAATTGGTATCAGAGCAGAAAAACACATTAAAGATCTTATAAGTCTATGTTTGTAGCGATCTGATGATGGAAAGTATAGTCTCTGAAAACGCTTCACCAGAAATGGATAAACTCAATATTGAGCGTGTTCTAGAAACCATCGATAAGGTTGAGAATCCTGATTTTAAAAAACTCATCAATTTTCTTTGTCTCGAAAAACATCGTTTGACAAGAAAATTTGCTAGTCTTCACTGCGAAGTATATATCAAAACATATGTGCTGCAAGACATGCTGAAGAGGTAGTTGACCTCCAGAAGAAGTTAGATAAACAAATCCGGATTAATTCTGATCTTGCTGCAGAAATTGCAATGCTTAAGGATTTGAAATATGTAAAGTCATCTTCAATGGTTTTAAATAACTCCTCTAATTCTTTCTTGAAGAATTACCGAAAATTAGGTGACAAGCGAGGTCCAGGCTTTGTGAAACCTGATAGTACTCAGATCTCTTCGAACAATGATAAGGATGTTGGAACATGCTTGTTTTTTGGTGCTCATAATCACTTTCAACATGCTTGTGCTCCTTTCAAGAAAAGATTAAAAGTTGCAGGTGATCTTCATAAGAAAGCTGTACAACTTTTGTCTTCTATTAAAAAACATTCAATACTAACAAGAAAACCAAATATGGTCAGTAGTGCTAGTATGGGACCCTTTGATCTAAAGTCAACATCACCTTTTCAATGGTTTCTTGATAGTGGATGTAGCAGACACATGACTGGAGATCTCTCTTGGTTTATCAACTCAAACGATTTTGATGGTGGACCAGTGACTTTTGGAGATATAAGATGTTGCTACATAAGCAAGAAGGGGACGATGAAATTACCTGATGTTCCTGAAATACATGATGTCATATACGTGAAAGGTATGACTGCTAATCTTCTTTATGTTAGTCAAATCTATGACAAAGGCCATAAGGTTGTCTTCAATGATAAAGGATGTGACATTGTCGATAAATCTGGAAAAGTGATTTTTCAAGGATCACGTGGCAAAAATAATTGTTATCTTCTAGATACTCAGTTCAACAATTGTTGCAATTTGACTAAAGTGGAATCTACACACCTCTGGCATGAACGTTTTGGTCAAATCAATTATCGTCTTCTAACTAAGATCATTAACAAAGAACTTGTTAGAAGCGTTCCCAAAATCAATGCTAAGGTTGAAAGTGTCTGTGATACCTGTCAAAATGGTAAACAAACGAAAGTTTAACACAAATCAGCTCGAAATATTCACCAAAGCTCCACTTGATTTAATTCATATGGATATTTTCGGCCCAATTCAACAATCTACAGTGGTTGGAAAGAATGCCTATTGTTAATAGAATCCAGAATGAACAAGGTTGCAAACTAAAGAAAATTAGAAGTGATCGTGGCACAGAGTTCAAAGACACCAAAGTATTTGAATATTGTGACTCTTTGGGAATTATTCAACAATATTCTCCACCTATCACTCCACAAACAAATGGAGTTGCAGAAAGGAAGAATAGAAACATTCAGGAAATGGCAAGGGTAATGCTCCATAACAAAAACTTACCATTAAGGTTTTGGGGTGAGGCTATTTTTATGGCTTGCTATTTGATAAATCATTTTTATTTGCAGTCAAAGACCTTAAACACTCCCTATGAGTTGTGGTACAATAAGAAACCCAACTTACACTATCTCAGAGTGTTCGGCAGTAAGTGCTACATTCTAAAGGGTCGTGAATAGAAAGGGAAATTTGATTCGAAAAGTGATGAAGGTATTTTTCTTGGCTACGCATCTGACATTCGTGGTTTCCGTGTCTTTAATCTCATAATCCAAGTCATGATGGAATCGGCAAATTTTATCATTGATGGTTTAAGTAATTTTCGTCATGATAACTCTCCTGCTGAATTGCCTCTAACCGAGACAATTGAGAAAATCAAAGAAACTTCATAATCAGAAGAAGTTGTTCCAACGGTTGCTGATCCTGATGTCTCTAGTGATGAGGAGAAAAACTCTAGTCAGGTTATTCCTGTTGAACAAGAACGTGTCCCTCCACGACACCTTTGGGTTCAAAGGAATCATGATACTAGCAATATCATTGGAGGTAGGGAATCTACTGCTAAGACGAGAGGTCAAGGAATATTGATGAAGCTCTTAGTGATCCCTGTTGGGTAAATGCAATGCATGAAGAGTTAAATCAATTCCAAAGATAGGATGTATGGAAACTCGTACCTTGTCCCCCCAATATCAATATTGTTGGTACCAAATGGATATTTAAGAACAAGTCTGAATTTGGCACCATTGTCAGAAACAAATTTAGACTTGTCGCTCAGGGATATTCACATATTGAAGGAATCGACTTTGACGAAACCTTTGCTCCTGTGGCACGCCTTGAGTCCATTCGATTATTATTAGCTCATGCTTGTTTTCTTAAGGTTAAGCTATTTCAAATGGACATTAAATCCGCTTTCCTAAATGTAAACTTAAAGGAAGAAGTCTATGTAGCTCAACCTAAGGGATTTGAAAATCCTGATTTTCCCGATCATGTCCTTAAGCTCAACAAGGCATTGTACGGGTTAAAACAAGCACCTCGTGCCTGGTTTGAAAAACTAACTACTTCCCTTCTTAGGAAAGTTTTTTCAAGAGGTGGAGCTGATAAAACATTGTTTCCCAAATGGAGTGGGAAATATGTTGTAATTGCTCAAGTTTATGTAGATGGTATCATCTATGGATCAACATCGGAGAAACTTGCAAAAGATTTTCAAGTCTCTCTTGGCAAGGAGTTTGAAATGAGCAATGTTGGTGAATTAAGATTCTTTTTGGGTTTACAAATTCAACAACACAGGGATGGAATTTACTTATCTCAAGAAAAATATGCAAACAATCTTGTTTCAAGATTCAGTCTTGATAAGTCAACTCCAAAACTGACTCATATGCCTACCACGGGTAAACTACATAGAGATGAGAAAGGTGTAAATGTGGATCAAAAACTTTATCGATTTATCATTGGAAGTCTTTTGTATCTCACTTCCATGAGACCTGACATTGCTTTTAGTGTTGGTTGTTGTGCTAGGTTTCAGGCAAATCCAAAGGAATCTCATCTTGCCGCCATAAAGAGGATCATACGTTACATTAATCACACTTCCGGGTATGGTATTTCTTACACTTTTGATACTAATACTGACATTACTGCCTATTCAGACGCTGATTGGGCAGGATGTGTGGAAGACAGAAAAAGTACATCATGGGGATTCTACTATGTAGGGATGAATCTTGTAGCTTGGCATAGTAAGAAATAAAATTCACAATCTCTCTCAACATGTGAAGCAGAATACATTGTTGCTGGTTCATGTTGTACTCAACTCCTATGGATGAAACAAATGCTTGCTGATTATGGAATTGATTCTGAAATAATGAAGATATTTTGTGATAACTCAAGTGCGATTTTCATCACTAAGAATCCTGTTGAGCACTCAAGGACTAAGCACATAGATATAAGGTACCATTTTATTAGAGATCTTTATAAAAGGGAAAAATATCGTTTGGTCCTTTTTTAGGTGGTCCCATGTCTGTTTAGTTCTTTGGGAAAACGCCTTTACTGTTTGGTCCATAATTATTTAAAAATATTAAATGGACAAAAGTACCCTTCCGTGTTAATTTCTACTTATTTTTTTTTGTAGCAGTTCATTCTTCCAAATGAACTCCTGTTAATTTCTACTTTTTTTTTTCTTCAGAAATCACCTAAAAAACAGAGTTCATTCCAAAAATGAACTCCATATAAAAACCTAAAAAAACCGAGTTCATTCCAGAAATGAACTCCATATAAAAAGCTAAAAACACAGAGTTCATTCCAGAAATTAACTCCATACAAAAATCTAAAAAAAACTGAGTTCATTCCAGAAATGAACTCCATATAAAAACCTAAAAAAACAGAGTTCATTCCAGAAATGAACTCCATATAAAAAGCTAAAAAAACAGAGTTCATTCCAGAAATGAACTCCATATAAAAACCTAAAAAAAAAAAAAACAAAGTTCATTCCAGAAATGAATTCCATATAAAAACCTAAAAAAACAGAGTTCATTACAAAAATGAACTCCATATAAAAAACAAAGTTCATTCCAGAAATGAACTCCATATAAAAACCTAAAAAAACAGAGTTCATTTATGAAATGAACTGCAGCATCATCATCTTCGTCTTCAACAGCAACAGAAATAAATTATTCATATTCTTCGTCTTCATTTTTGTCACCGTCTCCACCATCTTCAACAACACCAGCAACAACAAAAAATAAGAAAAACGCGCAGATCTTCATTGTTGTTCATCATCTTCATCTTCAACATTCAAACACCAGCAGCAACAAAAAGAAAAAAAAAATCAAAAAAACAGAGTTCGTCTTCGATCTATGTAATTAAATCAAAATCTTTGTTTTTTGTTTCTCTGTAAATCGTCGCATCATCTCTGCAAATCTTCATCGTCGTCTGCATATCTTCATCATCTCTGTTTCTTGTTTCCACAAAAATTAAAACGAAAAACATAGAGAAAACTAGATCTGGAAAGAAAAAAAAGATGAGAGAGAAAGTAAATCTGAAAATGATTTCTTCTCTCTTACTTTTTGACTACATATATGGTCCTAATCTAAAAGGGTATTTCTGCCACTACAGGATGACAATACATCATCCATGACGTCACCCTAGGACCAAACCATAATTTCTAGGACCAAACTATAATATATTTTCCCCAAAAGGACCAAATAGACACATGACTGAGTCAACAGAACTAGACTCTCTCTAATATATTATTCCTAGGACTATATGGTATTTCCTAATTTATGAAAATGGTATCATTACTATGGAATTTTTGCCTTCTGAACAACAATTGGCTGATATTCTCACCAAACCATTAGACACTGCCACATTTCAACACCTACGGCAGTCTATTGGTGTTGTTCTAGTTCATTAGTTCTCCATAACTCTTGTCGCTGCTTTCATGTCAATATGTTGAGCAATTGAGTTTGGAATTCCTAGAGTGGTGTTGCTTCATGTTTGCATTTGTTTTTAGTATAAGTGTTTTTTTTTTTTTTTTGTCAATCATAGTGTTATTTAGAAATCCTTATTTTCTTGTAAAAGCAAGGTCGCCTTTGTTGTTCTTTCGGGAATGACATATTATGGGGGAGAGTTATTAATTGAACTTGTGCTTAATTGCCAAATCTTTGTGGGGAGCGCGGCTATGGAATATTATAGGGGTTATTTTGTATCTTTATAAACTCCTTGATGAATGCATTTAGCTTCAGCTTTATGATTGCATCTAAATAAGTTCGTATGTGTTGATGGTGGTTTTTAGCTTAGGGTTAAAATCGTGAAACCTTGCACCTGATGTGACGTCACTCTGTAAGGAAACGGATCCATGAGTGTTAACCTCTCTATTGGCATATTTATTGAGCCGTTCAATATATTTACATGAAATTTATCCAGACTGGCGCATGTAGCAACCATCCCAGATGTTCGGTAAATTTTGGCGCCTTGCCCATATTCACTTAATATAAGTTTCCTTGAATACTCTCTATGTTATGTTCCCCGGCTGAACCCTTAAGGTTGGTATGACATGACAATTTGTGTTCACTCGCAGCAGAGTAGCACGAATTTCCAAATATCAAGGATGAGGTCTTTGTATAAGGTATTCAATCAGAAAGCATGATGCTCTCTGGAAATGAACTTAAAAGAACTCTGTGTCAACACATAGAATTCAATCGATTACCCTGGCTAACTTACAAAAGTTAGGGTTTTTACGCCTTGCGCAGTATATCATACCTTGCTTGTCGAAATTTAAGCCTAGGCAAACTAGGTAATTAATCCGCCATGGATTAATAGACGCAAAATCTTACCCAGAATCAGAAAAAAGGGAGCCGCATGATAGGAGCAGCAGAAAGGGAGGCGTGGCCATGTCTTAGGCCAGTTAGTGCCATTTGCCATTGGCCACGCCCCATCCTAAACCGACCCAATTTCCCTCGACCAATCAGGTCGCCTTAAACTTGCCACGCGCACATAAGTTGTGGTTGGGCCCATACTTGCCGGCCCCTTTTCCATCGACCAATTAGGTCACTCTAAAGCCGTCACACTCACACCGGAAGTATAGCCACGCCCATGCTTGGTCGGCCCCTCTCATTCCTACCAACCAATTAGGCCACTTTAAATGTGTCACGAGCACTAGAGGTGCAACCGCGCCTCATGTTTGGCCAGACCCTTTTCTTGACCAATCAAGTCGCTCTAAACTAGCCACCATACATTAAAGGCCAAATGCACCATGCCGCACCACCATACTAACTGGCAAGCCAAACGCGCCCTGCCACAACAACATATTAATCGGCATGCCAGCATACCACTATGCCGCAGTAACGAGCCAACATGCCACGAGCCACTTAGCCGTGGCCATGCCGCCAAGCCCTAACTTTGCCCACGATGCCAAATCCTAGCCTTGGACATGCCTCCAATCCCTAACTTTGGCCACGGCGCCAAATCCTAGCCTTGGCCATGCCTCCAAGCTCTTACTTTGGCCACGACGCCAAATCCTAGCCTTGGCCACGCCGCCGAGCCCTAACTTTGGCCACGACGCCAAATCCTAGCCTTGGACATGCCGCCAAGCCCTAATTTTGGCCACGACGCCAAATCCTAGCCTTGGCCAAACCGTCAAGCCCTAAATTTGTCCACGACGCCAAATCCTAACCTTGGCCACGCTGCCAAGCCCCAACTTTGTCCACGGCGCCAAATCCTAGCCTTGGCCACGCCGCCAAGCCCTAACTTTGGCCACGACGCCAAATCCTATCCTTGGCTACACCGCCAAGCCCTAAATTTGGCCACGACACTAAATCCTAGCCTTGGCCACGCCGCCAAGCCCTAACTCTGGCCGCGGCGCCAAATCCTAGCATTGGCCATGCCGTCAAGCCCTAACTATGGCCACGACGCCAAATCCTAGCCTTGGCCACGCCGCCAATCCCTAACTTTGGCCACGACGCTAAATCCTAGCCTTGGCCACGCCGCCAAGCCCTAACTTTGGCCAAGACGCCAAATCCTAGCCTTGGCCACACCGCCAAACCCTAACTTTGGCTACTGAGACAAGTCCTAGCCTTGGCCACGCCGTCATTCCCTAACTTTGGCAACGACGCAAAGTCCTAACCTTGGCCACGCCGCCAAGCCCTAACTTTGGCCACGGCGCCAAATCCTAGCCTTGGCCACGAAGCCAAATCCTAGCCTTGGCCACGCCGCCAAGCCCTAACTCTGGCCGCGGCACCAAATCCTAGCCTTGGCCACACCGCCAAATCCTAGCCTTGGCCATACCATAACGCCACAGGTGTGGCCATGCCACAACACCACCATTCCGCGGCCATGCCACACACACTAATTAGGGTTTCGACATGCCAAACCGTAATTTGGGCAAAATTTCTACGCCAACCAATCCGAATAACAACGTTTCCCGGATCGTTGGGATCGATGTGACAACATGACCAATGTTGCCAGAGCCATATTTGGGTCTAACACCAATATGCCAAAAAAGCTGCCACAACTACGCCACTGGCATGCCGTTATGCCATGGCTACGCCACTAGCATGCCGCTATGCCACGTCTACGCCAGGCGCCACTTTGCTACACAACAAATATGTGTCCATAATCAACGGATACCCTTCCTCATGAGATGCAATCTCATCCATCCAAGTTCGCCACTGAACTGACAGAAAAGTTCCAGGCAACCAACTGATGGCCATGCCTACGCCAGGCGCCACTTACACCACTGTGCCACTGGCATGCACGGGATATGCCAGTCATGTTGCAATGCCACTGGCGTACACCAAAAACGCCACTGCGATATTACCAGGAGCCAACAAAAGGTAGCCATAATCAACTACCCTTCTTCATGAGATGCAATCTCAGCCATTCAAGTTCGCCACCAAACTGACGGACTTGTGGCAAGTCTTAGGCGGCCAGCCAAGGCAAGCCTAATAGCATCACATGTTACTTTCCTATGGCAAGTCTCTTGAGTTTGACTTGCCACACATAGCAACCTGCTACATGTTTTCCACGAAAACACTCGAGACATCAAACATGTCACAAACTGGGGGATACTCATCAGGGTATTGGTCTGGCAATTTACAGCGTGCGGCGTGCAATACGCCCGTTATAAGAAAGTGTCATGAAGTGGGACAATTAGTGGTGATGAAAGTAACGGTGTAAACTAATTCACTTTCTTCATCATGGAAGCATAATGCCTTACGGTTACACGTTACGCTATTCTTCCACCACTCAATCGTTTCCATTTCCCACGAGACCACGGTACGTTTCAATATGACTTGTATAAATAGGTTTCACCTATTTAACACGAAACAACAATTTTTGGTCAGCAACAACACAGTATCTAGAAATCACCTGGTAGCTTTCCATCCTGCTAGCCAGTTCTACTTTCAGATACAAGTCATAAACAACCACGCCATCAGAATCAACGATTCTGGTCTCAACACTCTCTTCGCTTCTCTCCCTAAGACCAGCCTTTCTCTTTCACATTGTGACCGAAGCAAGCCTGGAATGACCATTTCTTGGTTTAGGCCAGGATTGTACAGATTGATCTCTCGAATCAAAAGTACTCCCGTGCAGTGCATTTTTTAGGGTTCTGATTCGTTTCTCATCCACACACCTAAAATTACCAAAATCAGCAGAAACGGTTTTCACACATAAACAATATGTTATTCTCTTTTGGTCATGAAGTATCTCTATGAAAATTTCATGAGGATCTCACTAGTTTCCGTACCTTTGCCAATTTATATTGACAAAAAAGGGGAGAATTAATGTGTAGTTTCATACTACAAATATATATGGTTTACAGATCATTATGTAAGGGGGAGTGGTTTTCATGTTGAGATGAAGTATTGACTAAGGGAGAGTGATACATATCACCATAGTATTGTTGTCAAAGTTGTGATACAATTGAACTTTGATGTTGTGTAATAATACTATGACACTGTATAACAATGATTGAGAGCATTTGTTTTCTCATTGTTATCGCTACGGATCTTCAACAACTATGATGCTGAGTTGAACACGTTTAGAATCACGGAGTACTTGGAAGTGACGAAGTTTTCGAGTCATGTTGAAGATGCCAAGGAGATCAAGCATTTGGATGAGAAGCTACAAAGATTTATTTATTTTGTAATCCATATATATTGATAGTTTTTTCACCAAAATTGACAAAGGGGGAGATTGTTAGAGCACTGCTCCGTCAAACTCGCATGCTTTGTTATCTCAAGCATGTTTGTTAGTGTTAGTGATCAAAACTATAAGTCTTGATTTCTAGCCTATTTATAGATGTCTCAGACTAGGACATAGATTGTGTAGTTGAGCTTAGACTTCACAGCGTTCATCATTTGAAGACAAAGAACTACTAAGGGGAGCTTGTAGAACTTCATCGACAAAATATATGTGGAGACTTAAACCCATCTATCACTTGGAAAGTCTATTTCTACTTTATCTCCTATATTTAGACATAAGTCGTATTACGATATAGTTTTCTATATACACATTTGAGATTTCGAGCTGAGTTTATCTCGCTTACATATTTCTCGAAATATGTATTGGCAAGCTTTCGCTTCGACCAAGTTCATCTTATATCATGTGAAAATTGCCGAGTAACATCTTACATGGTTTGTGTGATACAATCATTCTATGTTGTCTTAAAATGTTTCGTTATTATTATTTCAATAACTTGAAAATTGCTTTGATGTTAATAGTGTGTGAAAAAGGCTATTGTCATCCTCTAAGAAAGTTTAAATGATTGAAATAAGAGTTTAGAACACTTAACCAATATTGGATATGTCATGTTGTGCACTCTTGTACATATGTAATCCATGTCCGGGAACCATAGTATGCGCACCCGTTTGCGTACCTGTTGGTTTGAAAAATCCGGGAACCTAAGTATGCGTACCCGTTTGCGTACTGGCGTACAGGTTCATGTCCGAGAATTTCAGCTGGGATTTAAAGTTCGCGTACCCATTTGAGTACTGGCGAAACGCAATCGTAGTCCGGGTATTTCAAGTATGCGTACCCGTTTGCATACTTGAAGGTTAAAGTTCTAAAATCTGTTATGAACATGAACATGAACATAAACATTTATATAATAAAGAATGCAATATTTGCAAATCGTGGCTATAATGTTCATGATTGATTCAAGTGAATCAAACCGATTTTGCTTCAATTGTGTTCTTGTATATTCTATGAGAATATAGCAATTGAACAACTCTTTGACTAGTTTCATTTGAGTCATGTGAACTAGTTATGGTTAAGATGAATAAGGTTGATATGAGAGTAATCATATGGCTAACCTCGGTTAACTATTTGTGAGCCAACATGGTGTACACATTTGGGTACAGTTACATAAACCCAAATGAGGGTACATTTCATTTGTGTGTGACAAGCTAAGTTTGATCTAACGGTTGAAATATATTAGCTTGGTTGAATTAGGTTTTTCATCTAACGGTGAATATTGAATGCTTTGTTACCAAGGTAACTTGGATTGCAAACTCTAATTTGAAAACTATATAATGGAGAACTCTAGCAACTGGCAAAACTAATCCCCACACCTCCTGTGTGTTACTAGTTGCATAACTAGAGTCGATTTCCTTTAACCTTAGGTTTCTATCGAGACCCTGTAGGTTAACGACTTGAAAGACTTCATTGGGATTGTGAAGTCATATCCAACTACTTTCTTTGTAGTTGCGTGTTCTGATCTTGCCCTATTCTATCGTATTTAGTACAATTGAAATAATTGACTCGAGATTAATTTCTCCGATAGGCAAGATAAAAGTAATCACAAACATCTTCGTCTCATCGTTTATGATTCAAAAATATCTTGTTTCGCTAGTTGATTAAGATTATTGTGAGGTGATTGATAATACTAGGTTGTTCTTCGGGAATATAAGTCTGGTTTATCAATTGGTTCATGTTCACTTGATTTATCAAAAGACGGAACAAAAACTCTTGGGTATTTCTGTGGGAGACAGATTTATTCAATCTATAGACTTTTATGTGTGAGACGGATTTGTTTATCAAATCTTCGACTTTGGGTCGTATCAACTCTTGGTTGTGGGTGATATCAACTAAGGGAATCAAGTGCGTAGTATCCTGCTGGGATCATAGACGTAAGGAACGCAACTGTACCAAGAATCACTGTGAGATTGATTAAGGTTCAACTACAGTCCAGTCTGATGTTATTTGTGTTAAAGCATTGCTCGGTCAAACTCGCATGCATTGCTATCTCAAGCATGTTTGTCAATGTTAGTGTTCAAAACTATAAGTCTTGATTTCAAGCCTATTTGACATAGATAGTGTAGTTGAGCTTAAATATCTCGACGTTCATCTCTTGAAGATGAAGAACTACTAAGGGGAGCTTGTGGAGACTTGAACTTATCTATCACTTGGAAAGTCTATTTCTACTATCTCCTATGTTGAGACATAAGTCGTGTTACGATATAGTTTTCTTTATACACTTTTGAGATTTCGAACTGAGAATATCTCACTTACATATTTCTCGAAATATGTGTTGGTAAGATTTCGCTTCGACCAAGTTCATCTTATATCATGAGAAAATTGCCGAGTAACATCTTACATGGTTTGTGTGATACAATCATTTGGTGTAAGACTTGGAAGGTTTCAATAATGATTATTTCAATATCTTGAAAATTGCTTTGATGCTAATAGTGTGTGAAAATGGCTAATGACATTATAGAAGAATGTTTCAATGATTGAAATAAAGAGTTTACGATGTAACCATCTTTGGATATAAGCATATATAGTGTGTTCGCACATTAGTGTATAAGTCCATAAACCGGAAGCCAAGAGTATGCATATGTGTGTATACGAAATTGGTGAAGGAGACAGGTTAAGTATGCGTACAAGTACGCATACTGGCGGAAGTTCTCAAACCGAGAATTTCTACTGAGTTTGGTTTTGGAAAAACTCTTAACTAGTCACCTTAAATGCGTACATGTACGCATACTGGCAGAAGTTTTTGAACCGAAAACCGGTTGCTTAAGTACGCATACCTGTACGCATACTTAAGCTGGTTACTTTGTCAAATCGGTCAATTCCATGAACTTAAACATTTAAATCATAAGGAATGCAATCTTTGCAAACCGTGGCTATAATGTTCATGATTGATTCAAGTGAATCAAACGATTTGATTTCAATTGTGTTTTCTAAACAATTGAACGACTCTTAGCTAGTTTCATTTGAATCATTTGAACTAGTTATGGTTAAGATAAATAAGGTTGATATGAGAGTAATCATATGGCTAACCTCGGTAAACTATTTGTGAACCAACCTGGTGCACATGTTTAGGTACGACTACATAAACCTAAATGAGGGTACATTTCATTTGTGTGTAACAAGCTAAGTTCGATCTAACAGTTGAAAGATATTAGCTTGGTTGAATCAGGTTTTTAATCTAACGGTGAATATTGAATGCTTTATTACCAAGGTAACTTGGATTCCAAACTCTGATTTGAGAACTATATAAAGGATAACTCTAACAACTGGGAAGCCTAATCCCCACACCTCCTGTGTGTTACTAGTTGCATAACTAGAGTCGGTTTCCTTTAACCTTAGGTTTCTATCGAGACCCTGTAGGTTAACGACTTGAAAGACTTCATTGGGATTGTGAAGCCATATCCAACTACTTTATTTGTAGTTGCGTGTTCTGATCTTGCCCTATTCTATCGTATTTAGTACAATTGAAATAATTGACTCGAGATTAATTTCTCCGATAGGCAAGATAAAAGTAATCACAAACATCTTCGTCTCATCGTTTATGATTCCAAAATATCTTGTTTCGCTAGTTGATTAAGATTATTGTGAGGTGATTGATAATACTAGGTTTTTCTTTGGGAATATAAGTCTGGTTTATCAATTGGTTCATGTTCACTTGATTTATCAAAAGACGGAACAAAAAATCTTGGGTATTTATGTGGGAGACAGATTTATTCAATCTATAGACTTTTATGTGTAAGACGGATTTGTTTATCAAATCTTCGACTTTGGGTCGTAGAAACTCTTGGTTTTGGATGATATCAACTAAGGGAATCAAGTGCGTAGTATCCTGTTGGGATCAGAGACGTAAGGAACACAACTGTACCATGAATCACTGTGAGATTGATTAAGGTTCAACTACAGTCCAGTCCGATGTTAATTGTGTTAGAGCATTGCTCGGTCAAACTCGCATGCATTGCTATCTCAAGCATGTTTGTCAATGTTAGTGTTCAAAACTATAAGTCTTGATTTCAAGCCTATTTGACATAGATAGTGTAGTTGAGCTTAAATATCTCGACGTTCATCTCTTGAAGACGAAGAACTACTAAGGGGAGCTTGTGGAGACTTGAACTTATCTATCACTTGGAAAGTCTATTTCTACTATCTCCTATGTTGAGACATAAGTCGTGTTATGATATAGTTTTCTTTATACACTTTTGAGATTTCGAACTGAGAATATCTCGCTTACATATTTCTCGAAATATGTGTTGGTAAGATTTCGCTTCGACCAAGTTCATCTTATATCATGACAAAATTTCCGAGTAACATCTTACATGGTTTGTGTGATACAATCATTTGGTGTAAGACTTGGAAGGTTTCAATAATGATTATTTCAATATCTTGAAAATTGCTTTGATGCTAATAGTGTGTGAAAACGGCTAATGACATTATAGAAGAATGTTTCAATGATTGAAATAAAGAGTTTACGACGTAACCATCTTTGGATATAAGCATATATAGTGTGTTCACACATTAGTGTATAAGTCCATAAACCAGAAGCCAAGAGTGTGCATATGTGTGTATACGAAATTGGTGAAGGAGACAGGTTAAGTATGCGTACGATACGCATACTGGCGGAAGTTCTCAAACCGAGAATTTCTGCTGAGTTTGGTTTTGGAAAAACTCTTAACTAGTCACCTTAAGTATGCGTACATTTACGCATACTGGCGAAAGTTTTTGAACCGAAAACCGGTTGCTTAAGTACGCATACTTAAGCTGGTTACTTTGTCAAATAGGTCAATTCCATGAACTTAAACATTTAAATCACAAGGAATGCAATCTTTCCAAACCGTGGCTATAATGTTCATGATTTATTCAAGTGAATCAAACGATTTGATTTCAATTGTGTTTTCTAAACAATTGAACAACTCTTAGCTAGTTTCATTTGAGTCATTTGAACTAGTTATGGTTAAGATGAATAAGGTTGATATGAGATTAATCATATGGCTAACCTCGGTTAACTATTTGTGAAACAACCTGGTGCACATGTTTAGGTACGACTACATAAACCTAAATGAGGGTACATTTCATTTGTGTGTAACAAGCTAAGTTCGATCTAACAGTTGAAAGATATTAGCTTGGTTGAATCAGGTTTTTAATCTAACGGTGAATATTGAATGCTTTATTACCAAGGTAACTTGGATTGCAAACTATGATTTGAGAACTACATAAAGGATAACTCTAGCAACTGGGAAACCTAATCCCCACATCTCCTGTGTGTTACTAGTTGCATAACTAGAGTTGATTCTCCTTTATCCTTAGGTTTCTTCTCGAGACCCTGTAGGTTAATGACTTGAAGACTTCATTGGGATTGTGAAGCCATACCTAACTATTATCTTTTTAGTTGCGTGATCTGATCTTGTTGTTTCTATCGTGTTGAGTTCAATTGAAATAATTGGCTCGAGATTTTATATCTTCGATAGGCAAGATAGAAAAGTAATCACAAACAAACTTCGTCTCATCGTTTGTGATTCCAAAATAACTTATTTCGCTAGTCGATTAAGTTTATTGTGAGGTGATTGATAATACTAGGCTGTTCTTCGGGAATATAAGTACGGTTTATCAATTGGTTCATGTTCACCTTGATTTATCAAAAGACGGAACAAAAACTCTTGGGCATTTCTGTGGGAGACAGATTTATTCAATCCTATAAACTTTTCTGTGTGAGACAGATTTGTCTATCAAGTCTTAGACTCTGGGTCGTAGCAACTCTTAGTTGTGGGTGAGATCATCTAAGGGAATCAAGTGCGTAGTATCCTGTTGGGATCAAAGACGTAAAGAGCGCAACTGTACCTTGAATCAGTGTGAGATTGATTAGGGTTCAACTACAGTCCAGTCCGAAGTTAATTGGTAGTAGGATAGTATCTTTAGCGGATTAATACAGTATGGTGTTCAATCTGGACTAGGTCGTGGGGTTTTTCTGCATTTGCGGTTTTCTCGCTAACAAAATTCTGGTGTTTGTGTTATTTCTTTTCCGCATTATATTTTGTTATATAATTGAAATATCACAGGTTGTGCGTTAAGATCAATCAATTAGAATATCCAACCTTTGGTTGTTGATTTACATTGATTGACACTTGAACATTGGTCTTTGGTACCGTTCAAGTAACTCCTCTTATATTCAATCGGGCTTGCAGATTTCTATTTGATGATTGCGGATTGAATTAAGAGTTAGAGATATTAAACTCTTTGATATACTTTAATCTAGATTGAGTCTGACTGTCTAGTTGATTCTCTAGAAAGTGTATTGGATTAAGTCCTCCCAGATTTCCAAACAAATTGTTGGGTGTGGTTGTTATACCCCCGCATTTTCAATTGGTATTAAAGTAGGCAAACACATTAAAGACCTCATAAGTCTGTGTTTGTAGCGATCTGATATTGGCGAAGTTGCTATCTCTATAAACGTACCACCAGTCTTCTATGGCTCTAATTACTTATGGTGGAAAATTGATATGCGTGCATTTCTTCAAGCGCGTGATTTTCAATCATAGGTTTATGTAGTTAATGGCTGTGATGCTCATGTTGTGGCAGTAGGAAATGTAAACGTTCTTAAGAACATTGGTGAATACAATGATGCCGAGATACTTGTTGCAAAGCAAAAATCTGACGGTTTGAATGACATCATACATGCCATTACCCTAGATCTTCAGCACCACTCGGTTTAAAGATGCTTGGGATATCTTAGAAACCGTATTCGAAGGTAATACCAGTAAAAAGGAAGCTAGGCTTCAAAGCCTTAATTTCGATTGGGAAAACCTTCGTATGGCAGATGAAGATTCATTTTATGAGTTTAATCACAAAGTGTCTGAAATTGTTAATGTATCTTTTGCACTGGGTAAGACTATTCCTGAAAAGGACATTGTGATGAAAATTATCAGATCGCTGCCATCTAGATACGATTCTAGAAAGCATGCCATCGTTGAAGGAAATAACCTTAATGCTCTTTCCAGAAACACGTTGGTTGGAAAGATAAATATCTTTGATCATGAGCACACATCCAAAATCGGAAAGTATGTTGCCTTCAAAGCACAAAAGGACACTAAATTACTTGACAAAAGTAAAAGTGTTTATGTCTCTGAGGATGATCTTTCTGAGACTGATTCATCAGATGAAGATCTTGACAAATCAGTCTCTATGATCACAAGACAGTTTAGGGATCTTCTATTGAAGAGAAGTAAACGGTTTTCAAGAGACAGACCTAGGCCGTCAGTTAAACCTTACAATCGTGTTCCTCCTAAAAACATGGATGCTGACGAGGCTGATGATGAGGATATTCCACAGTGCTTTAAGTGTAAAGGTTTTTGGTCATTTTGCAAATGAGTGTCCAAATTGTACAAAATACACTGGAAACAAAGGTCTTGCTGCAACTCTTGATGAAATGTTTGATCATTATGATTCCAATGAAGACGAAAAATCAAGTGTTGCACTTCTTTGTGAAAATATCGATTTTGATAACTGTAGCAATACATACATTAATCTTGATATTCTTCCAGAAAGAAACTCAACCAGTCTGGAAGAAGAAATTAACCTTGCTGTTGGAAACCCTTTATCTAATTTTTCAGGTTCCACTATGTGCCTAGCAGCTTGCGCATCTCGGGAGTCTGAATCAGCGTATCCATCGACATGTTCTTATTGTTCACTCAAGGGTCATTAACTTTCAAAGTGTTTCAAGTATAAACAAAAGATGAGACATGTCAAGAGACTTCAACGAAGAGCAAATCGCCTAGCAAACAAGCTCAAACTTGTTCAAAAAAACCGCTGAGGTATATAAGATTTTATCCTCTTCAAAGAAGTTGGTTTCCCAAAATAGGTCAAGCCCACTAGAGAAAAGAGTATGGTCTAAACACTTTGATAGAAAATGATCTATGAATTCCTTTCAAAAGGGTCATGGTGGACAAATTGTTGTTCACCACAGCACAACTTAATTGTGTTGTTTTTGTGCATCTTGTCTCATGTGTCTGATTAAAAGAGACAAGAACTTGCACACCTCAGGCTTAAAAAGGAAAAAAAAAAAAAAAAACTTTTTTTGTTTTGCTTTTCTTAGATTTTTTGTATGATTTGGAATTCTTTCATATCTAATTGATATTGGAAGGAACCTCCATGTTTATCAAAAAAGGGTTATTCTCGACTATTCCACTCTCTTTAGGGTCGTGTGAGTGCGTGAACATGTGTGGTTAAAAGGTTCCATAACCCTACATTCCTTTTTCCTTCTAAACTCTTTTCATCTTAAGACTGCCTATTGAGTTTATATTGTGATTTCCTCTCACAAACCCATACACGTATGGAGACTCCAAGCATCATGTGTCCTGATGGAAAAGATGTTAATATGATTGTTAAGCCATCAATCATAAAGGAAAAAGAAAAATCTCCGTTGCCTCCGACTTTGAAAAGAAAAAAAAAGGAATATAAAGAAGCCAATAGCTGTTCCTTCAAATTCTCAGAAGTTTTATGATGTTCTTGAAGAGTTGAAGGAAGCAAGAAAGGAGATTAAGCAAATAAAGGCTTTTGTTATGAGAACTCTCGAAATTCAGAAGGCCCTGGTTCGACATCATCAGCCTATAAGGTTCGTTGGAATCGACTCCTTTCTCCATGAACCCTATGTACCTATGGTTGTTGACGACAAGGAGTTCGGGGACGGTAAAGAATTCTTCAGAGGTCTCAATGTCTAGTAAATCTTCTTTGTTATGTTTTTAGAAGAATAACTAGGGTTTGTAATAGCCATTATTGTGAGTACACATAGCTATGTCCAACGATTTTCATCTTCATTGTTTTTAGATTTATTTATTTAAATTCTAAAGTATTTTTTGGAAGATGATTTTTGCAATTTTAATCTTTATGATTTTATATATTGCAAATTGTTATGGGATATGTTGTTTACGTCCGTGAACCTGTGACTATCCCATACCTGTTCAAAAGTTATCTCTATTATGTCGATATGAAAGTATTGATAGAAGATAGAATGAACTTTTGACATTACAAAAGTTAAAGCTTTTTATGTCATGTTTTGATAAAAAGAAAGGATAAAACTTTTGTGTACAAGGATTAGGTCTATTATATGTCATTGTGCAAATAGTGATGGAAAATAGAATGAATCATTCTCTATTCCACAATATTTGGTCGATCTCCGAATTACAATCTTTGTGCATATACTGTGTTGTTCCATCAGGTTTCTTATGTTGAGCACAATCGACTGAGTTGATCATTCTCTTATGATTAACTTAGTTGTTGCTCCGTAAGGTTCCTTATGTTGAACATGATCAACTAAACTAATCATTTTCTTTTGATTATTTTGGTTGTTGCTCAATAAGTTTCTCTTATGTTGAGCATGACCAATTAAATTGATCACTTTTTGTGGTGAATTTGGTTGTGTATTCCAATTGAATTAATCATGGGTTTTCTTGTGATTAATTTGGTTGTTATTTTTCGATTGAACTAACTATGGGTTCTCTTGTGGTTATTTCAATTGAATTTTGTGGATACAAATTCATGTTTTCATGTGATTTATTTGTACGAAAGAAATCCTTATTTTCTTGTGAAATTAAGGTCGCCTTTGTTGTTCCTTCGGGGATGACATTTTATGGGGGAGAGTTCTTTTTAACTTGTGCTTAATTGCCATATCTTTGTGGGGAGTACGACAGTGGAATTTTTAGGGGTTATCTTGTATCTTCATAACTCCTTGCTGAATGCATTTAGCTTCGGCTTTATGATTGCATCTAAATTTTTTGGTATGTTAATACACATTTTGGTCATGATGTATCTCCGTGGAAATTTCATTAGGATCCCACTAATTTTCGTACCTTTGCCAATTTTTTTGACAAAAAAGGGGAGAATTAATGTGTAGTTCACACTACAAATACATATGGTTTCTGAGATCATTATGTAAGGGGAGTGGTTTTCATGTTGAGATATGTATCGACTAAGGGGAGTGATGCATATCACCATAGTGTTATTGTCAAAGTTGTGATACAATTGAACTTTGATCTTTGTGTAATAATACTATGACTCTGTATAACAATGATTGAGAGCATTTTGTTTTCTCATTGTTATAGCTATGGATCTTCAACAACTGTGATGGTGAACTTACAACCTTTAGGATCATGGAGTACTTAGAAGTGACGAAGATTTCGAGTCGCGTTGAAGATGCCATGGAGATCAAGCATGTGGATAAGAAGATACATTTTTTTATTTTTTTTTTGTAATCCATATGTATTGATAGTTTTGTCACTAAAATTGACAAAGGGGGAGATTGTTAGAGCATTTCTCGGTCAAAATCGCATGCGTTGATATGTTTGTCAATGTTAGTGATCAAAACTATAAGTCTTGATTTATAGCCTATTTGTAGATGTCTTGGACTAGGACATAGATAGTGTAGTTGAGCGTAAATCTCTCGACGTTCATTTCTTGAAGACGGAGAACTACTAAGGGGAGCTTGTGGAACTTCTTCGACAAAAGGTATGTGGAGACTTGAACTTATCTATCACTTGGAAAGTCTATTTCTATTATCTCCTATATTGAGACAGAAGTCGTGTTGCGATATAGTTTTCTTTATACACATTTGAGATTTTGAGCTGAGTATATCTCGCTAACATATTTCTCGAAATATGTGTTGGTAAGCTTTCGCTTCAACCAAGTTCATCTTATATCATGAGAAAATTGCCGAGTAACATCTTACATGGTTTGTGTGATACAATCATTTGGTGTAAGACTTGGAAGGTTTTAAATATTGATTATTTCAATATCTTGAAAATTGCTTTGATGCTAATAGTGTGTGAAAACGGCTATTGACATTATAGAAGAATGTTTCAATGATTGAAATAAAGAGTTAATGATGTAACCATCTTTGGATATAAGCATATATAGTGTGTTCGTACATTAGTGTATAATTCCATAAACCGGAAGCCAAGAGTATGCATATGTGTGTATACAAAATTGGTGAAGGAGACAGGTTAAGTATGCGTACTTGGCGAAAGTTCTCAAACCGAGAATTTCTGCTGAGTTTGGTTTTGGCAAAACTCTTAATTAGTCACCTTAAGTATGCGTATATGTACACATACTGGCGGAAGTTTTGAACCGAAAATTTCTGCTGAGTTTGGAAACTTTACAAACTCAAAAACCGGTTGCTTAAGTACGCATACCGTACGCATACTTAAGCTGATTACTTTGTCAAATCGGTCAAGTCCATGAACTTAAACATTTAAATCATAAGGAATGCAATCTTTGCAAACCGCGGCTATAATGTTCATGATTGATTCAAGTGAATCAAACCGATTTGATTTCAATTGTGTTTTCTAAACAATTGAACAACTCTTAACTAGTTTCATTTGAGTCATTTGAACTAGTTATGGTTAAGATGAATAAGGTTGATATGAGAGTAATCATATGGCTAACCTCGGTTAACTATTTGTGAACCAACCTGGTGTACACGTTTAGGTATGGATACATAAACCTAAATGAGGGTACATTTCATTTGTGTGTAACAAGCTAAGTTCGATCTAACGGTTAAAAGATATTAGCTTGGTTGAATCAGGTTTTTAATCTAACGGTGAATATTGAATTCTTTGTTACCAAGGTAACTTGGATTGCAAACCCTGATTTGAAAACTATATAAAGGAGAACTCTAGCAACTGGGAAACCTAATCCCCATACCTCCTGTGTGTTACTAGTTGCATAACTAGAGTCGATTCTCCTTTAACCGTAGGTTTCTTCTCGAGACCCCGTAGGTTAACGACTTGAAGACTTCATTGGGATTGTGAATCCAGACCCAACTATTATCTTTGTAGTTGCATGATCTGATCTTGTTGTTTCTATCGTGATGAGTGCAATTAAAATAATTGTCTCGAGATTTTTTATCTCCGATAGGCAAGATAGAAAAGTAATCACAAACAAACTTCGTCTCATCGTTTGTGATTCCACAGTAACTTGTTTCGCTAGTCGATTCAGTTTATTGTGAGGTGATTGATAATACTAGGATGTTCTTCGGGAATATAAGTGATAGGATCCGGAGATACCTATATTATAATAACCGCAATCGCACGGTGTCTAACTAGTAGACAGAGGCAAGTACGGGTCATTCCCACAAGGAGCGGTGGAAATACTGTAATCAATATCTCTAAAAAGATAAACCAACAATATTTTTAAGAATTTTTATAATTGAAAACGAAATAATAAAATTAAACTAATAATGAGACCAATGGAAAAGTCGGTAACCAGGGTTTATAGAAACATAACTCATGAATATTCATTTATCATCCGTTCTATTGACATCACCTATTAAATGTATTAGAGTCGCGAATATCACTGGGACGCCCTAAGCATGGCACATCAAAAGACTAAACCGAAGCATGCACCATCAAATTGCATTAGCGAGAAATTTATACGAAACTAATTATAGGTTCACAAATTATATCTGGCTATTCTAAGGATACCCCATCAAAAGATTTAACCCAGCATGGAATATCAAATAAGTAGACAAAAATATTTGTTATCCTAACAATTATGCACAAAGGTTATACAAAACCGGTGAAGCAACAACCCATATTTCGATTAATCGATAAATAAGATCATGGAATTAATCAAATCAAATCATAATAGTCTTTTGCTCAATTTTATTCAATTCAAAATAGCCTATAACTTCTTGTGGTTTCAACATAAACCCTAGTTAAGAAAATCTAGTAACACATGGCTTTCTCAAAAGCCATAAACATATAGAAATAAGCACTCGCAAATCAAATCGAAACGAAAATGGGAAATAAAAGAACGCAAACCCCTGTGGCTGCGCCTGTCCTTTTTCCTTCTCAAGTTCTTCTTCTTCGGCTCTGTGTCCGCCGACCTCTCGAAAAATCAAACTCCAGCCGGTCTCTCCCCTTTTTCAGCTTCTGTTCGTCGGCTGTGTAGCCTCTGAACGGCCTCCCCTTCTCAGTCTCTTTCGATCCAATTATATACTCCATGCGACAGTCTAATTGAGACCTAGCCCATTGCAAGGCCCAGTCCATTCGCAGGCCGACTTCCAAAATCTGACAACCAACCAATTTCCATTTTATGTCCGCCTGAGAATCTTCTTCACTTCGTTGCAAACAACTCAATCAGTCATTCCCCGTGATCGACAGTGAACTCTTGCGTTAGACCCAACAGCCATGGGCCAATGGTGTTTTGTTCTCGACTTCTATCCTCCACCAGTACCAACTCCAGCATCCTAAATAATGCTGCCCAGTCATTCTCCATTCATTCAGCCAACGAGACCTCGCCATCGACCTTGATTTCAACAGCACCTCCGTTTGAATCTTTGAGTTCCCATTGCAGTCGCTCCATTAGCTCACAGCATATAGGCTTGTTGTTCTTCTTCATCGGCATACAACCACCATACTCGCACCAATTCACTCTTCGCGTCTGCTCTGAGCCACAGCACCACAACATTACCTTGAGCAGAACAACCTCGGATCAATTAACATAGTCTCTCAACCTGACTGCTGCATATCTTTGTCCGTCTAGCTTCAGATCCTTCCCAGACACAAACGTCAGTACTTGCCATTTATTCTCAGGCCTTAAAACACCTTCAGTTCATATCCAACCATAGCAAACCCCAACTGAGATCACTAACTGCCAAGCATACAGATATCTCCACGTCTTCGCTGCAACTTATCTTCTCAACCACTACAGCAACACTAATCGATTACCAGAGACCAACACCTATTGTAGTTCGAAACCATTCTCGGTCTACACTGCAACCACTGGCCTTCTTAATCCTCAACAAACCGATTCCAGCCAAGTATCCGCACAACAACGACCAACCAATCCCATTACTGCCAGACTCATACAATCACCGAGCATCATCAGTTCACATATATTCCTTTATCGTCCATCAGTCACAGCTCGGATCCTCTGTCTCATCTCGATCACCCATGACAGCAAACTCCAATCACCAACAGTCACCATTCTACTTCAGAACCTTCCTCCACCTATCGGGTCGAGTTCAACCAATCAAACAAAGTTCAGCCCCATATCAAAACCCATGCAATCATCACCTAGCTAGCTTCGCTGCTGCCAACTCTCATTCAAAATACTCCCATAAAAATTCATCCAAAGATTCGAACTGCCAAGACCACCTGTAATCTTCAAAAGCAACTGCCTGCGATCATGGCTTCTCACTGCTACCTAATCACCCAAAACTGTTGTTGTCGGTCATTTCAATTATCTCCATTCCTTTCCATCAGTTCTCTCTCGCTGAGATTAATCCATTATTCCTTATGAGATGAACCCAAATTCAGTCGACATATGAACCCCAAAAATATGTTCTCACAATCTCCACGAACTCTTATATTTCAGCCAATTCCAAACCTTGCTGTTGTTGGGAGAGGTACGAACTCCATCGACAGAGAAGGAACCACGGCGGCGAGAAACATTTTGTTGTAGTGTGAAGAACGTCTTCACTCTCTCCACCCCGGTGTTATTTTGTCATAAAAACTTCTCTGAGAGTGATCAATAAAAGAGCCACCAGCTGCTTAGATAGATAGGAAATGGAACCGAGACTTTCTTACAGAATGGAATACGTTGCTACTCCACATGAAAATGTGGTGATGGGAAGGCCACGTCCACTTTCTTGTTTAGAACTTTGTGAGCTTCACTTGCTTGTGTAGTATCTGCTGGCTACGATGACTTCCATGCTGCTGATATATACAAATACCAGGCCAGCCATATTTGGTCATTTTCATCGCAAACATCGATTAGCTCTTGTTAAGCTATTTATTCTTCGGATGAACGGATTAGCTTGTAATCCCTACAAATAGCTCAAAACAATGTTATTATCCAAAAATCCGAGTCCTCGCTAATATAAATATGGGTATAAAATGTAGCACTTACGTGCTTATCAATAAGTACGGTTTATCAATTAGAAATTAGGTTGGGGAAAAAACTTCGACCTAACTTTCAAAGTAGTTATATTTTATGTGGAAAAAAAAGCTTCTAAGTTCAGGTTCAGGTTTCCAAATTCCACAACTAGAAATGCTAGGAATTTTCATTTCTAATTGGACATAAGATAGAAAATATTTGGGGCAATTTGGATTTTTTTTTTCTTTTTACTTAAGTTACTTCTGATAGATTTTTACTTCATTATTGGATCCAGTTCTGACCTCCAAAAACTTGTCTTCAAAAACTTTTGTTAGAGCATTTCTTGGTTGAACCCACCAAGAGTTGGAATGTCAAGTTTGTTTGTCATATTTTGTCTCCAAAAATCGAGTCGCTTGATTAGATTACTAGAGTCAACTTCGTTAGCTTAGAATAGGAAGCCTAAAAATATTGAGACATATAAGTGTTACTCTGAAGAACCTGAAGACATTTCGACATCAACAAATACATCATTATTCTGTTCGAGGTTACTAATACAGATTGACTTGTTTCTATTTTCATCTACATTGTTTTCAAATTTTTTTATATTGAAAACATAACATGCGAAGTCATATATTTATGCAACTCTATTAGTGACGACTTGATCATTATAGTATGGCCATAATCTAAAGGAATAATATAACTTTGGTATATTGGAATACGAAGTATAACGTTTATCTTTTAAATTTCGTATGTGCGACATAACACTATCTTTCTAATTTGTTACTATATTGTGTGTCGAACTTTAAGTTGATTAATGCATAAAAAACTAACTATATTAGTTTAAGGAAGTAGACTTGTGAAACTCATTTTGCAGTTGAAAGGAATCCCAGGGATTTATTACTGGAGTGATCCCTACTTGGGGATCTTTAGCAAGACTGGTCCCTACCTTGGAGATCTCTTGCAAGACCGATCACTAATAACAATTATGTTTCCAGTTTCCGTATAGAATCACCATGAATTTTGCACTTGATGTATCTCCCAAAAGTAGTTGAGGTAAAGAAGTAAAAGTAGGTGAGCCCAACCCTTTTGTGAATAAATCTGCAATCTGACTTTCAGAAAGAACATGTTGAATCTTCACAAAACCTTTATCAACCAAATCCCTCACTACATGATACTGAACTTCTATATGCTTGGCCCTGGAATGAAAAACAGGATTAGAAGCCAAGAAAATAGTTGAAGTGTTATCACAAAACATTTTTATTGAAAGTTGAACTGAAATCTGCAATTCCTTAAACACATTTGACAGCCATTCCAACTCAGATGCAGTAACTGATAAACATGCACTTATATTTTGATTAAGCATAAGACCTAGAAACAATAGGTTGTTTCTTACTAGACTATGAAATTAGAGAACTTCCCAGAAATATAACATAACCAGATGTAGACCTTCTTGTATCTGGGCATCCAGCCCAGTCAGAATCTGTATATGCTCTTACTGTGGAGATATCACTTTTGTGTAAAGTAATTCCAACTCCAATAGTTCCCTTCAAATATCTCAAAATTCTTTTAACTAAATGATAATGAACATCAGTTGGCGCATGCATAAATTGAGAAACATAGTTCACTCCAAAAGCAATACCTGGTCTAGTATTTGTTAAATATTGAAGACTACCTACAATTGTCCTATATTCAGCTGCATTTTCCAATAAAACACCATCATGAATAGAAGCTCTGGATTCCTTAACTACAGGTGTAGAACAAGGTTTGCAGTCAAGCATACGTGCCTTTTTAAGTAGTTCTAAAGTATACTGATAGGGTGTAGAATACACCGTATTTAATATCTATTGGTTATGCTTTATTTGTTATTTTTCGTGTGAATTATGTATTTTACGAGTGTTTTTGAGTTATTAGGTACTCTGGAGTCACACGGAGAAAAAGAAAAAGAAATCACCCAATTTGAGCAAAAAGGGCAAATATGTCATTTCAGGGGGAAACACTATCTGGAGCCCAGTTGAGGTTAAGGGGTTGCCAATTTGGTTATCCCTTATCAGAAGCCACCGACTGCCAATAACCGTCCCAAACTATAACCCTAGAATTCAGAGAAGGGTTTTTATTTAGCTTCTCAATCATTATCATTCCCCTGAAATAAAGAAAGAAACAAATCGAGAAATTGGAGATTCAGAGAAAAGCAGCAGCAACTGCTGTTACTTCCGAGATATTGAGAGAGAACTGAAAGATAAATCGGAGAAGGACATGAACTAAAGAAGATGAATCAGAGATAGAGAAACTTAGGGTTTTGTTGTTGCTCAATCGAATCAAGAAATTAAAATTGAATTTACAACCATGGATGTTGCGGTCGAGATTCAGTAGATCGAGCAGAGCAGATGGGTCTGTGGTCGAGAGAAGTTGTTGCTGTTGATTATGGGTTCGATCTGTGAGAAATGAAAGTGTTATTACTGCTCAACAAACGGAGAAATGGGTGGCATCTGAGGCTGAAGTTGAATTTCATGGGTTGATGTTTGAGAGATTGAAATCTGAGATGGATGCAATCAAGGGTTCGGTGGTGCTCAGCTTATGGTGATAGAATGGAGCTCGAGACTGCTCTTTATTAATGGTGGCAGTGATGATCGAAGGATAAGGAAGAGCTGATGAAATGATAGATAGTGCTGCAACTCGAGTCCGAGGTGCAATGTGATGGTGGTCGACTGCAACCATATGGAGCTCGAGAGGAGTGGAGCTGTTGGGTTCTGCCATTAGTTCATGATGGAGATGATCGAGATGTTGGCAGAGAAGATGGTCGTCGTTCGTTACAGTGAACATGGACGGTACTGTGGAGAACATGGGATTGCTGCGTCGATTGAAGATTTAATGAGGATGTCAAAGGTTTACTGGGAGTTTAACGTGATAGAAATGGAGCTCAGGAATGATAATGGTGATGAATGGTACATCTCGAGTTGGAAATGGAGTGAACTTTTGATGCAGCTAGATGACGAGCTCGTGTTGGCAGAAATGGAGAATAATTCTATGGGTTGTGATGCTGCCATTTCAATGGATTGATGGCAGAGATATTATCGGTTATGGGTACTAATTGGAAAGTGGTTGTGATGATTGGAACTGAGAGCAAGATGATCGATTGAGTTGCTTCCAGTTGTTGATGGTGGATTTTCGTTTAAGGTTAAATTTGTAAAAAACCTGAAAAATCATGCGCTGACATCTTATAAAAGATAAAGCCATTTATAAGTGTTGGATACTCCTCACTTAATTCACCAAGAATGGAGCATGTAGCAACAATCCCTTTCAGCAGAATGTGAATTTCATATGTAGCCTTGAATTTATTTCTTGTATTTACTCATTATCGGTGTGGCATGACGATCGAGTGTTACTCTTACTGAGTAACACGAACCTCCAAGCACTATAATGAAACCATGTACGAAATACCCGTACGACAGCTGACGCTCGGTGTGTTATACTAGCCCGATTGAGCCCCTCTCGGTATGTTATACTAGCCCGATTGAGCATCCGGATGTTACCTGAGCATCCGGATCCGTCTCGGATATGATCTGATCGTGATCATCCAACTCCATAAGCATGATTGGATGACCCCAGATCAATTCCATCACCCCCAAGCAGGTATGGAATACCCACGACCGACCCCGCATGGTCGCGGTAATTATTCCAGATGATGAGACCGAACAAGTAAATTCTTTATATCCAAATCAAAGGCCAAGGTACGATCTATATTCCAATACCTATAATCCCGGTTGGAAGGATCATCCTAACTTTAGTTATGCAAACAAGCAAGCGGCGGATCCTAATCCATATGCGCAACAAGGTGGGTTCCAACAATCACGCTTCCAACCTCAACAACAATTCCAACCACAACAAGTCAAGGAGCGTGATTCTTCGAATGATGACAAGCTCAATGCGTTAATGCAAGTCATGCAAGGTCTTACTTCTATGTTACAACAAAGCCAACAAAAGAGTGAATCGGCCATCAAGGATTTACAAACTCAAATGGGGCAATTGGCGACTGATGTGAACTTATTTAAATCTCAAGCATCCACAAAACTTCCTTCGCAACCATTTGTGAATCCAAGAGAGAATGTTAATGCGGTTACTTTAAGAAGTGGGAGACAAGTGGAGAGTCCAAGTCATCATAAAGAAGCTAGTGGAGAGTTAGTCAAAAACAAGGAGGAAGTCGCACCAAATGAGAATTCAACACCGACTGACCAATCCAAGGAACCGGTTCCTACTTTCACTACTCCACCTCCTTTTCCTAGTAGTTTTGCTAAATCCAAGAAAGAAGCTCAAGACAAGGCACTCATGGATATCTTCAAGAAGATTAAAAATCAACATCCCATTCATCGAGGCCATCAAGACAATGCCAAGGTATGCTAAGTTCATGAAGGAATTATGCACAAAGAAGGATAGGTTGCTTGATAATGAAATTACTAAAGTTGGCGAGAGTGCGTCGGCTATGCTATTGAAGAAGATGCCTACAAAGTGCACGGATCCTGGTGGTTTCACGGTGCCAATTACTATTGGTAATAAAAGGTTTGAACATGCTTTAATTGACTTGGGAGCTTCCATTAGTGTGATGTCGGCCGAAATATATAACTCTTTGAATCTTGGACCTTTGAAAGAGACAAGAGTTATTATCCAATTAGCAAACAAGTCTAACATATATCCAAAGGGACTTGTAGAAGACGTGCTAGTGCAAGTAAATGAGCTTATTTTTCCGGTTGATTTTTTCGTGGTGGATATGGACAAAAATGAGAATCGGTCATCTACTTCTTTACTTCTTGGGAGGCCATTTATGAAGACCGCAAAGACGAAGATTGATGTTGATAAGGGTACACTCACTATGGAATTCGACAAGGAGATAATACACTTTAACATATTTGAAGCCATGCGCTACCCAAGTGATGTGCATTCCGTTTACTCCATTGATGTGGTTGATTCATTAGCGCGACAAATGGTGGAATTGAGTCAAGAGGATGAAATTGATGTGGTGTTGCAAAAGAGCATTGAATTGGACATCCACGGATTGTCTAACTTGGATGTTGAAATCTACAAGGAATTGGTGGAGATGTGTGGTGCCTTGGACACATTGCAAGAAGCTAAAAAGGGTAATGTTTCATATATTTCTTTACCCGTGAATGATGAAATACTTGTACCATCTATTGTGAAGGTGCCCAAACTAGAATTGAAGCCACTTCCGGACCATTTGAAGTATGATTTCTTGGGAGATGGAGATGAGCTTCCGGTGATTATTGCAAAGAACCTCACACCGGTACAAGAAGACCGTTTGCTTAGAGTCTTAAAAGAGCACAAAACGGCTATTGGGTGGACAATTGCGGACATCAAAGGCATTAGTTCATCCATGTGCATGCATAGGATTCTAATGGAAGAGAACATGAAGCCGGTACGTGATGCTCAGCGTAGGCTTAATCCTCCTATGATGGAGGTTGTGAAGAAAGAAATATTCAAATTGCTAAGTGTGGGGGTAATCTACCCAATTTCCGATAGCAAATGGGTTAGTACGGTACAAGTGGTACCAAAGAAGTCCGGAGTCACGGTTGTTAGAAATCAAGACGATGAACTTGTTCCTACAAGAGTTCAAACCGGTTGGAGAGTGTGCATTGACTATAGAAAGCTTAATTCCGCAACCCGAAAGGATCACTTTCCTTTACCTTTCATTAATCAAATGTTGGAGCGGTTAGCGGGGCATTCTCGTTATTGTTTCTTGGATGGTTATTCGGGATACAATCAAATTTTTATTGCACCGGAGGACCAAGAGAAGACCACTTTCACTTGTCCGTTTGGAACGTTTACATATAGACGGATGCCTTTTGGCCTTTGCAATGCACCAGCTACTTTTCAAAGATGCATGGTAAGTATATTCTCGGATTATGTGGAGCGCATCATCGAGGTATTTATGGATGACTTTAGTGTTTATGGCAATTCTTTTGATAGTTGTTTAAACAACCTTGAACTAGTTCTTAAACGATGCATAGACACAAACCTTGTCCTTAATTGGGAGAAATGTCACTTTATGGTAAACCACGGCATAGTACTTGGTCACAGTGTGTCCTCTCAAGGGCTCGAAGTGGACAAGTCAAAGATAAATTTAATAAGAAACTTACAATATCCCACTTCGGTGAGGGAGATTCGTTCATTTCTTGGCCATGCAGGTTTCTATAGGCGGTTTATCAAGGATTTCTCCAAAATCCCCATGCCGATGTGCAAGTTATTACAAAAGGAGGTACCTTTTGACTTCAACAAGGAATGCAAGGATGCTTTTGACAAATTGAAGGAAATGTTGACAAGTGCGCCAATTATCAAATCACCGGATTGGAATCTTCCATTTGAATTAATGTGTGATGCTAGTGATTATGCGGTTGGAGCCGTTTTGGGTCAAAGAGTGGACAAGTTATCCCATGTTATCTATTATGCATCTAGAACCCTTAATGATGCACAAATCAACTATTCTACCACAGAGAAGGAGTTATTGGCTATAGTTTTTGCATTGGAAAAATTTCGATCATACTTGGTGGGCACAAAGGTTATTGTGTATTCCGATCATGCCGCACTAAGACACTTAATAAAGAAGAAAGAAGCTAAGCCAAGACTAATCCGGTGGATCCTATTGCTACAAGAGTTCGACATAGAAATTCGAGACAAGAGGGGTGTGGAGAATACCGTTGCGGATCATCTTAGTAGACTTGTTATGTCTCAAGAAGAACTTCCATTACAAGACCGCTTTCCGGACGAACAACTTTTCTCCATGGAAGAATCAACACCTTGGTACGCGGATATAGTGAATTACTTGGTGACAAGAAAGGTGCCTAGTACAATGTCCAACTTCCAAAAGATGAAACTTAAGAATGTAGCTAAGCAATATGTGTGGGATGAACCATACTTATGGAAATATGGCGTTGATCAAATAATGCGAAGGTGCATACCTAATTCCGAATTTCAATCCATTCTCTCCTTTTGCCACACTTTTGCTTGTGGTGGCCATTTCGGTTCTAAACGTACCGCTCTCAAAGTTCTCGAGAGTGGATTTTATTGGCCCACCTTGTTTGAAGATTCATATGTTTTTTGTAAATCGTGTGATAGATGTCAACGAACGGGCAATCTAGGTGCTCGAAATCAAATGCCACTCACACCAATTCTCGCCGTTGAGATTTTTGATGTGTGGGGTATCGATTTTATGGGCCCTTTTGTCAATTCGAATGGAAACTTTTATATACTTCTTGCCGTAGATTATGTTTCGAAATGGGTGGAAGCTAGAGCCACCAAAACTAATGAGTCTCAAGTTGTTTGTGATTTTGTAAGAGAAAACATATTCACAAGGCATGGTACACCAATAGTGGTGATAAGCGATGGAGGCTCACATTTCAAGAAGGCTTTCCACGCTCTCCTCAAGAAGTACAACATAACACACAAAATTGGTACACCTTACCATCCACAAACTAGTGGACAAGCGGAAATTTCAAATCGTGAGATCAAGTTCATTCTTGAGAAAACGGTGAATACAACAAGGAAAGATTGGAGCTTTAATCTCAATGATGCACTTTGGGCGTATAGAATGGCGTATAAGACACCGATTGGTATGTCTCCATATCGGTTGGTTTATGGCAAAGCTTGTCATCTCCTGGTTGAACTTGAACATAAGGCTTATTGGGCGATAAAGAAATTCAACATGGCGTATGATGAAGCGGGGAAACAAAGGAAGTTACAAATAAATGAGCTAGAGGAGATACGTAATGATGCTTACGAGAGTGCCCGTATTTACAAGGAAAAGACCAAGATTTTTCATGACAAGATGATTTCTCGTAAAAGCTTCATAGTGGGACAAAAAGTCCTTTTATATCATTCTCGCCTTAAACTATTTCCTGGAAAGTTAAGGTCCCGTTGGATTGGACCATACGTTGTTACTAATGTTTTTCCTCATGGTGCAGTTGAAATTACTAGTCTTAGAGACAATTCGGTTTCCAAGGTCAACGACCATAGATTGAAGCCATACTATGAGAACATCGCTTATGTGAATTTGGATGAACTTCCATTTGGAGATTCACTCCCTCTGGAGGAGTAATGTGACACAAGGGCTAAGTCGGGCCGTCGACTTTAAAACAAGCGCTTCATGGGAGGCAACCCATAGGTTTTGTATTTCTTATCCTTTTGCTTTTTATTTTGTTATTTTTCTTGTTCCATATCATGTTAAATTTTCCCACCTTGACTTTACTAGGACGATTCAATTACATTGAGGACAATGTAAGGTTTAAGTGTGGGGGAGTGGTTAAGAATGTATTTAAAAAAAAAAAAAGTTTTACATAAAACCTTCAACTTGTAGAGATTTTAGAGTCACTAGCATACTTCTAGGTATGTTTACATAGAGAATTTAATTGACATAATTGAACTTGGAAGTGTTAGGGAACTATGTTCGGATTTCTTGCTTGTTAGAGTGTTAAATAATGGATTTAATCATGCCGGTGATGCAAATTTGGTGCATGAAGAAATGCACTATTAGAGTTGTTGATCAATCATTAGTGGAGACTACCCGTATTTATATCATGTGAGGCACCAACCAGAATTTTTTCCATCTAACTAAAGAGCTTTCTTTTGAGTGTGTGTCACCATACGTTAATTCCGGGTAGAATGGTGATCTACCCAACCTCCCACCAATAGAAGCACTACTCTTTGATCTCTTGAGTGCTAATTTTGTCAATCATAAGGGTGACGTCTATAGATGAAAGCCTCCTTCTTGTAGTTCGATTTGCAGTTAGCACCATTCTCTCTCTCGACAACAACGGGTCCATAGAAACACCATCATCATCAACAAGGAGCGACATCAAAATTTACAAGGAAAGTTGAACACATTCAAGGTTTACAAGCAACGGAACGAGAAAAAGAGCAAATTTCATATTAAAGTAAAGCAACATACAAAGAGCAGGATTTTACATATATGTTGAAGACTTACAATATAATGAGGTATTTCTATATCCAAGTATGAAGACTTATTTATAAGAGCGAAGAAAATTAAAAGGTGAGAATTATTGAAGTTTATGATTTCGAGACAATACAAGTTGTGAAGAATCAAGCGGTAAAATACTTCTCCCACGGCCACGGTTTGTTTTATTTTCACTTTGTTTTGTATTTTATTTCTCTTGTCTTCATCAAAAAAAAAAAAAATTGAGAAAAAAAATTTTTAAAAAAAAAATGAAAAGAAAAAAAGAAAAAAAAATTGAGACAAGAGAAAAATTTATCATTGTTTTTATTTATTTAATAAGTCGTGGGGAAGGAAAATATGTAAAGAAGTTTCAAGCGACAAGGATTTAAGATAAAGAGTTACAAATTTTCAAGGATCTACAAAATTCAAGAGTTTATCATTAAAAGTTGAAACCAAAGACGAAGACCAAAAAGATAAAGACGAGGAGCGGAAGACGTTTCTATTGGATGCCGTGAGAGTGGTGTTATCATAATTGGCGATCGGATGTGAAGGTGAGTAATTAATCTCATCCTGGATAATAATGGTTGATTTCATTTCTTAGAGATCGTCAGAAAAATGGTTTTTCAAAATGTTAAAAGATGTGGGTTTTTAAAATATTTCGGAAGTAGTCCTTCCCACCATTCAACGTGTTGCAGGAATTCTCTCTTCATTCCTATCTGCACACCTGTGAGACCCATAAAAAAAGCCGTCTTTTTGAGTGCAATTATCATAAAATCCTTTTTGGTGAGGCAGAAGTCGAGGCGAAATGCTTATTGATCGCTTCTCAAACACGCGTTCTCTCATTATGGTGTGGTTATTTCTCACTCAACATTTAAGAATGAGAATATGTTCTTTAGTATTTCTAACTTCTTATTACTAGCATGCGAAACTCTATGTCCTCATAGCTCTTTGGATGTGTGGCACGCTGGAACGCTTTGAAGTTGTAAGTTTTAGTTTGATTTGCTCGAGGACTAGCAAAGTCTAAGTGTGGGGGAATTTGATAGGGTGTAGAATACACCGTATTTAATATCTATTGGTTATGCTTTCTTTGTTATTTTTCATGTGAATTATGTATTTTACGAGTATTTTTGAGTTATTAGGTACTCTGGAGTCACACGGAGAAAAAGAAGAAGAAATCACCCAATTTGAGCAAAAAGCGCAAATATGTCATTTCAGGGGGAAACACTATCTGGAGCCCAGTTGAGGTTAAGGGGTTGCCAATTTGGTTATCCCTTATCAGAAGCCACCGACTGCCAATAACCGTCTCAACCTATAACCCTAATATTCAGAGAAGGGTTTTTATTTAGTTTCTCAATCATTATCATTCCCCTGAAATAAAGAAAGAAACAAATCGAGAAATTGGAGATTCAGAGAAAAGCAGCAGCAACTGCTGTTACTTCCGAGATATTGAGAGAGAACCGAAAGATAAATCGGAGATGGCCATGAACTAAATAAGATGAATCAGAGATAGAGAAACTCAGGGTTTTGTTGTTGCTCAATCGAATCAAGAAATTAAAATTGAATTTACAACCATGGATGTTGCGGTCGAGATTCAGTAGATCGAGCAGAGCAGATGGGTCTGTGGTCGAGCTGATTCGAATCTGAGAAGAGAAGTTGTTGTTGTTGATTATGGGTTCGATCTGTGAGAAATGCAAGTGTTGTTACTGCTCAACAAACGGAGAAATGGGTGGCATCCGAGGCTCAAGTTGATTTTCATGGGTTGATGTTTGAGAGATTGAAGTCTGAGATGGATGCAATCAAGGGTTCGGTGATGCTCATCTTATGGTGATAGAATGGAGCTTGAGACTGCTCTTTCTTAATGTTGGCAGTGATGATCGAAGGATAAGGAGGAGCTGATGAAACGATAGATAGTGCTGCAACTCGAGTCCGAGGTGCAATGTGATGGTGGTCGACTGTAGCCATATGGAGCTCGAGAGGAGTGGAGCTGTTGGGTTCTGCCATTAGTTCATGATGGAGATGATCGAGATGTTGGCAGAGAAGATGGTCTTCGTTCGTTACAGTGAACATGGACGGTACTGTGGAGAACATGGGATTGCTGCGTCGATTGAAGATTTAATGAGGATGTCAGAGGTTTACTGGGAGTTTAACGTGATAGAAATGGAGCTCAGGAATGATAATGGTGATGAATGGTACATCTTGAGTTGGAAATGGAGTGAAATTTTGATGCAGCTAGATGACGAGCTCGTGTTGGCAGAAATGGAGAATAATTCGATGGGTTGTGATGCTGCCATTTCAATGGACTGATGGCAGAGATATTATCAGTTATGGGTACTAATTGGAAAGTGGATGTGATGATTGGAACTGAGAGCAAGATGATCGATTGAGTTGCTTCCAGTGTCAAAGCTCGAGAGAAGCATGTGATGGAGAGAATCAAGACAAGCTCGAGCTGGTAAAGAACTAGCTAGTGACGATGAAGACCATTGATTGAGCTTGGGTATGGTTAATGATAGATGAAGTGTGAGAAGAAGTGCTGCTGTGACATGCCATTGATCGGTGAGATGATGACGAGAACCTAATGGAGCTATAAACGAAAGAAGTTACGGTTCATGGCAGTGAGTGTCAGAACGATGGTGGTTGGCAGCAGCGGACTGAGAAGATGAAGCTGAGCTCGAGATAACATTGAATGACTGGTGATGGGTGTAACTGCGGTTACGATGGAATATGAAGCTGCAATGGTGATTCAGTGAGATGGTAAATGGTTTAGGGAAGGTGCAATTCGAAGAGATCGAGACTAGGTGATGCCATGGTAACTGTGAACGAACTCAGGGAAAAAAGATCTGAGATGGGATTGTTTTATGCCGATAGTCAAGGCATGGCTGTTGCTGTGAGTTGACCGTGATGTTGGCAGTGAACGGAGAAGATGAGTAACCAGCGATGATCAATGAGTGTGAATGGGATGAAGTTTCTGCTGCAGAACTCGTATACAGGGAGGAGCTTGATCAACCAAGAGAACCAGGAAGCTGGAGATTAATGAAAATAGAGATGAGTTCGAGTTTAAGCTTTACGGGAAGCAGAAAGACGGAGAGAATATCTTTCAGAAGAAAATGCAGGGAAGTTACGGTGGTATACCCTGACGCTTAGCAACTCAGGGAATGTTACGATTGTATATTCAATCCGTAGAAAATTACAGGGAGAGAGATACGGTTGTCCTGTCCGTGAAAAAGAAGAAAAATTGCAATGTTAGTTCCAGCGGACTGACAAGGCATTGACAAGGAATGGGCTGGATTGGTGCAGGCCCATTGGATTGTTTGGAGATTATCACGAGCAGGACATGGACGTGACTTATTGTGTGAATTTGGCCAGAGTTTGGCAACCTATTTCGACCGAGGTTTGATGCACGGGACACAGTTAAGGAGGTGCAGTTTTCTATCTTAGCTAGGTTTCCTAGTTTCTTCAAGAAGAGGTTACAAAACTCTATATATAGGGAAGCTTAGATACATCTTTTAGACACCTCTCTACACACACAACACTTGTGTTTTTGCTTGCTTTTTCAAAATTCTTCTTTTTAATTATTTGTGTGAACTTGAAAAAATTCTCTTTTTAATTATTTGTGTGAATTTCAAAAACATGAGTAGATAATTTTCTTATTGATTGAGGATGAATTCCTAGTTCTTAATATATGATTTGAGTTTTGTTTTCAATTCTATCTTGAAGTTTTTCACATGATTATCGTTTGTTTTTACTAATAGGAATGTTTATGCATTCATGATTGATTGATAGATTGTTTGGGTGGCCAACTAAATTAATTTGTTAATTGATCTAAATCTAGTGGAAGTTAGGGGATAAGTAATCGTTTCTTGACTCTTTACATAACTAGCAAACACAAGACCTTGCGGAGGGATTCCGTGGAGCAATTGTGTGTGAAAACAACGTTAGCAAGTAGGCCTTGATCTAAGAGCCTAACTACTAATATCAACCTAATAAGTTCATAAATCTTAATGAGTTTATTTAAATTACATCTTGAGTGATCTACTGCTAGGTGGTTTGGTAAATAGAATCCGGTAGTGGAGAACTTCTATATCCGGTGATACAAGGGATTTAGGGGTCTAGCACTGATCTAGCTGCTTTACCTACGGTTGGTGATAATCTGTGACTAATAAAAAAGTGGAAAAGAACATAACTTGAATCATTGTTTTGCAACGAAGAAGGATTCCTTGATCTTGTCTCTCTTATTGATTTCAATTTTAACTTTTAATTACTTTATTTACTTTCTTTTGCTTTACACCCCCCTTTTTGTGACAATTTTTAGAACTAAAAATCTCTTGCTCCTCGTGGGAACGAACTTGACTACACTATATTAATTGTTAATTAGGTGGAAAAATATTGATTAATTTGTTGTGGTTACGACACGCATCATATACTTCTTTTGTGTAAGAACCAAAGAATTGTCATTTCTGTGAGCTTCAATACCCAAAAAATAGCTTAGTTCCCCTAATTGTTTGATAGCAAACTCAACACTTAAATGCTTGAACTAATTTATCCATAGCAAGATCAGAATTCCCAGTCAAAATAATATTACCAACATATAAAAGAAGTATCATCATTTCAGAGGAAGAAGTATAGATAAATATTGAGTAATCACATACTGATCTTGTAAAACCAAATTTAACCAAAAAAATTACTAAACCTCTCAAACCAAGCTCTTGGTGCTTGTTTGAGACCATATAAACTTTTCTTCAAGTGACAAACAAAATCAGGAAATTCAGGATCCACAAAACCTTGTGGTTGAGCCATGTAAACATCTTTATTTAAATACCCATGCAATAATGCATTTGATACATCCAACTGTTTTATTTTCCAGTTTTGAGAAACAGCTAAAACCAATACAATTCTCACTGTAGTAGATTTAACTACAGGACTAAAGGTTTCTCCATAATCAACACCATCTTGTTGATTATAACCTAAAGCCACTAATCTGGATTTGAATCTATCAACTTTGCCATCATCTTTAAGCTTAATTCTATATACCCATTTGCAACCTAAAATGTTCATATGAGGTTCTGGTTTAACTAATTCACAAGTGTCATTGTTCTTTAAAGCAGTATGCTCCACTTTCATTGAGACTTGCCACTGAGGAATCTTGATTGCACTCTTAAATGTTTTTGGTTCAGATGGAATATCCAACAAAGAAGAAAAAGCAACTGGAAGAGGATGCTTAACAATATAATGCATGACATGATCTGGAAATGATTTTGGTTTAACAATACCTCTCATAGATCTAGTTACAATGGGACTAGAAGGAACAAAAGAAGAAGATAAATCAGTAATGATAGGAGATGAAGACAAATCAGAAATAACATGACTTATAGATAAAGATGAACTAGAATGACAAGAATCAGATGAATAATAAAATTCTTGTTCTGAAAAGACTACATTTCTTGAAATATGCATTTTTCTTGAAATTGGATCATAACACTTATAACCTTTGTGTAAGGGACTGTAACCTAAAAACACACACTTGACTGACTTAGGAGAAAGTTTATCTGATCTTGAATGACCTCAAAAAGGATAACAAACAGTGCCAAAAACCTTAAGAAAGCTATAATTAGGTAAAACAGAATAAAGAATTTCAAAAGGAGATTTATTGTGAAGAATTGGAGTTGGGGTTCTGTTAATGAGATATGTAGCAGTTAAGAAAACATCATACCAAAAATATTTTGGACAAAAATAATTAAAAAGTAAAGTATTTACCATCTCAGTTATGTGTCTATGCTTTCTCTCAGCAAGACCATTTTGCTGAGGAGTATTTGGACAAGAAATTCTGATATTAATGCCATTTGAAGTAAGAAAAGTACCCAAAACACCTTTTACAAGTTCACTAGCACCATCTGTTTGAAAAGATTGTATCTTTGTAGAAAACAAAGTTTCAGTTAAGTTTTTGAAATGTATAAAACACTTTAAAACATCAGTTTTCAGTTCCATTGGATATATCCAATGAAACCTACTATAATCATCAATGAATAAGATGTAGTATTTATAACCTTGTAAAGAAGGAACTGGTGAAGGTCCCCATTCATCACAATGAATCAATGAGAGAGGAGTAAGAGGATGAGAAGGAGATAAATGAAAAGGTAATCTTTTACTTTTGACAATTTGACAAGAATGACATAAAGATGGAGAGGATTTTGAAGAAGTAACAACAATGTGTTTATATGAATGAAGTTATTTGACAATTTTATCAGAAGGATGACCTAATCTACAGTGCCAAAGTTTTGGAGAGCCATGTAATGCAGAAAAAGCATGATGAAAGTTTTGAGAAGAAATAGGATATAAATTGTTAACCATTCTACCTTTTGCTAAGAGTACATCAGTAGACAAGTCTCTTATTTCATATCCTGTAGGATCTAACCTAAAATAACACTTGTTATCTGATGTAAATTGACCGACTGACAGCAAGTTATGTTTCATCTCAGGCTCATGAAGAACATTCGGTAATTGAAAACTAGCATTTGGAGTATGCAAACAAGAATTACCAGTCAGAGAAATGGGTAATGACTTACCATTGCCAATTTTAACTGAATCCTTGCCCTTGTAAGAAGAAGTATTCTGCAACAATGAAGCATCACCAGTCATATGAGCTGAAGCACCATAATCTGATAGCCACAAATTTGAGCTTGAAGGATCATCATTAATATGAATGGAATTAGTATTTTGACTTGAAAAAGCTTGTTGTATAGGAGAAGAAGTATTCACATTTGCTGACTGTGAAGGCTCAGAAACACTAACAAAACCAGAATTTGATGGAGGATAATATCGAAAATGACACCTGCTTGCATAATGTCCTTTCTTTCTGCAGATTTGGCAATAAACTTGGGATAAATCAAACCTTCTAGATCCACCATTTGATGTAGAACTACTTCCTGGATCATAACTTCCTTGAACATTAGAAGAACTACTCCCATTCTGTCCACTTCTATTTCCATTTCCTCTTCCATAAGGAAAAGTTGAACCATTCTTCTTCTTACCACCATTAGCATTATAACCATTTCCTGAATTGGAATTACCATTTCTTGCATATAAGCCTGAATTATGTTGACTATCATAAACTCCAGTAGTATTACGATCTTGATCAAACAACCATTGCTCATGGGTAAGTAGTCTTGCTTTCAGTTCACTAAAAGTGTATGGAGTATCCCTATTTTGAGCTGAGATGACAAAAGCATCATACTCTCTACCCAAACCATTCAAAACATGCATTATGAGATCAGAATCACTAACTTTCTCTCCAATAGCAGCTAGTGAATCTGCTATAGACTTAATTTTCTGTAAATACACTACAATGCTTAAATTTCCTCTCCTGATTCAAAACAATTGTGCTCTCAACATATTCTTTCTTGCTCTATATTGAGTTTGAAAACAAGACTCAAGAAATTCCCATATTTCTCTTGCTGTTGCTAGACCAAGAACATCCCCAAAAATTGTAGATGTGAATGTAGCTTTTAAACAACTAACAACAAATCGATCCATCTTTCTCCAATGAACCCATTTTGGATTTAAACTTAGAACACCATTAATCATAATTTTCTCCTCAGGTATTGGAATTTCTCCATTAACATGACCATACAAATCAGTAGTAATCAAGATAGATTCAAATTGGTCGCGCCATAAAATAAAATTGGTATTATCTAACTTAAGAGAAACAAAGTTAGTAATGTTGGTGAAAGGAAGTGTAAAGTTACCATTACTATTTTCAGACGTTGATGCAGCGGAAGACATTGTTTGATTTAAAATTTCTGGTACTGGATTGATACGACTGCTTCTTCTAACCATAAAATTGCAAAGCCCTGATGCAAAATTGCAAATCCCTGATCAAAGAACTTGAATCTTGAAGATCTTGATGTAAAAAATTGTTATGAAAATTGTATGTGAATGATTAATATGTAAAAATTGTAGATCTAAAGCAGCTGTAAAAGATTACTGTAAAAGATATTGAGCTGATTTTATGAAATATTCTAGGGTTTGGATCTTAACCCATCTGATACCATGAGAAATATCAGACAAGATAAGAAGCAGGAAAAAGTATTTTGTTATTCAATGAATTGATGAAAACAATACAAGCTGTCTGAGTGTATTTATTTGTCTTAACATTACATGACTTGACTTATCTGTAAGGTCAACTTGACTTGACTAAACATTATACTTAACACAAGAGTGTTAAAGACTTACCGGTTTCGCACAAGGGAAACCTAGCACAAGGGAAACCTAGCTCTACACTATACTTAACACTATACTTAGTTCTTTTCTTTCAGATAGAAAAATCTTGTCTCTGCTAGTACTACTACAGTATTTTAAGCTTCGGTTGTTGAGGATCATATTCTGTTGGAAAATAAGTTATATTCCTGAGTGTGTGGAGGGAATAGGGGCAACCAACAGGCAAAACAATCCTCTTGAATTTTCTTTGAGTTTTAGTAGTGTGGATGAACTAATTCACATGGTTGGGCTTCTCTAGAAAATGAAAGAGCAAGGAATCAATAATGCAACAACAAACGCATTGTCATCGTTGTTTCCATCGCTAATTGAGATGATTCTTATAGATATGTCATCTCTAGAAGAATTGGCTGCTCCTGCTCCTCATTCTTTGTATTTCTCCTTCCCATCCCTGGAAACATTGACTGTCAGAGGCCGTGTAAGGTTGAAATCCATATCATTAACTTCATGTTCTTTTCTTAAGAGCTTGGAGTTACGCAATACCAACGACGAGGTGGTAAACTCGATCTTAGCCAGTAGATGTTATGTGCCTATCTTGTGTGTGTGCTGTGTACTACCGGATAAGCATGAGTAGTTATCTTGTAGTTGAGGAAATGGGAAGTTATGTAAGTAGTTTGTTCTAGGATGTTATATATATGTGTGTGATGTAATAATAAAGGATTATGAATTGAATTATGAAAATGTTGGAGTTCTTCTCTGATTAGGAGTTTGATTACACTCGAAGTAATCGATAGGAGGTCTGGTGTCCCTCGAATGATACCGGAGGTATTGGTGTCCCTCTAATGAGACCACAACAATCGTTTATCTGCCATAATCATCTTCACTTTGTAGGCGAAATCAAGACAAGTTATACGAGCACATAACAGTAGAGGAGTAGACCTTGATGAAGATTGAAGATGTGAGCAGTTGGATATTCATGACCTTGATGAAGATTGAAAAAAAACCCATTTTGCCCCTTTTGTGAATGATCCAGGAAAAGTATATTGATTAGAAAATGGAATTGTTTTTTTTTTTTTGATTTCTTATGATAAAGTTGGAGAAAAAGATTTTGTTGTACTTGGTTAGATTCCAATTTTTGCCTTGTTCTTTAGGAATTAGTGGATATTTTCTCATTTGGTTGTCACTTTGCCTTATTTTTCACCAGGGTACATTTGATTTGAACCCAAAATAAATTAAGTTTGCACACTACACTAGACAGAATGATTGTGTAATGCCAATCAGTATGACGGCTACAATAAGTTTTGGTGGCACCCTAGATCAAAGATCCCTGCATTCCAGGATTCATAAACCAATTAGCTCAAAGATGTGAGCAGTTGGATATTAAGTTTTGATGAAAATATACCTCCAGGTACGGCTGTGGATGCCGTGGTTGCTCATCCAAAGGAATTCGATTTTTCACTCTTTGTAGCCATTGGAGTGCAACTGGATCAACAAGTCGTTGTAGTATAGTGGTAAGTATTCCCGCCTGTCACGCGGGTGACCCGGGTTCGATCCCCGGCAACGGCGTTTTTTTCATTCTTTTTTGACGATTTTTCTCGTAAACGAATGAAGCAGATTTAGGACCATATCGATCAAAACCACTTGCCCGTTCCAAGTTGGGAGTTGATTTGCATGGTCCGGGCGTAGGCCTGAATTGTGTGGTCACTGAAACGGAGGGTACCGCGTTAGGCTGGTTTCACAGAGCAGCGATCAAGGATTACAAGGAGTCGAGTCATAATGACAAAGGCTGTTTCCTTTATACCACAACAGAACTTTGTTTTCTTCTGCAAGGGCAAACGGATCATACTCAGAAACTTTCTAAATGTATAGCAAATTCGTTACAAAGAGAAGCTAATAACATTATATTATCTTGTAATCCATGCATAAGAGTAGAGGTGTCAAAGAGGCCAGGCCAGCCTGAGCCTGATCTGGCCCGTATTTTTAGTTGGCCTGGCCGGGCCCAGGCTCAATACAGGCCCAGGCTAGGCTGTAGTTTTTGGCCTTGTAGCCTGTTAGGCCTGGCCAGCTTAAGCCTGAGCCTGTATTGGGCCTGCTTAGGCCGGCCTGTCTAAGCCCGTGAAGATAGAAAAATAGCATAAAAATGCTATCAAAGGGGTTCAAACTTGGGATCTCTAGATCATATACGAGTATTGTTGCCATCGTGAACGATCTCATCTTATGTTCAATTTTGATATGAAAAATTACTAACCAATAATAATTAAGTTAATTCCCTTATTAACATTAACTTCTTCATTAATTATTACCATTACCGTTTTTCTTTAATTTCCTTGATAAGAACATTTATTCATTAACAATATATTCTTCATTAATAAGTTTCCTAATAATTAAAACATATTAAGTTTCCTAATAATTAATTAAAATATATTTACGTAAAATATTCTTCATTAATATGTTTCCTAAGTTTCGTAATAATTAATTAAAACATATTTACGTAAAATATTCTTCATTAATATGTTTCCTAAGTTTCCATAATAATGAAATTTTAATTTGCAATATGATTTACCTAGTAAATTACATGACAACATTATTATATTTGACGAATCACAACATACCAAGAAACTCTTGTAGCTCAGTTGGTTTCCAGATTGTTGAGTGAGCTAATGGTCTCAACCTCAAGTCCCGATGGCCAAAACAAATTTTTTAGATTAAATTCTTCGTGGAGAAGACAGGCTAGCCTGGGCCTGGTCCGGCCTGGCCCAGTAAAAGCAGACCAGGCTCAGGCCTGTTTGACACCTCTACATAAGAGGAACTAATAATTGCAGCAGAAAACAAGCACATAGGAGAACTCTGTGTATTAAGTCAAACAAGACCTGAAAGTCGAAACAAGAATTAAGTAAACAGCTAAAATCAATGGAAATGAGAGAGTTACTAATGAGAGGAGAAGACACGGGTTGACATGAGTTTTAGCGGGTTCCAGAAGCAATCAGTCGAAGCAAACAGCATCATACATATTCTAAAACAGAAATCATGCGCTCTCACAGTCACAGAATATCCTGATTTTCTGTTGTAAGGGAATATTCGGCAGGAGAGCCTAATTGTAATTTATCAATACCCTAAAACACATACACAGGGCATCAGATCACAGAACCAAAAAGGACTTACAGCCCGTTCGTTTCAAGGAATTGTATTCCTATGTTGTAAAAGGCACTAGGCAAGGCGAGGCGCCAAGCCCAGCGCCTAGCGCCCTAGGCGAGCGCCTTTTTTTTTTTTTTTTAGAAAAATCCAGATTTAAGCTTAATTTGGCGCCTGGGCGCCTTTTTTTCCCAGGCGCCAGCCCAACGCTTAGTGCGCCTTTTACAACATAGTTGTATTCTTTGGAATCCAATTCCTAGGGAATTCGTCCAATTCCTTGAACCGAACGGGACAAATAAACTTTATGTAATTGGGAATTTTAATTCCTAGGAATTCAATTCCCTCCAAAATGATAGATTTCCATTGCATTGGTCCAATGATGCAATGGAATTAGATTCCGAGTAAAAACAAAGGTAATTGAATTACCTCAACCGAACATAAATTAGAAGTAGTAATGTAGTAATGGAGGAAATCCGAGGAAAGAATACCTTGTAGTAATGAAGGAAATCCGAGGAAAGAATACCTTGAAGAGTGAGTAGAGAGAGATTGAAGCAAGAGATGCATTTTTAAGCAACACTTCAACTCAAATCAAAATGGCATCCGGAGGGCTTTCAGGTCCTGCAACCTCAAGTTGGTAGCAGTTTCACTTTTCAGACCTGCCAACTCCAATTCAAGTGATTGTTTCTCAAACTCAAGACTTTTAACTTTTTCATTTGTCCAAAAATCAGTGCCCATGTCAGAAGTTAGATACTTGAACCCGCCATGAATTTCCTTTAACAAAACTCCTTCGCCCGGGTCTTCAGAAAATCCTTCTTCGAGCATAAGTTCAACTAGTTGTTGTTGTGACCTTCGCATAAAGATGTTGATATCTCCGTCCCGCATTTTCTTGATGTACTCGAGTCTATTAGTCACTTTTTGAAACTGCACCTCAAGACCCCTCTTTAGCACTTTAAGCCTCTATTTGTATTTTTCAAGCCTCATTCGGTAAAAGCCTTCAAAAGTTTCTGTATTGTCAACTGAAACAACAAGTCGTTGTAGTATAGTGGTAAGTATTCCCGCCTGTCACGCGGGTGACCCGGGTTCGATCCCCGGCAACGGCGTTTTTTCATTTTTTTTTATTTTGAGTGCGGTCACTGAGGGTACCAGCTGGGAGTTGACTTGCATGGCCTGGGCATAGGCCTGGATTGTGCGGTCACTGAAGCGGAGGGTACTAGCGTTAGGCTGGTTTCACAGAGCAGCGATCACCTCCCTCTCCTGGCAGTGGAAGGATTACAAGTCCATTTCTTTTCCTTTTGCTGTCCGGTCAAGGGAAGTCAACAGCAGTAACATCGGAGTCTGTCTTCTCTAATCCCATATTCTCCATCCGTGGTGGTAAGCATTGAGACAGCTCCAGAACATATTGTTGCATATCCTGTATTGTCAACACAATAAACCTGAACAGCACGGTCCCCGTCAGGTAAGGTGTTGCAAGTTCCAGTAAGACTAAGTATTGGCATAGTCACCATAAACTCCGCTATACGGGTTGCTGCTGGGTAAGGACCATATTCATGGCATTTTTTTTTTTTGGCGTTTGCAAGTAAAATAAGCCCTGCACTGGGCAATGCTGCAACTTGATTGAAAAATGCATCATCAACTTGGTGTTCAGCCCAACTCCAAAGTTTGGGTACACTGCCACGCCTCGGCATCACCAGACAGCAGCCAGCCTTCTTCACTTGCTGAAGACCACATTTTAACTTCCCGATTAAGTGGTCCTGCCGTGATTAGAACAATGTGATCTGGACGGCGAGGTGATCGAGGTCAAGAAAGCAACCGGGTTGACCACCATGAGGCTTAAATACGGCAAGGGGTGATGGCTTACCATCTCAACAGCTGACCAAGTGAACAAACGTATTCAAAACAAGATGAACAAAGAATGTTCATGACCGATTACACCGGTAAAACTCATTGGAATGTGGTGGCAGTTGACTACAGAAAACCAAATGTTCAACTTTTCTCCTCTCTAGTTTTCATTCAGACTGGTCAACTATTGCTAATCTATTGGATGTAATTCGGTAAAAGTCAAAAGAAAAAAAAATAAGTCTATACAAAATGGGGTCTTTTCCTTGGTGTCTCCTTCTTAGATTTCCCAGATTTAGTTTCATCACCTTCAACAGATAGCTCTCCATCTGCCCTCTTACGCTTCCCAGTTGTAGAGGAAACGTCCAGACCCTCACCTTTGTCAGAGCTGTTCTTTCTCGAATATTGCTCCTCGACGGTCTTGAAATATTCCATATATTTTTCTGGAACATCTACCTCAACTGCTGAAGCACCACATTTCCGTATAAGGATTTCCAGTATGACCCTAACCTTTTTTCTGTAATGACTTCTCGACATAGATGACCTTAGGATTCCCTTAACAATACGAGGCAGAAGATTTTGCAGGTGGCTTGCCTGCAAAGAGAATACAAGAACTTCCAAAAAGCTCAGGACTGCTTTTATAACTTCCTTGGCTTCGCTTTTCAGCAAAGATAAAACAGATGGGACTACTTCAGGTGCAGAAGCACAAATGTCGCTCTCGTTGTATATCAGCAGTGAAAGAGCTGCAACTGCTCCGCTCGTCATGGAAGTAGTAAATGCACCAGAAAGATGGAGAGATATCATATTAACAAGTTTCACATGAGGTGACTCAAGATTTGGAGAGGATAAACTTCTCAAGCTGCAGCTTATCTCAAAAAGCACACTGTAAGCTGCTTTTCTTGCGCCTTTCTCGGAATCCTTCAATGCAAGTATAATTTCCTTGAGAATTGTAGAAGCCTTAGCACATATCATTTCTGAATCACTCTTTAATAAGTACACAACCAAAGTGTGCAAACATGCAAAGCGCCTTCTTAGACCCATGATACCATCAGATAACTTGAGACCAAGCAAGTAACTCATCATTTCGACAAATCTGGATGAGTAAAAGCAAGTATGCTCCTCAAAAAATATGCAGCAAGTTCCATCATCTAGCAATGCAGGTGTAATGCAGTCGAAAATTATATAAACAAGATCCTCACTAGCTCCTAAACCAAGTGCTGATGCAAACTCCATTATCACGCACCTTTGTGCTCCTTGCTCGTCCACCTTCCTGTTTCCCCCTTGATTCTCCAATTCCCCTGCTAATAACGAAATAAAAAACTTTTTTACTTCTATGATATCAGTTATAGATGCCAAGCATCCGATTGTCTCCTTCAAATATTTGCGCTTCTCCAGAGGAGAATTAGAAAATACATCAGTAAGAGCCTGAAGCAAAACAACAGAGCATGATGCCAAAGCCTTGATGTTCCTTTTTGCAACTTCCATGGTGTAGTGAGAGGGTACCATTTGAGATTCTGTTGTTGACTCATTAATGGCGCAAGTAATTGAATGTTTAAAGGAGCCTTCTATGCCTTGAGTAGATTCAACGATACGTTTATTTTGGTTCACAAGTTGCTGCAGGGCTAAGCATACATTTTCATGCATGGAGTCATCTTCCATAAGAAGTAAAAGCTTTTTGGCCAGAGCGTCAAATTTTATGTGAGTATCTGTAGGATAGCAACAGAAAGCAGGTAGCAAGTCCCAAAACCCACAGGTGGCAGCCTGCAGCTCTGTACCTGTCTTACAGGCTTGCTGGAGAGGTTGAAATAGGGGAATAATGTGCTCCATATAATATCCCAGTGATGATCCAACAACGTACTTCCTCAAAATTGGCAGAATCCATGTATTTAAACTGGTGAGCTCTTCTTCTTCAAAGGAAACAACAGGTAGTAATGTCAGGATCTTCTCCGCTCCTATAGCAATGACAGCAGACCCGAAGCACTCTTCAAGGTACTGGCACTTTGTCGTGGTCAAATCTCCGTTTGCAATCCTTAGTAGTTTCGCAAGTTCATGGACAACATCTTTCAGATAGAAGTACGATAACTGACCGAGCTTGAGGAACATATGTGATATTACTGACAAGATATTCTTATCAAGCGCTCCATCAGACTTGGTAAGCAGCATAGTTTTAGAGGCATCACAAACTAGTTCCAGCGCTCTAGATTGTCGTACATGCATGAGAGCTTCAGATACTGAAGTACTCACGACTTTTAATACACCAGCAGCTTTAGACGCAGAAATCTTTAGGTCATCATCAATATATCGATCTACCAATTCTTTTAATACACCAGCAGCTTGTCCAGAAACACTAATCCCAGCACATACAACATTAGCTATAGGCTCAAACACTAAATGCAGATTTGCTACCCAAATGCTCCGTTTATCAGCATCAACATGAAGTTTGTCAAGACACCTCTTTGACAAAACACATGCACGCAACACCGTATCATCCGGTTTATTATTCGCTTTCTTCGATGCATACCTCCCAAGCGCAACGATAACAATCTCTGGAACAATAATTTCCTCCTCCCTCTCCAAAATGGCTTCAAGAACAGCAAAAATACGTCTAGTAAGTAGTGAAAACTTTGAACCCATGATCTTATGAATCTGGGACAGGACTTTCCGAACAACATCATTCGACAAATATTGCACAATACGCTTAAGCACCCTTAGCATATGTAGAGACTCCATCAACTTAAACTTCTCCGCCCTTTCTGAATCCTCTGTAATTTCAGGCACACACAACGCTATAGTTATTGCAAATGGGAAGTACTTGTCAAACACCAACCCAAACAACTCGCTCGCCTCTTTCACAACATTTGTACATTGAACAGACTTATAAATATCCTCAACACACACTTGTGCACATTTTCTTACTTTCGGCCGTTTATCAATCGAAAACTCCAAAATCATCTCGAAAACCGATTGAGCAAACTTCCAATGTTCCAAATCACACAGTTTAATCAAAAACCCTAACGATTTAATCACAGAACGAATCGTAGCTGGTGATTGAGCGACTTCAGGGTTTTTCAACAACGAAACAAGAACACTAACAGCATCATTCGCTTTTGCAGAGGGCAGCGATTGTGAATGAATGAGAGGAAGTAAGATTGATAGAAAAGAAGTAAGTGCAGCCGGTGAAGAAAAATATTTTCTAAGATATTTTCTAGTGTTTGATGAAGATGATGAGGAGAAGAAATTGATTCTGTCCTGTATAGCAGACATAGTAGCGGCGAAATAAGAGAGTGGAGTTGGACGTAGACCTTCTTTTTCGAGGACTTTTCTCATAGCTGAAGCTGATGCACAGAGATGTTTGTGCCGTTTTGCTCCTGATTTTTCACAACGTCTTATTAATTCTTCACACAGGTCTGAGTTATTTTCTAGGTTGAGTGGTGGAACTCCACCTTCCGTGGGTTGATCAAGTTTCTGTTCCAAATCACACATACTTGCTCTATTCTCAGCACTCCTTTCATCATCAATTGGTGGTGGTACAAAATTTGTTGTCTCCATCACTCCAGACTCGCTCAAAATTCAAAATTGAATCACTGATTTGATGAATGAATGAATGAACAAACTTTCTTGTTATTGTGACAGCAACTGGAGTTCTATCACTACAAAAAATACTACTCCCTAGTAGAAAAAACTACGGTTCCTTTCTTTTTTTCCCCAAAAGATTCAGATCAACCAAAACCCAAACCCTGGAAAATATTCCAATCGACTCTTCAAAGTCATCTTCTTTGTAACCACACCAAAATTATACTGAAATCAAGCGCACATACATTCAAGTAACGTCAATGGGAGTGAGGGGAGGAGAAGGTGTTAAGTTCAGACGAGTGAGGAGAAGGGAGAGTGGGATGTGAGGGGAGGGAGATGCTCGTAAAACATCGATCCCAATGTTGTGATACCAACACCTCTATGAGTATTTTTTTTTTTAGACTTTCTTTATTTAGCTTATTTGATTAAGGTAGTTATTCAGTTCAGTTAGAATTGCTGCGCAAGCTTGCTTATCAAGTAATATAGGTTATCAACAACCTAAACACCCAATCACATCTCTCGCACCACATCAAGAGTTACGCTTACCTCCCCTCCCATTGGCCGGTGAACAAAACCCTCGCTCCTGATTGGCTTAAAAACAAGTTAGCCCCCTTACATTTCGTGGCCGTTAATTTAAGGTGGGACTGTTTTGATCGGATGCTCCAAGCCTTAGGATTAGCCGTGAATCAAAATCCATACAAAAAAAAATGCGAATATCTTTCCTGAAAAGGTTGAAACATTTTTTCTTTTTTGGGAAAAAATCCAAAAAATTCCTTATAAAAACGGAAATAGGTTTTTATGAGATTCCTTCATCTGCAATTAATGGAAAAATAATCTTCGAAGATCTTTGGTGCAAAAGTTGAAACAATTCTCTTTTTAGAAAAAATCCGAGAATTTCCATATTAAAAGAAAAATCAACACAAATAAATTTTAATAGGATTTTTCCATAGGCAATTAATGGAGTAATATGGAAATTTAAAGTGATCTAAGTTTAGGCGATTCTATTATTGGCAGTTAATGTTAAGTTTGCGTCCAAATCCAAACTATGATATCGTTGCACGTATATTCAATGGAAACAAGTTCTATCATTGGCAGTAAATACTAAGTTTACATCCAAACTGTGATGGAGTTGCACGTCTATTCAATAGAAACAAAAAAGGCAGTTTCGTGGGGTTTGGGGTTAGAGAGATGTAAATATAAGCTACACGGAGCTGATGGCTTTTCATGTTCAGAGAAGGAGTTTGTGATCTCTTTTTGTTTTTAAGAATCAGGCTATTAATATCATATACTCCCAGCCGCCGAATATCAACATGGAACATCAAGGACCAATGAAGATTCAGGGGCAATAAAAGGTTTTCTTAATTCATTCTACTCTTGGCTTATGTCGCATCAACTCAGAACCCTAATTCGCTTACTAAAATAACATAACTTATTGGTATTTTCGTGGTTGGTGTTTGATTGCTTTCTCTTTTTAGTATTTGATTGATTTCTCCTTTAATGTATTTGTTAATGATCTATTTCGATTTTGATTTTGTAGGTTAAAAGAGACTAATTCAGTCTGTTTCATCTTATTCGATTCATGATAATCTCTTCAAAAATTGTTACTGTATTATTTTTCGTGGTAACCTGAATACCTGATTATCATTATTTAAAGTTATTACGTCTCTCATCTATATTTGTTTTAGTTCTCTTTATTTAATTTTCCATTCTTTTTCGCTCTTAATTGATATTCATCGGGTACTCATTGTTTTTAAGAATAGATAAGATAAAACCATTGGTGAACAGATTGGATTGTTATCTATCTTTTCGATTTTGTATATACTGATTAGGCTTTTTGGAATTATTCATAAGGTATTTTTCTGTTTTATTTTAGGACATCAGTTGATGTCTCTTTAATTGTTTTTCTTTTCCATTTTGTGCTAGTCATTAATATTTCATTTGACCGAGTTCCAATTTTGTTGTATCTAATGGTTATATTGGTCGTTACAAGTTCCAAGAGGGATTACAGTTGTTGTGAACATTGTATCTCTCGCAAGGATATCCAAGTGTTGGAATGCATTATTCGCAGATAAAACCATATGAATGCATACCGATTTTTCCTACTCTTACAGGTATTGGGTTTCTAATCTTCGGGTATAATCAGTCAGTAGATTATACCCGAATCATCTTCATTTTTTCTTATGAAGATATTATATGGCTTACTCGGTGATTATTTGGGTATCTGATGCGCTTTCGAGGGAAACGGCACAACAGCTGTTGGATAAGAAATGCACTCTTATCATTTTTTTCGTTTTTGTTTGTTTTGTGCGGTGCATGAAGTAAAAAAGATGTACTTGGTGATGTTTGCTATTTTGATCGTACAAGTAGGTATCAATGGGATCCTTCTTTACAATCAGTTGATATCCCTTCGAAAGATCATCAAGTAAACAATATTTTTTATTATATAATGGGATTTAACTAAAGTTAAATGAAAAGCCTTCGGCGGATTCAGTACAAAGAAAAATCTTTTTAGTCCAGCAAATGGGTGCGGTTTATCACCATAGATGCTCAAGTAATTATTTATTGACTTATTTTTAGTTTCTCCTTATGATAATGATAATGCAGTAGATAGAGTGGCGGAGAGAAAACCATGGCCATTGTAATTGTTTGATTCTTCAGCTTCTCATGGTATACAAATACTTGGTACTGCAGCTTTTAAGATAATTATTACAGTCCACGTATTTCTTCTTACCAATTAGTCGTAACAGGAGATCTAAAATGCAGCAAGTTGTAGAAACAGCGAAAAATATTTTGGACGGAGTATAGTGGGTCAATGGATGAAGTACATAGAAGTTAAAGGCACGGAAGCTGAAGGAGGATAAGGCTATTATGAAAAATGTTCTTGAAAATCATAAATTCTTGATGCTTGGATGGACCTTTTATTCTCACTGCCTACAAAAAGTTTATTCATCCAGACTTTAATAGCCTAGCGTTTTTAGGGGCCACTCAAAAGGATTTAGGGGCCAACAATAAAATAAAATATGGTCACCCAAACCTAAAGTGAGTTACCCCTTATCTCACATATTTCTTAATGGCAAAATTGCCCTTATATAAGGAAAATATTGCTGCTGCTGCTGAATTGCCGGATAATGGCTTTATTAGGTTCAAACCCGTCTTCCAATGTTGAATTGCCGTATATACCATCAATTCCCCCACCACCTTCTTCAGTAACTTCTGAACCACCAATTATTGCGTCTGCACCACCAGTTAACACAGTGTCCTCGCCATCTTATCCTATAAGGAAACCTGCAAAAGGGAGGCACTTTAATGGACATCATGTTGTTTATGACGTTAGTGTCAGGTTTTCCAACCTCAACTTGAAGCCACATGTTAGGGTTCTAGACCGTAACACAAGGGTTAAGTGATAAATAAGTTTAAAACCCAGACTTATTGAAGAATTAAGAGACTTTAGAAGAAGATTTAGAAGAGAATAAGGAGTGAATAAGAAGATCAGAGAGTTTAGAAGAGTTCTCGTATTAATTCTTAAGTCTTTTACAAGGATCAGTGTAGTATTTATAGCTACGAATACTTGCCAAACACGAAATACTAACTATAGAGTTCTAACTAATTAAACTAGGAAATCAATGCAAGCTAAATATAGATAAGTTATTTTAGGAAACTATGCTAGCTAAGTGTTGGCACCGCAACATCCCTCCCTAGATAAAAAACGGCTTGTCCTCAAGCCTTAAAATCTGGAAAACGAAGAAGCAATTCATCTGCATCCTCCCATGTAGCTTCATCATTTGGGTGATCCATCCATTTAACTAGCCATTTGGTACCAGCATACGAACCTTTTTTGAACATCTTGCGCTCCAAAACAGACTCCGGTTCCCACTTGTCATAATCAATAACAGATGGTAGAATCTGTTGAACACTATGTGCTGATCCTAACTTCAATTTCAACTGAGAAACATGAAAAACAGGATGAATACGACTCTCTGCTGGAAGTTCCAATTTATAAGCCACTGATCCTATCTTCTCAAGAATACGAAAAGGGCCATAAAATCTTGGAGAAAGTTTAGAAAAAGATTGGTTAGTAACAGTGCGTTTTCTATAAGGTTGTAGACGAAGAAAAACCCAATCCCATATGAAAAACTCTCTTTCAGTGCGGTGAGCATCAATGTATGCCTTTATTCTTGCTTGAGCGTCATGGAGATGTGATTTTAATAACTTAAGCGTATGATCTCTTGCCTTAAGATTTACATCCACATCGTGTACTGAAGTTGTGCCAGGTAAATAAGATGAGATTGTTGGTGGTGGACGGCTGTAAAGAGCTTGATAGGGAGTTATATTGATGGCAGAATTATGACTTGTGTTATACCACCATTCAGCCCATGGTATCCATTTTGACCAATTAGTCGGCTTCATACCAGCAAAACACCGCAAATAACATTCCAATGTCCTATTTGTAACTTCAGTTTGACCATCACTCTGAGGGTGACATGCAGAATTTCGACAAAGCTGTGTATTTTTTAGCTTGAAATAAGCTTCCCAAAAACTGCTCATAAAAATGGGATCTTGATCACTTACGATACTTCTCGGCATTCCATGAAGTCGAACAATTTCTCTGACAAATATGTCTGCAATAGAGCTAGCAGTATAGGGGTGTGTGAGAGCAATAAAATATGTGATAGGTGTTGTAAAATACCTAATTTTATATCTAGTATTTATGCTTTCTTTGCTATTTTCCTTGGGAATTGCATCTCTTATGTCTAGTTTGAGTTATTAGGTGCAATGGAGTCTTTGGGAGCAAAAGAAGGAGAAAACGTTCATTTGGAGCGAGAACGACAAAAAGATGAAGCCAAGGGTGAAAGAATGAGGATGTTCCGACATCGCATGAGGAAGTTATGAGCAAAATCATGGATTAAGCTTGTCAGTTTCCCAAAACTGACAATAGATGTAAAGGGGTTCCACTTCAGTTAGCCCTTATCTATTCCAACTGGGTGGCTCATATCCATCACTGGGTTCCTGTGTCTATTTTCATTCCTACACAACCCTGAAAGTCAGAGAAGTTCTATCTTCACTTCTATCATTTGTTTACCTGAAATGAGAAACAGAACGGCTGCAGCTTTTCATGAAGAAATATGGAAATTACTGAGTTCGAATTCAGTGGAAGGTAAAAAGGGAAGAGGTGGATGCTACTTCATGTTTTGATGGTGTTTTAGTCTCTGAGAAGAACTAAGAAATTGGAGTTGTCGCTGTTAAATGGAGACGATGAGAAAGAGATGAAAGAATTGAATCTGAGGACAGGGATCGATGATGCGGTTCACAGAAGCACTTGGTTTTTGTTAAGTCATGTTGACATCAGTGATGGAGGAGATCTCAGAGAAGATGAACTGATGAAGAACAGATGGGAAATCTGAGATTTCAGTCAAGAGAAATTAGGGTTTTGATAAATACGATTGACTGAAGAATCTGGTGATGTTAATGATTGGCTCAAGGGTTGATTAAATGTAGGTGTGTGCTTAATCTCAATAATCTGAGGCTTCTATGAAGAGATGGATGTAAAAATCAGAGATGGGTTTGAATTGAGTTGTCTGTGACAGTTTCAGAAAGGGGAATGAGTTGAACTGACAAGGGTTGCTGCTGCTAGAATGAGAGAAGATTGTGGTGGTGACTCTGAGTCACAAATGAAGCTCAATGGGTTTTGTTAGATTTGTTTTGAATCTCAGTTCAGAAAGAACAAGAAGGATTGATACAATTGCAGGGAAATATGAGTTACAAAATGGCCTGAGCACATTTGATCTATGGGGAGCTGAATTGCAGGTGACTCAGGTGTTGGCTTGGGTGCGTGAGCACAATGGGGTGTCTTTGGTGACAATGAAGAAATGACAGCTGGAGTGCACTTTGGTTTGTTTGCAGTGGTGGAACTGAGGGTGAGATGAATGCAGAGTTGCTGCTGTTGGGTTTGAGCTTCAAGGCTCAGATGGTGTTGGTAGTGCACTGATTGAAGGAAATGGAGGTGTTGGTTGGCCCCAGATGGAAGAAAGCAATGGAAATGAGTTGAGATGCTATCTTGTACATGAATGTGATGCTGTTGGTACTGCAACTGGATTGAGCACCAAATGGTAGTGACTGGGGTTGTGCAGGCTTGATATGTAACTGTTGTTGTTGTTGCTCATGAGGTTGCATGCTGGACTTAGAAGCTTTGAGCTGTTGCTGATGGGTTGGAGGAATTGCAGCTGTAATGCTGTGTTTGATGAGCAATTGCAGGTGTAGTGACTCAAGTGGAGGTTGGATGTACTTTGGTACTGTTTTGCAGGGAACTATAATGGGGAGAACGATTGAAGTTTAAGGAAATAATGGAGATTGTGGAGGTGTGATTCTGTGCATAAAAGGGAGTAAATACATTGCAGGGAATATGCATGAGTTGTGGAATGGCTGGAGCTGCAGTTCAAGGAGGCAGAGCCGTAATTGGTGATGGCTGGAGATAATGATGCAGTGAGTAAAGCAGATTGTAGGTGGTGGAATTGGTGTTGCTACTGGCAGTCTATGGCAAATAAAGTGCAGCTAAAATTGTGTCAGCTGAATTGGTTTTGAGCTGATAATTGAGTGGCAGGTGGTTGAAGTTGGCATTGATGTGTATTGCAGCTGTATGTTAGAAGGGATGAGGAACAATAGTTGTATGGCAATGAAAGGATGAATGCTTAGAAGATTGCAGGTGGTGTTGGTTCATGACTGAGATGAAGGGTCTGAGATGGTCTTAATGCTGGGATTGAATCAATTGCAGACTGGTTTGAGTTGTGGCTAAAAGTAAATAAGCTGATGTTGAATTAGAGTGAATGGAAGAGCCAAGATGGCTGCAAAGTTATGCACAACCAAGATGGCTGGTTAAGGACTTATTAAGCACAATACTGGTGCAGCACAGATCAGGCATGTGCAATGGCCTGAGCCAAGACGACTCAGCTCAGTCAGTGACTGACTCACACTCTAACTCGGTGCTGACTGGGTTTACTCTGACTTAACTCATCTGGCTCGGTGCTTGACCCACCTTGACTCGGTTGACCTGACCGAGTCGACTCGTTGACCGGGTGGACTTTGCCGGTCACCTGAGATATTTTCCGGTGCCGGATTCCGGCCGATTTCCGGCCATAATACCAGCTCCCCGGCAACAACGCCAAAATTTGATCGCTTTCGTAAGCGTCAAAAATAATTTCACTTTCTTACTCACTAAATATAAATGAAGTACAAGGTAAGGAAGAGTTTGTTTCCACAGAGAGGCAATTGTTGTTATGCGATTTTCAGTTTCTAAGGTAACCAAGGGGGGGATTTTTGTTGTTTTAACAAAGTAATAAAATAAAATAAAGCAAAGCGAATAATTGGAATAATCAATAAGGAGAAGATATTGGTCACAGGATAGTATCATTCACAAACATGTATTTTCATCAATGATTAGAATTGATAATTTAATCTTTCATTTACTAATAGTCCTAGGATACCTTGATTGCAAGTATATCCCGCTAATTCCATGTTTTCATCACAACCACATTAAAAGATGCATATGTGAATTCTTCCTAAAAAGCAACCTAAAGTGTAAAAGAACAATTAGATTTAACTCCCTAAAAGCAATAAGTTCTATGGAATAAGACTAATCAATGCAAACGAATGTGTAAAAGCACTAATCGTTTTAACAAAGGTTATGATTCACTTGTGATTGTACTTGTACTTGTAAAAGCACTAATCTCCAAAGTTAGAATTGAAACCTCTTCCCGATCACCTAAAGTACTTGTACTTGGGTGCTAATGAAGAGTTACATGTGATTGTTTCTAATGAGCTTAGTGATTTACAGGAGCAAAAACTTCTAAGGGTGCTAAGGAAGTACAAGACGGCCATAGGATGGACAATCGCCGATATCAAGGGTATAAGCCCTGCCGTTTGTATGCACAAAATTCGTTTGGAGGACGATGCAAAGCCTACAAGGGAAGCACAACGTCGTTTGAATCCTCCCATGATGGAAGTTGTGAAAAAGGAGATACTCAAGCTTTTGGAAGTGGGTGTTATCTACCCCATATCCGATAGCAAGTGGGTAAGCCCGGTACAACTAGTACCAAAGAAATCAGGTGTGACAGTGGTGGAGAATGATAAGAACGAACTTGTCCCAACTCGTGTGCAAACCGGTTGGAGGGTTTGTATTTATTATAGAAAATTGAATGCCACCACTAGAAAAGATCACTTTCCATTGCCTTTTATTGATAAAATTCTTGAACGTTTAGCTGGACACTCTTATTATTGCTTTCTTGATGGCTATTCAGGTTATAATCAGATTGTGATAACGCCGGGGGACCAAGAGAAAACCACTTTCACTTGTCCTTTCGGTACTTTTGATTATAGAAGGATTCCTTTTGGCTTATGCAATGCTCCAACTACCTTTCAAAGGTGTATGGTAAGTATCTTTTCGGAATATGTTGAAAACATAATCGAAGTGTTCATGGATGACTTTAGTGTCTTTGGTGATTCATTTGACCTTTGCTTGAACAATTTGTCTCTAATCCTTGAACGATGTGTTGAAACAAATCTTGTTCTGAATTGGGAGAAGTGCCATTTCGTGGTAACTCATGGCATAGTTTTAGGCCATATAATATCTTCTAAAGGCTTGGAAGTCGATAAATCTAAGATAGACCTTATTCGTGCTCTAAACCCTCCCACTACGGTGAGGGGGATACGCTATTTTCTTGGTCATGCAGGTTTCTATCGTAGATTCATCAAGGACTTTTCCAAGATAGCATCACCACTTTGTAACTTATTGCAAAAAGATGTGGTTTTTAACTTTGATGAAAAATGTATGGTGGCATTCAATCGTTTGAAAGAACTTTTGATTTCAGCCCCTATCATTAAACCACCGGATTGGAGCAAACCTTTTGAGCTCATGTGTGATGCAAGTGACTATGCGGTTGGTGCGGTGCTTGGGCAACGTGTGGGGAAGCTTCCTCATGCTATTTATTATGCTTCTAGAACGTTAAATGAGGCCCAACAAAACTACACAACCACTGAAAAAGAGTTATTAGATATTGTTTTTGCTCTAGAAAAGTTTCGCTCTTATCTAATTGGTACAAAAGTTGTTGTCTTTTCTGACCATGCAGCGCTTAAGTACTTGCTTACAAAGAAAGAGGCGAAACCGAGGCTCATACGGTGGATTTTACTCTTGCAAGAGTTTGATATTGAAATCAAGGACAAGAAAGGAATTGAGAACACCGTTGCGGATCACTTGAGCCGACTTGCTGTGGACAAGGAAGCTATCCCATTGCGTGAAAGTTTCCCGGATGAGCAACATTCTCAATTGCCTGTGGAGAACCATGGTATGCCGATATTGTCAATTACTTAGTTTCTAAACAAATCCCAAAGAAATTGTCTCGTGCTGAGAGGGACAAACTTAAGAAGTTAGGGAACCAATACATATGGGATGATCCATACTTATGGAAGCATGATAGTGACCAAGTAATACGAAGGTGTGTTCCCGAATCTGAATTTAATTCTATCTTGTCTTTTTGTCACTCCTATGCTTGCGAAGGACATTTTAGGAGTAAGAGAACCGCTCACAAGGTACTTGAAAGTGGTTTTTATTGGCCAACTTTGTTTAAGGATGCACATATATTTTGTACAACTTGTGATAGGTGCCAAAGAACCGGCAATCTAGGTGCCCGAAATCAAATGCCACAAACTTTTATTCAATGTATTGAAGTTTTTGATGTATGGGGTATTGATTTTATGGGGCCTTTTGTCAACTCCCATGGGAATTTTTATATGTTACTTACGGTTGATTATGTCTCGAAATGGGTGGAAGCTAAAGCCACCCCAACTAATGATTCTAAAGTGGTTTCAGATTTTGTGCAAGCTAATATTTTTGGAAGGTTTGGAATTCCAAGAGCCATAATTAGCGATGGGGGTTCTCACTTCAAAAACAGGATTTTGCAAAGCTTGTTGACGAAGTACAATGTGTCGCACAAGATTGCAACACCTTATCATCCCCAAACAAATGGACAAGCCGAGGTGTCTAACCGGGAGGTGAAATCCATTCTAGAAAAGACGGTGAACTCAACAAGGAAAGATTGGAGCATGCGACTTAATGATGCTTTGTGGGCTTATATAACCGCATAAAAGACACCTATAGGGATGTCTCCCTTTAGGCTTGTGTATGGTAAACCTTGTCATTTACCCGTTGAAATTGAGCATAAGGCGTTTTGGGCTATTAAACAATGCAACATGGAGATGGATGGGGCTGGAAAGCAAAGGAAGTTACAACTCCAAGAGCTAGAGGAGCTTCGCAATGATGCATTTGAAAGCTCACGCATTTATAAGGAAAATACGAAGGCATTTCATGATAACATGATTTCTAGGAAACAATTTTGCATTGGGCAGAAAGTGCTTTTGTTTAATTCTCGCTTGCATTTATTTAGGGTAAATTAAGGTCATGATGGATCAGACCTTTTATTGTTACAAATGTGTTTTCTCATGGTGCAGTGGAAATTCGTAGCATAGCTACAGGGAAAGAACTTAAAGTTAATGGGCACCGGTTGAAACCATATTATGAGAATTTCACTTCCGAAGTGGTGGAAGGAGTTAACTTTGTGGATGTGCTCCCTCTGGAGGAGTCATAGGAAGCAAGGAGATAGTTGGGCTGACGACTTTAAACCAAGCGCTAAATGGGAGGCAACCCATCGGATGAGTATTTCTTGTCTTGTATTTATTTCTTGTCTTGTTTTTAGTTTTTCTTGTCTTGTTTTTATTTTTTCTGATTTTTGTTCGAATTTCCCACCTTGACTTACTTTAGACAATTCAATTTACATTGAGGACAATGTAAAGTTTAAGTGTGGGGGAGTGGTTAAGCTTTTGCGTTGTAAATTTTTGAAATTTTCAACTTTTGTGTAAACTAGTGAATAAGAAAACTCCAACTTATGGTTAGTTTAGAGCCACATAGTATACATGTCGCTAAGATTACATCGAGAATCTCATAAGAGTGACTGAACTTAGAGATGACAGAGAACATGATCGGGTTTCTTAATTGTATGAGAGTTAAAGTTGGATTTAACCATGCCAGTGGCAAATAATGTGCAGAATGAATTCGGTATTAGAGTAGTGATCCCCTATAGTGGAGACTACCCATGTTACATAATGTGAGGCACCAACCTTCAATTCTTTGTACCTGTCTAAATTTGTGCTTTTAGAGTGTGTGTCACCGTACGAAAATTCCGAGCAGAATGGTGAGATGCCCAACCTCCCACCATAGAAGCACTATTTTGATCTCTTGAGTGCTATTTTTATCAACCATGATGGTGACATCGAGTTGCTAACTTACATACCACTTGTAATCTTGTTCGCAGTTAGCACCATCCACCTTATCTATCTCTACACCAACAGGTCCATAGAAACACCATCATCATCAACAAGAGGAGCATCACAAATTTGAAGGAAAGTTGAACACGTTCAAGGTTTACAAGCAACGATACAAAAATGAGCAGATTTCAGATTCAAGTATAGCAACAAAACAAGGAGCAAAATTTTTATAAGTTGAAGACTATTGTGCAAGAGTGAAAATTATCAAGGATGAGAGTTCGAGAAGTTTATGATATCAAGACATATAAGTTGTGAAGAATCAAGCGGTAAAGTACTTACACCATGGCCTTTGTACTTACGTTTTTATTTTATTTGTATTTTACTTTCTCTTGTCTTAAAAAAAAAATTAAAAAAAAATATATATGAAAAAAAAAAATAATAAGACAAGAGAAAATTTCTTTAGGTTCATTACTGGTTTTATTGTTTTATTTCGTTTTTATTTTGTATTTGTTTTTTTTTTTTTTAAAAGTAATTAATCATCTATTAAAGAATTACAATCACTTGGCAATAAGTTGGTGGGTAGCCTGGCAACAAGCTGGGCACCAACACCCTTTTGGATAGCTACCCCTATTCTATGAAAAAGAGCACCGCCTAACTTATAACTAGCATCATGATTCGTGATACAATTCTTTAACCTCTTCAAGAAAATGATAGTTTCCTCCCCCAACTCGCCCAAAGTAGAGAAAGCTAAAACCCCCAAACCGTAACCATGCAAAGTACACTTGTCTAAATATTTTTTACGTTTACGTGAAGTAGCACTAGATATAGCCTGGCCGGGTAAGAAGGTACGAACTCCACCACCAGTGAAAGGAGAAACACCAGTAACATCAAAACAGACATCCCGACCGTTCTCCCATCCGTAAACAAGAATATCCGCGGGTCTCAAGGAAGTATCATTATCCGATAGAAATCCAAGGGCTACCTCTTTCCTAGCATGAACACCAGCCTTATAACAAATATCATCAAATACATCCCTCACATGATCATGGCGAAATTTGATACCAACATTACTAGCACAATGCAAAGCATGATCCCCAAAAATATCCATCTTTTTATTACAACTTGAGCAAATACTATCCTCGCCAAACAAGGGTATACCCAATCTGTAACTTAAGATGGATATAAAATGCCGAGGTCCCAAACTTTGATTTAAGCCACAAATAGGGATTGCCTTAAGAAAATCTTGAGCATGGGCCAACCTATTACTTTGCCATAAAACAGAATCCCGTGTAGACAAAGAGAAGTTTAATGGTATATTCTTCTTGACGACGTCAAAATATAACACTGCCAGGGAATGCATTGGATGGGGGGCAATATCATTGAGGTCGAAAGTGGAAGAAGACAAACCGCATACCTCTACAAAGCTACTCAAAGCTTGCTGGAAACTTTTGCTAGGCACATCAGTGGAGGAAACGTTAAGCATGGCATCTTGTAAAACCTTAGTCTGGAAACAAGAAGCGATAAAGCAATAATAACTGGTGTCCTCCATAGTGTAAACGCCAAGGCCGCCATATTTCATCGGTAAGGTGGCAATGCGCTGCTGCAGAGGACCAAAACCTGCACCATCACCTGTAACAATGTGTCTCAAATATTGAAACAACTGTTTATCATAAAGGTTTTTAGCACTCTCCAAAGCAAGGGGATTGGTGGTCCTCATGGCAAAATACAACCTAGAGACACCGATGCAATTGCGTAACAAAAGGAGCTCACTTTGAGGGTCTTTCAGCTTCATTACAGCATCCATTAAGGTGACAGTTTTATCAACCCTGGCACGAATTAGATCACTGCAAAATTGGAGATCTAAACTGACCGGTCCACCCAACAATTTGACCCCTGTAGAAGGCCTACCAATGTCCGACGGGAAAACTCTGTCATCCAAACTCCTATGATCCACCACAGGCCAGAAAATCTCGGTCTTCTTGATGTTCAAATGAAGCCCTCTACTACCACCCTCTGACTGGATGATGCTCAAAGCCTTCGACACTTCCAACGTATCCCCTACCAACGTGCCGTCATCCAAATACCACGCGTGCAAATCAAGTCTGCAATGTGAAGAAATCATACATACGAGTGGATGTAAAGTAAGAGGCGAACGACAAGGGACCTAAAGGATCCCCTTGTTGAACCCCAAGCGAGAAGATAAAGTGAATTCGTTGTAGTAAAGTCTGGCAGGTTTAGCATAACAAAACTTCACCCACCTGGCAATGCTGGGACATTTACTTCGGACTTCCCTGATCATAGCGGTCCTGTCCACAAGATTAAAAGCATTGGAGAAATCAACTAAAAGCATGGCCATGTTATCATGTGCCCCTTTCAACTCCAGTAACCTATTAGCCGAATGTAAGATAGCTTCACCCCCACAAGGGACCCCACACCGAATCGATGATTACCTAAGTAGGAGGCCATTTCTTTACCAACCAAACTCGCAGCTAACTTTGAGCACAACCTTCTCCAAACCGTACCTACCGCAATTGGTCTTAACCCACCACCCGGCTTGAGCAAAGGCGTTAAAGGGGCACTAGCAACAAACTCCCCTAAAGTAGCCGGACACCTTCCTTCCAACAATAAATTAACCACCCCAGCTATAGAAGTTAAGAGTTCGTCAGCAACGGCGGCCGCTGCGCCACTAATAGCATCGTAAAAGATGTTGTGCACGCAAGCCGTCTCGCCCTGGGACGTTCCTCTCGGAAACTCCTAATCGCACCCAAAACAGCTTTGACGTCCACCTTGACAATTTGCATTGATGCGGGTCGGAAAGGTATGCTAGGGGGAGGAGCTTGGGGATGTTTAAGCTTCAGCTCGTGGAGGGTGTCAGGCGTAGAAGGGGCGACGCCGTTGGAAGAGAGAACACGGATAGCAGCTGTATAATGACCCGCACTTAGCTGTATTAAAAACAAAAAAAAAAATGATAAAAAAAAAAAACAGAAAAAGAAAAAAAAAATTATATTTTGGGTTTGTATAGTTCGTTTTTAGTTTTGTATTCTTTCAATAAAGCCAATGGAAAGAAGGAATATCTATAATGAAGTTTCAAGCGACAAGAAATTTGAGGGAAAGAATCATATTGTCAAGATTCTACGAAGTTCAAGAGTTGAAGACCGAAGACGAAGATGAAGACACCGATTGAAGACCGAAGACGTTTCTATGGATCTTTGTGAGAGTGGTGCTAGGTTTGCCACGAGAACGGATACGAGGTATGTAAGCAAATTCCCACATTCGTTAAGTGGTTGATTTCCTTTCTTAGAGATCGTCACAAAAATGAGTTTTCAAAAATGATAAAAGATGTGGGTTTTTAAAATATTTCGGAGGGTTTTTACCTTCCTACCGCTCAACGTGTCGCAGGATTCTCTCTTCATTCCTACCTGGACACATGTGTGACCCATAAAAAGCTGTTTATTATTGAGAGCAACTTCATAAAACCCTTTCTTGTGAGGCAGATTCGAGACTTTTGATCACTCCGAACACGAATTTCTTTCGAGAAGGGATGGTTATTTCTCTCTCAACTTTTAAGGATGAGATTATGTTCATTTGTGTGTCTAACTTCTTATGACTAGTGTGTAGAATCTCTATGTCTTCTTAGCGCGTTGGATGCTATCATTACGGAGAACTAGTAAGTTGGAAAAGTAGGTTTTGTGGGTATATCTCTAGTAAACTGATGAGTGCCAAATAGTGCATATTTATACACCTTTTTATTGGCATTTTACTCATCTTTTGCGCTTAGAAATCAGATATTATCCCAGATTCTGTGTTTTCTTTGTTTTCAAGAATAAATATTTGTATTAATTAATTTTGTGTTTTTAGGCAATAAATAAAGTCCGGAGAAACTGAGGAGCTAAAGAGCGAAGAATTTGAGTCAAACATCTATGGAGCAGATAGCCAAAGCCCGCGCGCAAATCAGTTGCAACCCAACAAGGAAGACATGGGCTAGAGCTACCCACGACCCGGATCCGAACCCGCTCATTCCGAGCCGTTGAGATCTCACCCAAATGCATCACACGGTCGCTCCTTCACTCACATATATTTCTCGATGCTCCGCTCAACACCAGATCTCTCTCAGTTCTCCCTCGACCGTTCAGATCGTAGCCGCCTCATCCAACGCTCGCTCGACCTGACCCATCGTCCGTTGCTATGCCTGCCTCACAACGAAGACCCAACACCCTATACACCCTAATCGACCACCTCATTCTCTTCTTTCACTTTCTCTTTCTTCTCTTCTCTCCCGTCTCCATCAGTTGCAGAAAGAGCTCTGCTCTTCCCCTTCTTCACCCATACCACCCTCTGCAACATCACCTCCACCACCATCTCTCCCTCTCCTGACACCAACCAACAACCACACCAACCCCTAGTTCTAGTTGTCTCTCGCAGAGCCCCTCTCTCATAACCCTAGAGGCTATGTGAGAGATAAATAAAACTAGGGTTTCACCTAATCAAGCAAGAGGAGTTCTGAGCCGAATTGACAAGGGAGAACAAGCTACTATCAGTATGGGTGCGATTGCTTTTGAATTATTTTTTAATTAATTTCAATTTTTGGAATTAGGGTTTGGGATTTATTTGCATGTATAAATAGAGGATGTAGGAGATGATTTTAGACACGCCTGGATTAGCCAGAGCTGTCAATTAGTTTTTATTTGTGTTTAATTTCTTGTAATGCTTTAGTTTAATTTTCAGGTGTGTTGAAACCCTAGATAACATGATGAGTGAATTGTATTGATGTTGTTAATCTTCTTCGTGCTTCATAAAAATAGAAGTATGATTAGCTAATAACCCCAATTCTCTGTGATTGGGTTGTCTTTGTAAGAAGACAGACCAATACTAGGGGGATTAGAGTTAAAAGATTAATCAATGCTACATTAGAACTTTCCAGGAAGAAGACATATGCTTAATAGAACAGGGAATGTTGCTTAGCTAATTAGCCAAGGAATGTGATAGAGTGTACTCTAAACGAGACACTCTATACTAGGGATGAATTAGGAAGATTAGCGATGCATCATGCCGTAGAATCTTCCTTAGGTAGGTGTAAGAATACGGCATGAGTTAACCGACCTTATCATAGAATCTAGTGGTGGATTCACCACCTTGGTACTTCCCATTGTCACATTTTATTTGTTTCCTTAAACTAGAATCACAACAACCTCAGCCGTTTCGGCACAAAACTCTGTTGTCACACTGCCATTCTTGAAACTCAGTCTAAGAAGCCATTGAATCACCCTAGAGCACACTCTAGTCCTTGTGGGATAGACCCGTACTTGCCGCGTCTCCAATAGACGCCGTGCACTTGCGGTATCACCGTAGGCTTCATTTTATACATCTTTTCGGGCCTACCAAGTTTTTGGCGCCGCTGCCGGGGACTTGGCGCGTGCCCTGTGTTCATTGGCTCGCTTCACTGATTTTCAATCATCCCTGTATATACATGTTTTGCTTTATTTCTTGTAACTCTTTGAATATTATAACTCAGCATATCATCTCAGCATATCATCAGCATTAGTATAACTTAGCATTGGTATAACTCAGCATTGTTAATTTGCATCTCAGCATATCATTTGTAGCTTAGTGTTAGTGTAACCTAGCTTCTATTTCTATAACTTAGCATCTTATTTCAATCTTCACCCTGTCTTAGTATAACTTGTAGTCATCACTAGCCACTGTAACTTTTAGCTCATTTGGAGCTTTGTCATTAGTTTACAAGGAGACTAAGCAGATACAGTATCTTAGTGCTACCTTGTAACTCTTGATCCCTATCAGTCCAAGATACTCTCGGTGCATATCTGCCGCACCGAGGCGAGTTTGACATTGAGCTACGAGTGCTTAGCTCTGTCATTGTAGTTACATTTGCTTCTTGTGTAATTTTAGAGAACTAAATCTCTTTGTTAAGCTAGCGGTACTTCTTGTACTAACATCTTGTCTTCCGAGCAAGCCCAAGGAGTGGGAGAAAAGGTGCAAAGCCCCGAGCAAAATGCAATTCGGGTAAGCGGCTTCTTGGTAGTCAATTTGTAAGCATGATAGTTGTGTATGTTTGAGAACCACTGTTAGCTGAACCATGTTAGCTAAGCATGCTTAAGTGATCCGTGCTTCTTTGACACGAGAACCACTGGGCCTTGATAAGGCTTGTGATCAACTCCGGCCCCTGTCTGCTTGTGAGTTTGAGCCACAACAAGTACAAACATCGCTTACTGTATTGCTCGCACCCCGTATTGTATGCTCGTACCTTGCCTGTATTGCACTGTGAATGATTTGTGAATGATCTGTGGTACCCCCACGATGTGGTTGTGCTAGCATTGTGTGTCTCGCGATTTCTTGCATCTCGTGAAACCTAAACCACATTGTCTTGAGCTATTAACCTCGGCCCAAGCCGCAAATGTTGGGTCACTACTTGTAAAAGCCAAGTCATATGCTGCACTTTATGCTCTGAAAAGTCAGACCCCTGTATGCCCTGGAATCTATGCTTGCATCCTAGTGAGTCATCAGCCCTGTGCTTTGTAGACCTTGAATCTGCCCTGTAGTGTTAGGACTGTTGATTGTGAATCTGCCCTGTGCTTTGTAGACCTTGAATGCAAGCTTGAGCTCCCTGGCTAGCCCTTGGTCTACCACCTGTATAACCCTGTGCATGCTCAGATATTGTGCTTTGCACATTTGTTTGAAACTCCATTGAAAACCTAAAAATCACAGCATTTGAGCTGAAATTGCTGAGGCTTTGAGTGAGATCAGTCTGAGTGGAGAGCTGAGTGAGTGAACTGCACTGCTTCACCGAGTTGAAGCCGGTAGGAGTTGAGTTGACTCCCTAAATCGCCGAGTCAATCCGGCCTTAGCGATTCACCGAGTTGAATCGATTTTCATTTTTCATAATTTGGGTCTACACACAACCAAGCCCACTCTACACACCCTGGAGCTGGGCTTACACCAGCTGAGCCCAACTCAACCCAACCTGGGCTGCCAAGCCTTACTGTGCACCTGGGCTAACCCAACTGCTGGGTGATCAACTCAACATAAACTGTACCTGCCGAGCCCATAGCCTGCTAGACTAAGCCCCCGTCAGTGGGCTTTTCACCAAAACTCAGCCCAACTCAATTCATTTAGGCCGGACCATCTAGGCTAGAACCTCTCAGGCCGGACCATCCGGGTGCTCACAATCAATCCACCTCTGGGCTTAACAATTTCAAATAGCAACTGGGCTGAACATTCCCAAATAAACCAAAACCCAACAAAACAAAACTTACCCAACAAAACCAAACTTACCCAACAAAACCAAACTTTCCCATTTAAACCAAAATTTCCCACATAAACCAAAGTTTACAAAAACAAAAATGAACCCATTTAAACCAAACAAACCCACATAAACCAAATTAGATTGTGAGTTCAATTTGATAGACCATGTCGGGGATTTTGGTGCGCATCCGGGGATGGAACAAATAAATCCCTTAGAGAGCTCGCTTACGGGCATCTTTCACAAGATGAACACCCATACCATAGTGACTTTAGGGAATTTTATGGGCCTGCTCGGGCCCTAATCTCACATACCCTAATCATTATGATCACATACATCATCCACCACAAAGTTGAAAATGAACAATTTTCTCATACCCGATCATCACTTTTAGATCAATTAGAAGCTCGACTATCCGCTTTAAAAAGGCATGCAGCTTTAGAAAGGCAATCTGTCGAATCTAGTTTTTCTAGGCAATATGAAACGCATGCTTGCACCTTATGTGGTGGCTTAGACCACCACCTGCTGAATCTTGTTATATTTTGCATGCTTTTAGACAGAGTCTAGGGAAAACCATGATAATCCAATGTGCGAAGTGTCTAGAAGTGACTATTGGGACCATAATCAACCTGCACACATGCATCATTCACCACAGTGGGGAGATGAACAATTTTATACTCCCCAACTCCTAGTTTGCAATCACTAATGGACACACTCATGGAGCAAAATGCTAGGCTTGAAATGAATGCAATGCATGACCATCCACATAGCAACATGTCTGAGCATCCCTTCTCTAGTGAACCTTTTGTACAACCATACACTGAATATGAACCTAATCTAGAGGTAAATGAGTACACTAGAAATGCTACAATTTTGAATGGAGAGATGAATTTTTGCTATGATGATGATGAATATGATATGTTAGAAGAGCATGTGCATGCTAAAAATATGATGGAATCTTTTGGTTCAGAGACGTTAGGCGTCTCTTCTGTGAACCCTATGAATGATACTTCTTCTAACATTCATAAATGTGATCTTAACTATGAGCTTAGTTTTGTGAAATTCTTCAGTGAATGTGAGCATGCTACACAACTTGTTGACACTAATGTTCTTTTGGATCATAATATTATTTTTGTGTCTGATTCCCTGCCCATGTCACAATATGTTGCCTCCTCTGATGAATTTGATGTGGAACCTGATGAATTGCCCTGTGAAAATGACCATGATTTACCCACTCCTGACCATAGGAAAGTGTGTGATGGTGCAAATGATTTTACACATGAAAATAACTTGGATGTACCTAACCTCTCTCTTGAGTCACAAATTGAAACTCCTTCACCCAACCTAGGTGTAGTTTGTCAAAAAATTGCAAAACCAACTTTTCTAAAATTGCCTAACTTAGGCCTAGAACTTTGTGCTTCCCAAGTCCTCTTGGACTATTTTGCAGCAAAGTATAGCACTCTTAAGGAGCCACAGTTGGAATGTGTATGTCTGCCTGTAATTAGCAAAACTCATTTTGAGTTAGACCTTTTGCATGATGTACCTTTAAAATTGCAAGATTTTGTTCTCACAAACACACCGGTTCACAAATTTAGGTTTGGGGGAAACTCCTTCACATCTGCAGTCTTACTTGCACTCTCTTGTTATATCTGTGTAAGGCTGTTGATGTTTGTATATATTTTCTATTGGGTTGATCCTCAACTCTTTAGATTGTTAGTTTATGGTGAATTTTTGTATATAATCCAGTAGGACTTGTTAATATTTTCTTTTCTTGATTCGGTTGAGTCTTCTTGCACATATATTATGCTAATCCGATATGATCTCCGTTGAGAATATTGGATTCTAGCCTTGACGAATGAAGCTCAACCTTGCTCCCGCCGACATCCGGTAATCTCTTCCCTTTTATCTTATCAGCATAGTTCTCATGGTATGTGACTGTTTAAATTTTTCCTATCTGTTGACACATTGAGGACAATGTTTGATTTAGGTTTGGGGGTGCATTTGCATATAGAGTTTTTAGTCTTTCTTTCTTTCTAAAAAAAAAAAAAAAAAAAAAAAAAAAAAAAAAAACTCTTTGTAAATACTTGCATAAAAAACCTCCAACTTTTAGAGATTTTAGAGTCACTAGCATGCTTTTAGCTATGTTTACATAGAGAGTCTGAGAAATAACAAGAACTTGGAAGTCTTGGAAAACGCAATCGGGTTCCTTAGTTGATTAGAGCGTTAAAGTTGGATTTAACCATCCGGAGGGCGAATTAGGTGCTGTTTAGATATTCGGTAGTAGAATTGTGATCAACCATAGTGGAGACTACCCATTTTACATCAAGCGAGGTACCGACCTTCACTCTTTGTGACTTTCTAGAAAAGTGTAGAGTGTGTGTGTCACCGTACGTCAATTCGGGTAGGAATGGTGAGCTACCCAACTTCGCACCACTTTGGACTACTTTTGATCTCTTGAGTGCTAATTAGTCAATCATGAGGGTGACGTCTAAAGATGAAAACTCCTTCTAAATATCGATTTGCGTTAGCATCTCTCTCTCTCTCAATCAACGGATCCATAAAACACATCATCGTCAGCAAGCGGAGCAACATCAGAATATTTGAAGAAAGTTGATATAGTCCAAGGTTTACATACAACAAAGAAAAATAGGATGAGAATTAATAAAATTTATAAAATCAAGACAATACAAGTTGTGGAAAAATCGAGTGATATAGTCCTTCACCCATGGAGTTAGTTGTTTCATTTTTTTTATTTTCTTTTCATGTAAAGTAAAATAAAAAAAAAAAAAAAAAAAAAAAAAAAAAAAAAAAATCATCAAAAAAAAAAAAAAAAATCATCAAAAATAAAAAAAAAATATATTGTAGTTCATTTTTATTTTTTATACCACCATGGTAATGAAGAGTTCAAGAAGAAAAATCCAAACAACAAGGAAATTGAGTAGAAAAGTTAAAAATTGTCAAGTTTTGTGAAGTTTAGAAGTTCGTCATCAACAAGTGAAGACCGGAAGACCGAAGATTGAAGACGTTTCTATGGTTCTTATGAGAGAGTGATATTAATTGCCGATCGGGTGAGAAGTGAGTGAGTACTCCCACCCCTTGCTAATGGTTGATTTCCTTTCTTAGAGATCATCGAGAAAAAGATTCTTTTTGTCCACACCTCTGTGGAGTCTCAGATTTTATTTCGGAAGGTTATCCTTCTTACCTACAACGTGTGCGGGATTTCTCTCTTTATTCCTTTTGCACACATGAGAGACTAAAAAGCGATCTTTTTGAGTGCAATTATCATAAAACCCTAATGGTGAGGCGAAGTTGAGACTTATGATCACAATCGAATCCGAATTCTTTCATATGGTATGGTTACTTCTCGCTCAAGCACTTAAGGATGAGAATGCGTTCTTCGATAGTTCTAACTTCATTTACTAGCATGCGAAACTCTATGTCCTCATAGCTTCTTGGAGGCTTGAGACTCTTTTACACTACTGAAGTTGGAGAAGGTTTTGTGGGTACACCTCTGGTAAACCCTCACGAGACTACAACTCGTCCACTAGGGACACCTAGGGGTTTAAAGGCTTAGTGCATACGCTAAATGCATTCGAGAGACCTACGGCAAGTGGTATAGTTAGGATTTCTTAATTTTGTTTCACTTGAGGACAAGTAAAATTCGGGTTTGGGGGTATTTGATGAGTGCCAAATAGTGCATATTTATACACCTTTTTATTGGCATTTTACTCATCTTTTGCGCTTAGAAATCAGATATTATCCCAGATTCTGTGTTTTCTTTGTTTTCAAGAATAAATATTTGTATTAATTAATTTTGTGTTTTTAGGCAATAAATAAAGTCCGGAGAAACTGAGGAGCTAAAGAGCGAAGAATTGGAGTCAAACATCTATGGAGCAGAGATAGCCAAAGCAAAGCGCAAGGCAAATCGGTTGCAACCCAACAAGGAAGACATGGGCTAGAGCTACCCACGACCCGGATCCGAACCCGCTCATTCCGAGCCATTGAGATCTCACCCAAATGCATCACACGGTCGCTCCTTCACTCACATATATTTCTCGATGCTCCGCTCAACACCAGATCTCTCTCGATTTATCCCTCGACCGTTCGGATCGTGTAGCCGCCTCATCCAACGCTCGCTCGACTCCGACCCATCGTCCGTTGCTATGCCTCGCCTCACAACGAAGACCCAACACCCTATACACCCTAATCGACCACCTCATTCTCTTCTTTCACTTTCTCTTTCTTCTCTTCTCTCCGTCTCTCATCGGTTGCAGAAAGAGCTCTCGCTCTTCCTTCTTCACCCATACCACCCTCTCGCAACATCACCTCCGCCACCATCTCTCCCTCTCCCGACACCAACCAACAACCACACCAACCCCTAGTTCCTAGTTGTCTCTTTGAGAGCCCCTCTCTCATAACCCTAGAGGCTATGTGAGAGATAAATAAAACTAGGGTTTCACCTAATCAAGCAAGAGGAGTTCTGAGCCGAATTGACAAGGGAGAACAGCTATCAGAGTATGGGTGCGATTGCTTTTGAATTATTTTTTAATTAATTTCAATTTTGGGAATTAGGGTTTGGGATTTATTTGCATGTATAAATAGAGGATGTAGGAGATGATTTTAGACACGCCTGGATTAGCCAGAGCTGTCAATTAGTTTTTATTTGTGTTTAATTTCTTGTAATGCTTTAGTTTAATTTTCCAGGGTGTGTTGAAACCCTAGATAACATGATGAGTGAATTGTATTGATGTTGTTAATCTTACTGTGCTTCATAAAAATAGAAGTATGATTAGCTAATAACCCCAATTCTCCTGTGATTGGCTGTGCTGTAAGAAGACAGCCAATACTAGGGGGGATTAGAGTTAAAAGATTAATCAATGCTACATTAGAACTTTCCAGGGAAGAAGACATATGCTTAATAGAACAGGAATGTTGCTTAGCTAATTAGCCAAGGAATCTGTGATAGAGTGTACTCTAAACAGACACTCTATACTAGGGATGAATTAGGAAGATTAGCCGATGCATCATGCCGTAGAATCTTCCTTAGGTAGGTGTAAGAATACAGCATGAGTTAACTGACCTTAGCATAGAATCTAGTGGTGGATTCACCACCTTGGTACTTCCCATTGTCACATTTTATTTGTTTCCTTAAACTAGAATCACAACAACCTCAGCCGTTTCGGCACAAAACTCTGTTGTCACACTGCCATTCTTGAAACTCAGTCTAAGAAGCCATTGAATCACCCTAGAGCACACTCTAGTCCTTGTGGGATCGACCCGTACTTGCCGCGTCTCCAATAGACGCCGTGCACTTGCGGTATCACCGTAGGCTTCATTTTATACATCTTTTCGGGCCTACCATAAACCTTCACGAGACTATAACTAGTCCACTAGGGACACCTAGGGGTTCAAAGGCTTGTTATTTATGCTAAAAGTGACCGTAGCCTCGACGACACGGAGTTGTATGTATGATTTAAAAGTGTTTTGTTTGAATTTCTCTAGGACTAGCAAAGTCTAAGTGTGGGGGAATCTGATAGGTGTTGTAAAACACCTAATTTTATATCTAGTATTTATGCTTTCTTTGCTATTTTCCTTGGGAATTGCATCTCTTATGTCTAGTTTGAGTTATTAGGTGCAATGGAGTCTTTGGGAGCAAAAGAAAGAGAAAACGTTCATTTGGAGCGAGAACGACAAAAAGATGAAGCCAAGGGTGAAAGAATGAGGCTGTTCCGACATCGCATGAGGAAGTTATGAGCAAAATCATGGATTAAGCTTGTCAGTTTCCCAGAACTGACAGTACATGTCAAGGGGTGCCACTTCAGTTAGCCCTTATCTATTCCAACTGGGTGGCTCATATCCATCACTGGGTGCCTGTGTCTATTTTCATTCCTACACAACCCTAGAGAAGTTCTATCTTCACTTCTATCATTTGTTTACCTGAAAATGAGAAAGCAGAACACTGCTGACTTTTTATGAAGAAATATGGAAATTCTTGAGTTCGAATTCAGTGGAAGGTAAGAAGGGAAGAGGTGGATGCTACTTCATGTTTTGATGGTGTTTTAGTCTCTGAGAAGAACTAAGAAATTGGAGCTGTCGCTGTTAAATGGAGACGATGAGAAAGAGATGAAAGAATTGAATATGAGGACAGGGATCGATGATGCGGTTCACAGAAGCACTTGGTTTTTGTTAAGTCATGTTGACATCAGTGATGGAGGAGATCTCAGAGAAGATGAACTGATGAAGAACATATGGGAAATCTGAGATTTCAGTCAAGAGAAATTAGGGTTTTGCTAAATACGATCGACTGAAAAATCTGGTGATGTTAATGATTGGCTCAAGGGTTGATTAAATGTGGGTGTGTGCTTAATATCAGGAATCTGAGGCTGCTATGAAGAGATGGATGTAAAAATCAGAGATGGGTTTGAATTGAGTTGTCTGTGTGATTTCGAGAAGGGGAATGAGTTGAGCCCGACAAGGGTTCTTCTTTGCTAGAATGAGAGAAGATTGTGGTGGTGACTCTGAGTCACAACTGAATCTCAATGGGTTTTGTTAGATTTGTTTTGAATCTCAGTTCAGAAAGAACAAGAAGGATTGATACAATTGCAGGGAAATATGAGTTACAAAATGGCCTGAGCACATTTGAGCTATGGGGAGCTGAATTGCAGGTGACTCAGGTGTTGGCTTGGAGTGCAGTGAGCACAATGGGTGTCTTGGTGACAATGAAGAAATGGCGTGGAGTGCACTTTGGTTTGTTTGCGGTGGTGGGCGAGGGTGAGATGAAGGCGGAAGTTGCTGCTTTGTTGGGTTTGAGCTTCAAGGCTCGGATGGTGTTGGTAGTGCACTGAATGAAGGAAATGGAGGTGTTGGTTGGCCCTAGATGGAAGCAAGCAGTGGAAATGAGTTGAGATGCTGTCTTGTACATGAATGTGATGTTGTTAGTACTGCAACTGGATTGAGCACCAAATGGTGGTGACTGGGGTTGTGCAGGCTTGATATGAAACTGGTGTTGTTGTGGCTCATGAGGTTGCAGGCTGGACTTAGAAGCTTTGAGCTGTTGCTGATGGGTTGGAGGAATTGCAGCTACAATGCTGTGTTTGATGAGAAATTGCAGGTGTAATGACTCAAGTGGAGGTTGGATGTACGTTGGTGCTGTTTTGCAGGGAACTATAATGGGGAGAACGATTGAAGTTTAAGGAAATAATGGAGATTGTGGAGGTGTGATTCTATGCATTAAAGGGAGTAAAGACATTGCAGGGAATATGCATGAGTTGTGGAATGGCTAGAGCTGCAGTTCAAGGAGGCAGAGCCGTAATTGGTGATGGCTGGAGATAATGATGCAGTGAGTAAAGCATATTGTAGGTGGTGGAATTGGTGTTGCTACTGGAAGTCTATGGCAAATAAAGTGCAGCTGGAATTGTGTCAGCTGAATTGGTTTTGAGCTGAGAATTGAGTGGCAGGTGGTTGAAGTTGGCATTGATGTATATTGCAGCTGTATGGCAATGGAAGGATGAATGCTTAGAAGATTGCAGGTGGTGTTGGTTCATGACTGAGATGAAGGGTCTGAGATGGTCTTAATGCTGGGATTGAATCAATTGCAGACTGGTTTGAGTTGTGGCTAAAAGTAAAGAAGATGATGTTGAATTAGAGTGAATGGAAGAGCCAAGATGGCTGCAAAGTTATGCACAACCAAGATGGCTGGTTAAGGACTTATTAAGCACAATCCTGGTGCAGCACAGATCAGGCATGTGCAATGGCCTGAGCCAAGACGACTCAGCTCAGTCAGTGACTGACTCACACTCTGACTCGGTGTTGACTGGGTTGACTCTGACTTAACTCAGCTGACTCGGTGCTTGACCCACCTTGACTCGGTTGACCTGACCGAGTCGACTTGTTGACCGGTGACCGGGTGGACTTTGCCGGTCACCTGAGATATTTTCCGGTCTGCCGGATTAGCCGATTTCAAACCATAATACCAGCTTTCCGGCGACGGTTTTTGGGGCATATTTTCTACATGGGTTTCTCTCACTTATGGGCTTGGTGGATTTTCATCTAATGGACTTTGAAGACTAGACCTAATTTTGGAAACAAGAGAGCTATTTAAAGGAAAGTCTTCTACAACTTTGGGGAAATCACATATTATTTCTTGGAACTTTGGAGATCCGGTTTTGTTTACGCTTCTAGAGTTTGATTTTGTTCATCTTCTTCTTTTCAATTAATATTTCTATGATGAACTCCATAGCTATGAGTAGCTAAACAATTATTATTGGTTATGGGATAAAGTTGATTTCTCAATATGTTATATGATTCAATGAATTAGTTTTGTCTCGATATTTTATTGTTTGTGATTCACAATTAATAGTGTTATATGATTTGATAGTTTGTTTGGTTGAGTCCGGAATCAATCCGATTTACATTCATCTCTAGAGTTATATTAGGGTTTTCAATACGAAAAAGTTGTTTATCCCTGATTCTAAGTAGCATAATTGTGGGTAGTGCTTGTAGTGATATATCCTACTAGTCACAAGTGAATCATAACCTTTGTTAAAACGATTAGTGCTTTTACACATTCGTTTGCATTGATTAGTCTTCTTCCATAGAACTTATTGCTTTTAGGGAGTTAAATATAATTGTGCTTTTACACTTTAGGTTGCTTTCTAGGAAGAATTCACATATGCATCTTTTAATGTGGTTGTGATGAAAACAGGGAATTAACGGGATATACTTGCAATCAAGGTATCTTAGGACTATTATTAAATGAAAGATTAAATTATCAATTCTAATCATTGATGAAAATACATGTTTGTGAATGATACTATCCTGTGACCAATATCTTCTCCTTATTGATTATTCCAATTATTCGCTTTGCTTTATTTTATTTTATTTTATTACTTTGTTAAAACAACAAAAATCCCCTCTTGGTTACCTTAGAAACTGAAAATCGCATAACAACAATTGCCTCTCTGTGGAAACGAACTCTTCCTTACCTTGTACTTCATTTATATTTAGTGAGTAAGAAAGTGAAATTATTTTTGACGCTTACGACAGCGATTAATGTGCATACTTGGTCAGACGATCAACAACCACTAAAATTGCATTCTTGCGTTCAGAATTTGGAAAACCATCAATAAAGTCCATGGATATGTGAATCCATACATCAGAAGGAATTGGAAGTGGACTCAATAATCCTGGTGGTGAAATAGCTTCAGTTTTATTTCTTTGACACACATCACACTGAGCAATAAAATCTTTGATTGCTTGCTTCATTCACTTCCAATAAAAATTGTGTTGGAGATGCTTATAAGTTCTCAAAAATCCTGAATGCCCTCCTATAGGGTTTGAGTGAAACTCCTCAAGAAGTTTGGTACACCATAAAGAAGTAGGTACCACAACTATTTGTCCTTTGTAGCGCAAAACACCATCAATATATGAAAAATTGAGTTTGCAAGAAGGAGAATCAATGAGTTTCTGAATTAATATACTTAGCTCAGCATCCAGATGACATTCTTGAATTACGTCATTGACTCCAGAGAAAATTGGCGCAGTCAAACTAAAATGAGATCCAATGCTACGTGACAAGGCATCAGCCGCAAGATTTTCTTTCCCCTTCCGAAAAATAATCTCTGTAGGATCAGAATATCGCGACATCAATACTTCGCGAGATTAATAAACGACTACATTGCGAAGGCGTCGCAGGGAAATAATTCAAATGACGCATCAGATGACGACAGCCAGGACATGAGAAAAGTGTGAAGACTTGGCGAGATTTAGGAGTATCGCGAAGACAAACATTTATGCACTTGCGATACTTCGCGAAGGATTCCCGAAAATAAAGGACAGCTTAGCTATCATCCATTATGTAGTACCCTATATAAAGGGTTGAGTAAGTCTGTTAGAAGGGGGGGTTTCTTCTGAATTGTTAAGCAAGTCATTAGGAGAGAGAAAATTTGGAGTGATTGTAATTTCTTTAGCTCTGTTCTAACTTTCTTTGTAGACATTTCAAGAAAATAATCAATAAAATCTATAGTAATTCATCTTCATATGGTTTAGTTGAGTAAATTCTATTGAGGGGTGTAGTGTGGGATTTCCTGCAACTACATATGCGCTAGAAACAGGGACTGAATTCACAAAAAGAATTCTGTGAAGATCAACATTGTAATTTGGACAAATTTGGAGTAATAAGAAAAGAATTTCATACAATTTACAACAAGTTGCAGAAGTTAAGAAATGGCTAGAAGAAGGAATACATCAGAACAACCAACAACTGTTAGAAGAAGCGGGGAGATTAATGGAGAAAGGAGAAATGAAGCGAGGTGAACCTTCAAGAGTAAACATAAGGGATAGAGAAGAAGGCCAAATTCAACCACCAATTCAACCAGCAACAAATAGAGTAATAGATTATGATAGGGTGAGTGTGCATACATGGAGATCAGATTCTATGGAGGAAAGAGAAGAAGTGCAACAATTGATAAATAATAGACAAGAGGAGAGAAATCGAGAAGAGATGGGAGAAACAATTCGTGGAAATGAATAAATCGCGGCGTTAGAAGCGTTAAGGCAAACAATACATGAAGAAAGGCGGTTAGAAGCGGAAGAATGAGCAAACTTGACAAGGCAGAACCATGAACTAAGAATGGAAAATAGGAGGTTGCAAAATAGAAGGTCAAGAAGTCATACCAGGTCAATATCAGGATCAGTTAGAGAAGATGTGAGAAGAACATTACCTGTAGAAAACGTTAATGAAGAAAATTTGGAAAGAGAGCTAAATTTGGGCGAAGGAGGTCGCGAAGGAAGAGAAGTGGTAGGAGATCATCATATTCCACATCCTGAAGATCTACAGAATGGTCAAAATATCGGAAATCAAGAAAATAGGCATCGTAAAGGGCAGAATAATCTAGTTAATGAAGAAGAAGGAAGAAGAATACTGCATGGGAGAGAAACACGAAGGAAACAAAAGGAAATTGAAGATGACATTGAAAGACATTATATTGAACAAGCGCGTCTAGCTTGTGAAAGCGAAAGATTAAGAGCAGAAATGGAAGAACGAGAGGTAGAAGAAGCAATACGGCAGAACAACCACGACAATAGAGAAAGAAGGCGCGAGCAAAATCGCAATAATAGAAACATTAACGAGGAATATGAAAGAGTACAAAGGAGAACTGATAGACAACCAAGAAGAGAAAATGACAGGTATAATGGTGTGAGAATTCGTGAAAGAATTGAAGAAGAAAGTCGCAGAGAAAGAAGAGACTAGAATGATGAACCAGAAAATATAAGTAGACAAGAACGCAGAAGGAGAGATACAGAGTTAAAAATACCAATAAATTCAAATTCTGAAGCAAATGAACAAATTTTGAGAGAATTGGCAGAGATGAGAGGAATATTGAATAGCAGAAGAGAAGGAGGAAGAAGACAATTAGATGAAGCCATCGCAGAGGCTGCGAAAAATCCTTTTACATTAGAGGTGCAGCTAGGAGGAATACCCCCAAAATGTAATTTACCAACATTAACCAGCATTTTTGATGGAACAACTTGCGCAATACAACACATCAAGGCTTATGTAAGATGTATGCTACAATGGGAAAATCATGATGCCATATTGTGCAAATACTTCGCATCAAGTTTGACTGGAGAAGCACTGGAATGGTTTGAAGGTTTGCCAAGGAACACGATCACATCATTTAACCATTTACAATCTATATTCTTAGGGGCGTATATAAGTAACAATTCTTCGCGACCTGGTATTGAAGATGTATTTGGGCTAAAACAAAGAGTTGGCGAAAGCTTGAGACATTTGACTGTAAGATGGAAGACAATGTGCAGCGAAATGGCTGGACGGGTGGATGAAAGATACCTCATCCTGTCATTCATAAATGCTATGTTCGCAACCAACTTATTATATGTTCAAGTTTTCAGAGTCAAGAATACAATCACAATGACTGAGTTAAGAGAACTGCAAGAGGAATATATCGCTTTGGAAGAAAGACAAAATGAAATGGAATCGTATCCGGTTGCGAATACAATTTCAAGTGTTGCGAATGCAAGTTTATTACCCAAATTAATACACACAGTGGCGAGTACCTCGCAAGGAGAACAAGAAAAAGTGGTAGATGATGGACAACCAAAGTTAGTAGCCATGGGAAGCCGAGATCAGGAAGAATTTGAAAGAGAAAGGAATTACTACAACCGTGATGGAAACAACAAGATCCAAAGACTTGATCACCCGCAAGAAACTTATGGAAGTCAGAGACAGAATTATCATGGAGGGCAGCGACGACATAGAGTAGTATGGGAAGAAATCAAAATGCCACCATTAAATACTAGTGTGGAAAAAATATGGGAAGCTATACTCGTAATGGAAAACATACCCGCACCATGAAACATGGGGAATGAACCGCCACCAGGTGATAGAAGTCACGAATTCTGCTCTTACCACCGTTTTCATGGGCATCTGACAAATGACTGTAGAAACATAAAGAGAATCATCCTAAGGATGATTGATCAAGGAAAGCTGAATCATTTTCTAAAAGATGAAGGGAAAACTCAGCCGTTACCACCACCACCGGGAATGCACAGAACAAACTCAGCTAAGGGGAAAGAAACATTTGTAATAGAAGTTGGAGCGAAAGCCAAATTTTTTTTTTGTAACTCAATTGTTCATTCATACCGCACAATTGAAGATTTTCATGATAACGTACTCAGTAGGGTTTTTACGAGGGATGTGGATGATAAAGAAGTAATGAACATTGCGAGAACATCGCAGTTAAAAGAGTGGCAATTGCAGATCATTTCTTTCTCTGCAGAAGAAATACCCAAAGGTAGAGAAATACATGATAGCCCATTGGTTGTAAAATTGGAAATTAATCCAAAACCTGTTGATGGCGAAGATGATGAAGCGAGAAAATTCTTTGGCGATCAATAAAATATTAATTGATACTGGGAGCTCGGTAAACATTCTTTTTTACCATACTTACAAGACCATGGGAGGAAAGGATGACGAATTGATACCTTCAACATACAAAATATATGGTTTCAATGGCACAGCGAATAAGCCTAAAGGAGAAGTTCATATGAGAATACCCTTGCAGGGATTATCAACTGATATTTTGTTCTGTGTGGTTGATGTGGAGTCCCCTTATAATGCATTGATCGGAAGGCCATGGTTGCATGAAATCTTGGGTGTGGCGTCAACTTACCATCAGTGTATAAAGTTTCCCCATCCTAGGGGTGTTGGAATTATAAAGGGAGACTGGATGGAAGGACAAAGATGTTACGAGGTTGATGTAGAGAGCTGTGAAGAGAGAACTGCAAAAAGTAAGGGATGCAAGAAGAATATAAAAGAGGAACAAAGAAAAGAAAGATTGATGGTAGATAACATAAATATAATGAGAGAAGACACATTGCGAAGTGAAGGCATGAAGGTAGTTGAAAGTTATGATGAAAAAGAAATATTAAGAGGTTTAAATGACGCAGAGGCAGAGAGAGGCAGGAGTAAAAGGTGTAAGAAGTGAATAGTTGCGAGAAGTGACAAAGATTTAGTGACGAAGGCATGTCAAGGATAAAAAGAAGAAATAGTAGTTGAAGAAAAATTCCGCGAGAATCTCGCTATCGAGAATGTATGAAAATTCGATTGAAGAATTGAAATGAGATTATTACAAACAAAGCAAAATTGTGCGATAGCATCGCAAACAAAATAACAAGAGATTATCAAAAATGAATGATTGATTGAATTAACAAAAATGAATGAGTGAGTGAATGGGACGAACCTTTATGGCGTACACCCTAGTTCGCGAATGATATTTCGTAAAGAGGAAAATGTAAGACCTAAAGTGCGTCATAAAAGGGGGTATCTCTTGACATGGCTCTGGGAAAGGTTACACCGCTCCTGGAACCTGAGTCATGGGGATTTGGGGCCCATGAAAGCCTATCCGGGAGAGATACCTTGGATTTCCAACTATTTATATAAGGTTATACCCTAGTTGGACGCCCGAGGGTCTCTTCCAAGGAGTCAGTGTATGCTCAAGGCGCCGAGGTACACGATTGAGCCAAGAGTGCCTGGGCATTTGAAGTGTCTCTGCCATTCTTGGCAAGTCTTGGTATATGCTGCACTCGGCCCGAAGAAAACTCCACTTAGGGTGCAGTCTCGTAACCATAAACCATATAGGTATAAGGGATAAGAGGCTGCGAAAACAACAGTTGTTGTTAAGACCGGATGTGAGGAGCTATTCTTGTATGGCCGATGTACGCCTCCTTGAAGGGGCAACCAGGGAGAAGATAAGGGCGGCACCCTCCATTAGGGAGCTGATAAGTGTCAAAAGACGCAAATGTCATGAGGCTTTGTTTTCACAAAAAAATTTAGGCTTGTCATATTTGTGCGATGATCCTGTAGAGGCAATAATATTGATGCAAGGATAAGACGAGATCAATGGGTTTTTGCATAAAAATGTAAAGACGTCCTGCTATTTCGTCGCAAAGACGGTAATGTTATGGGATTTTATATTCGCAAGAGTATTTAAACCTATCACATTGTCGCAAATTACATATCCTGCAGAGGCAAAAATACTAAGAAACGATAAGACAAGGTCAATGGGTCGTTACATGTAAATGTAAAGACGTCCTGCGATCTTGTCGCAATGAGGGGTGGAGAAATAAGACCTTTACTTAGGAAGGCAAAATAAGACCACACAATCAATGATAAGACAAGATCAATAGATTTCTTCATTTGTGAAGATGTCATGTGATCTTGTCGCCATGATTAATTTCAACACCTATAAAGATATCGCCACACAAAAAAATTGAGGAAGCAAGAAAATTGGCGAAAATGATCATATTTTTTCGAAGTTAATAAATCTCAATGAAGGATAGAGGCAAAGCTCAAAAATTTTTCATCTCAGAGATAGTTGATTAAATCTCTCATTTGAAAATCCATAACAGAGGCAAGTATGGGAATGTATGAGATGAGATTTTGTTACTCATTTTCATATGATAGATTTATTCACAAAGGATGCAATGAAATAAAGATTAAAGAGGAACTGCTTGATTAATATGTGCAAGAAATAAAGATTGAATTCATATTTAGTAGTCCAAAAAATTTACTATGAGGGGTTATAGAAATGGAAGATTAAAAGGTATATATACAAATGTTACAAGAAGCAAAAGAAAAAAGAGAAATTATTTGTTTAAAGATTCTTCTTCTTTGTCAGATTCTTCAACTTCATCATTCTTCTCGCCAGACTCTTCTTCACTAGCTTCACTATCAGAAATGTCCGAGAAAGGCATATTTTTAGGAATATCATCAACAAGACAAGGATATGAACTAAGAGGAATGCGATGATCATTGCAAACTGCTTCAATAGTTTGGTTGCGAAAGCGAACAACATCATTGTTGAAGTTCGCTACTGTAGCTTGCAGTTGTTTCTTCAACTTAGAATACTTGTTGTTGCGAAGAGAAAAGTCCTGTGCGAGTTGCTCTTTTTCAGTCTCAAGTTCTTCAATCCTTGTCTGAAATCTCTTCTCGGATTCTGCAAGACATATGATAATGGATTAACAACTTAATAACAAGATACTCATGTAAGTAAGGGACGGTAAAGTATAATAAACAACCTTCTCTGTCAGATATCATATCTTTAACCAAGGCGGTATGCTCGGCATGAAGACTAACATCAACACCTAAGTTATTTCTGGCATTGTCTAAAACCTTCGCAGCCCAAGCAAATTCATCATTATTATCTATAACAAGAAGTGAACGAATTTGATCTTCTCGCTCGTTAAGTATGGTATTCTGGCGAAGTAATTCATATCGTTCAATTTGTACTTCAAGAAGAGACTTTTGAAATTCGGCTAATGCTTGTGCACCATTATTAGCAATGCGATCTTTGTCATCTATAAGGTCACTAATTTTCTTCCTTAAAGTTTTGGTTTTCTTATGAGAATCAAGATACATTTGTTTAAATTGGTTGGCTGAACTTAAACCGGATCTATGCTCAATCTCTAAGAGGCGATATTTGGCTTGAAGTTCATTTAATGAAAGGGAATTAACTTTGTTTGATGAACTACCTAAAGATTCATTGAGATGAGTGAGAAGAACATCATTGTCCATAGGTTCGGGAAATGAGTGGAGAAGAATGGCTTCTTCAGAGAGATTATATATGTCTGCGAAAATAATAAATCAGGCAAAGAAAAGAAGATGACAAAATAAAGACGACTTGAAGAGTAAAATTTTTTTACCATAAAGTTGTTGATTAGCGCTTTGAAGAGTAGAGATTCTGTTCTTTTGAGTGGACGACTCAGTTTCTAATTGTTGAATTTTTTCGCGAAGAGCAGCGGTTTCATCCTCATGCCTCTTGCGAGAGTCCGCAATTTCAACTTGAAGTTGAGTATTCTTCTTCAGTTGAGTATTGTGTCTTCTCTCAAAATCTGAGGCAACGACAAAAGAAGTTCTTCCGGCCTATAAAGAGAGATAAAGAGGTTGTCAAGATATAATAAAAATTAAAATCATAAGTAAAAATAGAAATTCAGACATACCAAGGCATTAAGTGCATTCAAGAAGCTGGGAGATACAGATCGGGAAACTCCTTTAAAAGAGTCATTGCCTTCTAGTAGAGTAGCATTACATACATTCGCGAGGGCCTCGCAAATACTAGAAAGGTGTCTGTCTCCGATTCCTTGCAAGGAATCTGAGAAGATGTTGGACAATTGCTCCATAGGGGATTCAGTTGATTGACTCCCCTTTGCAAAAGAAGTGTTTAAATCGTTGTCATCTTCATCAAATGTTTCACTAGATGAAGAATGTGAATGAGAAGGAGATTGAACTTTTCGTTTTTTAGAAGATGGACCAGAAGATTTATCCTTGCGAGAAGTGGTTTTATTCTTTCCTTTAACCTTCGCAGCTTCGGCTTCTTCAACTTCTACCTTCGCACACGAATAAAGATAAGAAACAGAGGCAACAATATTGTTTAAAATAACAAAAGAAAATGTTTCTTACTTCATCCGTGATCGACCGAAGTATCGCCAGAGTAGTCGCCTTTGGGTTTCTTTGATAACTTTTTCTCAGTTTGACAATCTAAATTTTTTGCAAGTTTAGTAAGTAAAAGAGGAAGAAAATATCGCAAAACAAAACTGAAAGGAAATATACCTCTTTTGTCTTCTCGGGCCACTTAAATTCCCAAGGGCGATAATTTGCGACATTCGCAGGGAGTGCACGTGAACCTGCAATGTAAGGTCCAGTCAAAAATAAAGGAACAACCCACCATTTCTCATCTTTGGAATGACGAGGAGTACTATTGTTGCCCGAGTGCCAATCTATATCTTGCATAAGCAGCTTGTCATCGGGAATATTATCTTTTCTTTTCAACCGAGCACCCCAGCGAGATTTATCATTTCTCATATTTATTACTCTATAATTTTCAAAAAAGTTTTCCACGGTATATTTCTTAGCGACTATTTCTAATTTTGCGCATCTAGGATCCTTGACATCATCAGAATATAAAGATCCTTTACCAGCGCCACGGTTGGCGAATTCAAGCAGCAGACGGATGCAGTCGCCGCTCAATTGATAAACAGCTCGCGAGAATTTTTCATGAGCAATAATTTCATAAAATAATGGAATCTCGGGATTGTACAGAGGAATGGGGAGTCCTGCGAGGAGTTGACCTAGCAAGACTATGATTTTCTGATCATCACATTGATGATCAGAAAACAATTTTGCAGAAAGTATAGATGAAGATTCTTGATCAGGAATGGTTGATAAAGTGAAACCCTTTTCCTGTGACTTCTTTTGAACGTCATTGAAAAGGGGTTTATATGTACGACCAAGTGAAGCCATTATTAGAGTATGGGAATGAAGGGAGAAGTGAAAATTGAGAGAAAGAAAAGAGGAGGAAGGATTTACAGTAGCATAAGCGCGAATTGCGGAAGAAGACAGTTGAAGAAAAGTTGCAGAGGAAAATAAAAGAGAAGAAGAGAAGGGTGAGAAAACTATATATAAAGAGAGGGATTCTCTAGAAAATAAATGCATTTAATACGAGATGGGACGTGAATGGTCAAGAATAAATGGTTGAAAGAGACGTTTCAAAAAAAGGAGTGGAAGAAGAAACATCTGAAATAAATTCCGTGTAAAAATACGGGACTGAAACAGATAAGGATGAGCTATTGCGGCATTTCAAAATCTTAGTTCTCATGACATTCTCTACTTCGCAGAGAAGACATGAGAAGAGGCAAGATGTAGGATCAGAATATCGCGACATCAATACTTCGCGAGATTAATAAACGACTACATTGCGAAGGCGTCGTAGGGAAATAATTCAAATGACGCATCAGATGACGACAGCCAGGACATGAGAAAAGTGTGAAGACTTGGCGAGATTTAGGAGTGTCGCGAAGACAAACATTTATGCACTTGCGATACTTCGCGAAGGATTCCCGAAAATAAAGGACAGCTTAGCTGTCATCCATTATGTAGTACCCTATATAAAGGGTCGAGTAAGTCTGTTAGAAGGGGGGGTTTCTTCTGAATTGTTAAGCAAGTAATTAGGAGAGAGAAAATTTGGAGTGATTGTAATTTCTTTAGCTCTGTTCTAACTTTCTTTGTAGACATTTCAAGAAAATAATCAATAAAATCTATAGTAATTCATCTTCATATGGTTTAGTTGAGTAAATTCTATTGAGGGGTGTAGTGTGGGATTTCCTGCAACTACAATCTCATAATCATATCCCAAAAGTTTGGATAACCATTTTTGTTGCTCCATAGAAGAGAGTTTTTGATCAAGAAAGTATTTCAGACTCTTGTGATCTGTAAGAATCTTGAAATGTCTACCCAGTAAATAAGGTCTCATTTTTGAACTGCAGAGACAATTGCAAGCATTTCCTTGTCATAAATAGAGAGATTTAAATTCTTTCCAGTCAAAGGTTTGCTGTAATAAGCAATGGGTCGGCTAGACTGCATTAACACAGCTCCTAACCCATTTCCAGATGCATCACATTCTAAGGAGAATTCTTTAGAAAAATCTGGAAGGATTAAAACTGGTGTTGTAGTAAGAGCCTTCTGAAGCACTTTGAATGCAGTAGTAGCAGTATCAGTCCATAGAAAGGCATCTTTCTTCAGTAGTTGATGTAAAGGTGCACTAAGCTTACCGAAATCCTTAACAAATTTGCGATAATAACTTGCTAATCCCAAAAAAACGCGTAATTCCTTAAGGGAAGTTGGAAGAGGCCATGACAGAATACTTTGAATATTATCTTGATCAACTGAGACACCTTCAGAAGAAATTACATGACCCAAATATTTTACTGTAGCTTGCGCAAAGGTGCATTTATATTCTTTGACAAACAACTGGTGAAGTCTCAATAATTCAAATACCAAAGACAAATGATGAATATGCTCAGACATGGTCTTACTATAAATCAAAATGTGATCGAAAAAGACCTGCACAAACTTACGAAGTTAAGGACGAAATATGTGATTCATTAATCCTTGAAAGGTGGCTGGAGCATTAGAAAGACCAAACGGCATGACCAAGAATTCATAATGACCATCATGAGTGCGAAAAGCAGTTTTTGGAATGTCTGGCTTATGCATAAGTAGTTGATGATAAGCAGATCGAAAATCTAGCTTGGAAAAAACTGTTGCACCATTTAATTCGTCCAATAACTCATCCACCATGGGTATTGGAAAACGATCTTTGATGGTTATCTTATTCAAAACTCTATAATCCACACACATGCGCCAAGAACCATCCTTCTTACGGACCATCAGTATGGGATATGAATAAGGGCTAGAACTAGGTCAAATAAGGCCAGCTTGTTGTAGTTCACGCACTATCCTTTCAATTTCATCTTTTTGAAAGTGTGGATAACGATATGGTCTGACATCGACAGGTGCAGAATATGGAAGCAAATTGATACGATGATCATGTAATCTCTCAAAAGGTAGTGATGTAGGAGTCTTGAAAACATCAGCATATTTAGCAAGTAATTCATGCAACTCAGGTGGAAGAATTGTAGCAGCAGTAATTGAAGTATTTGATGCAGATAGTTGTAAGAAAACTGCAAAAGTCTCTCTGGATAATAAATGCTACATAGGTTTGGCATCCAAAAGCATAATGCTGGAAGAATTATTCCCAAATAACACTACATCTTGATCGTGTATGCGAAATTTCATCATTAACTTTGAAAAATCCCATTGTTAATGGTGGTTTTTAAACAAAGGGTAAAATCGTAAAACCCCAAATAACCTAATGTCACCGGTGACACATTTATTAGAACATTTAATGCATGTAGTCAGTAATTAATAGGGGGTACTTTTTCAAATTAGGGTTACAACGAACAAAACCCTAATTCCCCTCCGTTCCAATGGCAAATCATGCCAGCCACACCTAGCCCAAGCTATCCGCACCTCTGTGCCAATGGCAAATCATGCTAGACACACCAAACGCGCCAAAGCATGCCAACCATGCTAGCCGCACCTCTGTGCCAATGGAAAATCATGCCAGCCACACCAAAACGCGCCAAAGCATGCCAACCATGCTAGCCGCACCTCCGTGCCAATGGCGAATCATGCCAGCCACACCTAGCCCAAGCTATCCGCGCCATGCCAAACGCACTCTGCCTTGGCCCTAGATATGCTAGTCACACCAAGCACGCCAAAGCATGCCAACCATGCTAGCCACACCTTTGTGCCAATGGCAAATCATGCCAGCCACACCAAAACGCGCCAAAGCATGCCAACCATGCTAGCCGCACCTCCGTGCTAATGGAAAATCATGCCAACCATACCTAGCCCAAGCTAGCCGCACCTCTGTGCCAATGGCAAATCATGTCAGCCACACCAAACGCGCCAAAGCATGCCAACTATGCTAGCCGCACCTCCGTGCCAATGGCAAATCATGCCAGCCACACCTAGCCCAAGCTAGCTGCACCTCTGTGCCAATGGAAAATAATGCCAGCCACGCCAAACGTGCCAAAGCATTCCAACCATGCTAGCCGCACCTCCGTGCCAATGGCAAATCATGCCAGCCACACCTAGCCCAAGCTAGTCGCGCCATGCCAAACGCAGTCTGCCTTGGCCCTAGCTATGCTAGTCACACCAAGCGCGCCATAGCATGCCAACCATGCTAGCCGCACCTCTGTGCCAATGGAAAATCATGCCAGCCGCACCAAAACGCGCCAAAGCATGCCAACCATACTAGCCACACCTCCGTGCCAATGGCAAATCATGCCAGCCACACCTAGCCCAAGCTAGCCGCACCTCTGTGAAAATGGCAAATCATGCCAGCCACACCAAACGCGCCAAAGCATTCCAACCATGCTAGCCGCACCTCTGTTCCAATTGCAAATCATGCCAGCCACACCTAGCCTAAGCTATCTGCACCTCTGTGCCAATGGCAAATCAAGCCAGCCACACCAAACGCGCCAAAGCATGCCAACCATGCTAGCCACACCTCCGTGCCAATGGCAAATCATGCCAGCCACACCTAGCTCAAGCTAGCCGCGCCATGCCAAACACACTCTGCCTTGGCCCTAGCTACGCTGGTCACGCCACGCCTAGAAAAACACCATTACCTTGGTCCTAGCCGTGCCATTCCAAAGTAGCGCCCGCACCTAGGCAAAATTGGCCACGCATGCCATTGGGACATGCCAACACACATCGCTGGTAGCTTTTCTTACCAAGCCGTGGCCCTAATAGCCAAGCATGCCATTGGCACATGCCAACACGCATCGGCGGTAGCTTTTCTCACAGTGGTGTGGCCTAATGGTCGAGCATGCCATTGGCACATGCCAACACGCTCATTGGTAGCTTTTCTTACCAAGCCGTGGCCCTAATGGCCAAGCATGCCATTGGCACATGCCAACACGCATCGGCAGTAGCTTTTCTTACCAAGCCGTGGCCCTAATGGCCAAGCATGCCATTGGCACATGCCAACACGCATCGCTGGTAGCTTTTCTTACCAGGCCGTGGCCCTAATGGCCGAGCATGCCATTGGCACATGCCAACACACTCGCTGGTAGCTTTTCTTACCAAGCTGTGGTCCTAATGGCCGCGCATGCCAACACGCATCGCTAGTAGATTTTCTTACCAGGCCATGATCCAACTTGGCTGTACGCGCCATTGACACATGCCAAAACCCACGTTGGTAGCCTAACTTGCAAACCATGCAACCTACCGCCAAGGCATTTCGCACATGCCATTGGCACATGCCACACACGCCACTAGCAGCTCTATGCATTGCCACTTACACTCAACGTACAACCTACCACCAAGGCATTCCACACATGCCATTAGCACATGCCACACACGCCACTAGCAGCTCTGGCATTACCACTTGCGCTCGAGGTGCAACCCGCAACAAAGGCATTCCGCACATGCCATTGACACATGCCACACGCGCCCTTAGCAGCGCCACTTGCACTCAAGGTGCAACCAATACTCGAGACATCAACACAATCTGGGGGGATGCTTTCCAGGGTCTTGGTTTGGAGGTCACAGCTTGCAACGTACACTACGCTCACATTAAGAAAGCGTGAATAGGAATAAAGCGGTCAAATAAATGAGGAAATAATGGTGAAAACGTTTTCACCCATAAACACCTTGCAGTTACCACCTCCTCCCATTATTTCACCCTTTAATCTCTTCCTTCATGAGTCCAGGGTACGTTTCAATCTCGACTTGTATAAATAGGTCTTACCTATTTCCACCAGACAACCAGTATCGGTCAGGAAAAAAACACAACACTCTCAGAAAGGCAACTTTTCAAGCTCTCCAAAAAGCTTTCATCTCTTGCAAGCTTCCTAAGCTTTCACTTTTCGATACAAGTCGAGACACTACTCTCTTAGAATTATTCGGTCTCAACACCTTTCTTTGCTTCCCTCCCCAAATCAACCCTTCTCCTCCACTTTGTGACCGAAGCAAGTCTGGAACGACCATTTCTTGGTTTAGGCCGGACTTGTACAGATTGATCTCTCGAATCTAGAAAGTGCTCATGTGTAGCACATTTGTTTAGGGTTTAAACCAGTTTCTCACTCACCTACCGAGTTTACCAAAATCGGCGGAAACGATGTTTACCCATAAACAATTGGCGACCACAGCGGGAGGATTGATCTATCGGTTACAATACCAACTACGAATCCTGATTTCGTTTCCCGAATGTTAAATTCCAACATGGTGGAATTCAGGTCCAGAGCGGCTACCAAGAACACCAGCACAGAACGCATCCCTGATGTTAGCGTCTCTCCAAATAACGTTGTTGCATCACCTGCTGACTACAGTAACATCGAATGCACTTCCTCAAGCGTAACACCGACAATCACCAGGGCCAGAGCTGCTGCCTCCTCTAGTGTCTCTGCACAACCCTCTAATCATGGCAACGAAAATATCTCTTCGAGTGTCACGCCACCAGTCACCAGGGCCAGAGCCGCCGCTACGGCCCCAAATGCTTCGTCTAGCATGGCGCCTCCGACCACAACTAAGGTTCCAACTACCCCGCCGACTGGACGAGAGACCGGAGGGACCAGAGGAAGTCGTCCTTATGTCACCATCACTGATTTGATGGAACGACAAGAGATGCTCGCCAGAGCCCAGACGGATATGGTTTCAACGCAGAAGGAGGTACTCATCTTTGTCAAGACCCTGACAGAGCGACTACCACGTGAGTCGCGTCCTCCAGATCCGCTTAGGAATGTATCCAACAACCACGACGCCAGCACCTCGGCGGAGCACGCCTCCATGGATGAGGAAACTTGCGCTAGAATTCCGTTGGAAAGAAATCAGCCACCCAACTTCGTCACGCGCGAAGATCTGGAACAACTTCTCCGCAACCGAATCAAGAATGATGAATTGGACGTGCATCATCACCAACCCCCTTACCCATCCGAAATGCAGAGAATCCCTCTCCCAATGGGGTACTCTTCTCCTCAATTTACCCTGTACGATGGTACCTTGGAGTGCACATGAGCATGTCTCCCGTTTCCTGGAATCCCTAGGTGAACATGAATATAATCACGTTCTTCGTTTAAGGGAATTCTCGAAATCACTTACTGGAAGGGCGTATACATGGTACAACAACATCCCACCGAACAGCATTCCCAACTGGAGTAGCATGGTCACTGAATTTTACAAGAAATACTTCTTCGTATCTGAACAAGTTACTTTCTCAGACCTCAGAAGAATGTACCAGTGGGATAATGAACATCCGAATAATTTCGTCAAAAGGTTCAGGGTTCAAGCACTCGACTGTCACGACCCAAACGTGACCGAGCAACAGCTGGTGAATGCGTGCATCAATGGTATGGTTCCTATTTACCGCGCCCTGTAGGAAAACTTACGCTTCCAAACGTTCTCCGAACTCCATGAAGCCGCCAGACGATCCGCAACAACAACACCAGCATTACTAGAAAGAGCTAGGCCAATTCGAACCGAAGACACACGTGAAACTCGCGGGAGTATACGCCTCATCAGCAAGCAATTTAATGCCGGCTCGTCCTCCGTGAACATAGTAAATGAAAGTGGAAAAAGGAAATCCCCAACTACGAGCCACCAGTCAAAACGTGAAGCGCCAGCGCAACGGGAACCCCCGCCACGAAAGACCGTCACTAAAACTCCCATGCAGCATCATGAGACCGAAGGAGATACCCTTGATTTCCCGTTTCCCATCGAGGAGGTGATTGACCTCCTAGAAGCCTGGGTCCAAGATGTTGTTATCAGACTGCCACCTCCCAGACGTCCACTAACTGAGGCTGAGATGGCGAACCCCAAGTAATGCCATTACCACAGGTTTGTTCACCACCCGACCAGCGATTGCAACAGACTAAAGCATATTTTCAAATAAAGGATAGAAGCGGGAGGACTCCAACCAGGAGACGAAAGAGTGCATCGAGACCCACTCCCGATAAGAAACTCGGGTCCTACGGGGACTCCGTGCACGAGACTGCACAATCCATGATGCAACATGTATGCGAAATTCTCTATCTTTCCAAGATGCGGCGCAAGATATTTTCGCAGCTCTCAATCGTGTTGTATCCGGCAAACGACTTTCTCTCCCCGGAAACCACGCCAGGGGCCCAAGCTTCCTAAACAGGCAAAACCAAAAAGGAGAACTTGGGACTGCTGACCACGTCCCATTTAAGAGGTAACGAATTTGACGACACGCTCATCGACACGGCCTCTGACCACAACATCATTACTTTCAAGACACTAAAGGCAGCAGGATTTACAAAACAAGACGCTACCTATTCCCCGTCCGTGATTAAGAACTTGAGAGGAAAAACTTTGAACGCGCATGTCTACATCAACCTAGAGATCAAGATGGGAGACGCTATAACGCATAGAAAATTCCACATTGTCAAAGAACTAGATCATGACATGATATTGGGACGCTTATGGGTGCTCGACAACAAAGCACTGCCGACGTCCACACCCGAAGGAATTTCCAACAAATCATCTCACTGGTTATCGCATCAACGAACTATTGAAGGAACCCAGGACATCCGGAGAGGACCCGTTAGCGCTAGCTCATGGTTTTCAAATGCAAGTAAGTCTCGACCGAGCAACCTTTCTCGCAAACCAGTCTTTCCTTCGCCCATTCCGTCATGGGGACTCGGCGACATCGCACAAATTTGTCAAGAAATGTGAATGGGAAGATGGACCATTTGAACACTTTGCAAGAAGCTTGGTGATGAGTGCCAAATAGTGCATATTTATACACCTTTTTATTGGCATTTTACTCATCTTTTGCGCTTAGAAATCAGATATTATCCCAGATTCTATGTTTTCTTTGTTTTCAAGAATAAATATTTGTATTAATTAATTTTGTGTTTTTAGGTAATAAATAAAGCTCGGAGAATCGAGAGCCAAAAGAGCGAAGAATTGGAGTCGAGCATCTATGGAGTAGATGGCCAAAACCACGCGCGCGTCCGTCGCAACCCAACTTACAAGACATGGGCTTGAGCTAACCATGACCCGGATTCGAGACCGCCTCATCCAGGCCGTTAGATTCGATCTACCCTAGATCCGACGCTCGCTCCAACTGTGCCATCAAAGATTGCTGCTCCCGCTCAACACTAGATCACGCCAAAACCGCATACCACCCTTAGCCGTTCAGATTCCACTCCCGAGATCCAACGCTCGCTAAGCCCTTCTCATCAACTTGTGCTGTCCCTGCTTCACAGCAAAATCTCCATACCATATACCCACTCGAGCAAACCTATTCTCTCACCCATCTTCTCTTTCTTCTCCCCCATGCCTCTCTGCAAAACCCATACCTCCATCTCCCGACCAAACTCCACAGCCACTACCTCCATCTCCCGCCTTGCCGCAACCACCACTCCCGCAATGGCCCGCTCCATCTTCGTCACCTCTAGTTTTAGTTATCCCTTTCCTAGCCTCTCTCAACAACTCTAGAGGCTATGAAAGAGATAAATGGAACTAGGGTTAGGGTTCCATGTAAGCAATCGATTAATGGAGTCGAGAGATGATTGAGTAGAGCCATCACTCGATTCGAGACATGGGTGAAGAGTATGTTTACTTTATTTTCTATTTTATTTTGATTTTGAGAAGAATTAGGGTTTGAGATATTTTCTCTTGCATGTATAAATAACAGTGAGTTGGGTGTTGTTAGGGTTACGCCTGGATTAGCCAGTGCAGTCATTTAGCTTTAATTTTGTGTATTTTGTTTTATCATGTTCTAGTTTAATTCTTCTAGGGTTCAGATGAAACCCATAACCTTTTGCTAAGAATTGCTCATGTTTTGATATCTGTTCTTGTTGTGCCTTATGGTTTAGGGTATATATAATCAATACACATTTGCATTTTACTTTCACAAAGTATACCATGTATGCTTTGTAGTCGTCACTTCTATGTAAAATGTGTGCAATTCATGCTTCATTGAATACTATTAATCCTCGGACTAGTTGTGCCCCGAGAAGACAAGTAGTGCTTGGGAGAGATACTTTAATTGTTATTAGAATACCCATTTTAAGTTAGGTTGAATCATCTAAGTAGTGAACATGATCTCTGTGATTAGTTGTACTATGACAAGACAACTAATACTAGGGATTAGTTAATTGCTTTGTTTGATAATAACCCTTTCATTGAGACTTCCGGAAATGGCAGATTTGCCATTACAAGGGACGAGAACGATTTCAAAAATTGCACTTTGTCTTAGGCGAGGTCGGGGTGGATTCGACACCCTAGAGCTCTCTTTTGTTACAATTTACTCTTCTTTGTTTTCCTTAGTTTAGGTTCATTTCACTACTTCAGCCGTATCGGCAAAACCCCCTGTTGTCACTTGTTACTTACTTGAATTCAGTTGAAGAAGCCTTAGATCACACACAAAGCACACCCTAGTCCTTGTGGGATCGACCCGTACTTGCCGCGTCTCCAATAGACGCCGTGCACTTGCGGTTATCACCGTAGGCCATAATTTACATACACTTTCGAGGCCTACCAAGTTTTTGGCGCCGTTTCCGGGGACTCGGCGTGTGCCCTGCTGATTTTTGTGCTTGTCTTTACTGAGTTCATATCCTCCTGTACATATTCACTCTGTATTATCTCTTTTAGTTCTGTTTTAGTGTAACTTAGTATATCTCAGCATCATTTCCTTGCATAAGTATCATTGAATTGTTCTTTGTAATCCTTACCTAGTATAACTTAGCTGTAACTTGCCTATTTCTGCATCTTTTATAGCTTTTTGTTATTGCATTAGCTTGCATTCTCACCTGATTCCTCATTGCATCTCAGTTAGTCTTCTTGCATTGCATTAACTCCATCTGCATTCTCATATTATCATCTGTAGTTTTTAGTTTTGCTCTGAAGTTGTTTAATCCATTGGTCATTATAACCTATAGCCTGGTAGCATAGTTAGTCCATATTTGTAGTAACCTGCATTTTAGTGTTAGAGTGACTCTTCAAGCCCTTGTGACAGTCCAAAATATTCCCTTGTGACAGTCCAATTCTCAGGCTTATGCCAATGTTTACTCTCTTTGCTTTAACTGTGAAGCTCTGGGAATTAAATCTTTGTTGAGCTATAGGTACGCATGCTGCTGCGCTGCTATGCTGTTGTGCCTGTGAGCAGCTGAGCCAACCCAAGGCAGACCACAGTGTTGCAGACTTGAGGTTAGTATCTGAGCATTATATTGCCCTGAGAATGAGGTAAACCTAAACTGACCCCTGTTGAGCCAAAGCCCTGAGCATAATCCCAAACTTTGCATACCTGAATGCATGCTTGAACCCTGTTAGCTGAACCATGTTAGCTAAGTATGTTTAAGTGATCTGTGCTTCTTTGACCTGAGAACCCTTGGCCTTGACAAGGCTTGTGTTCAACTCCAGCCCCTGCTGCTGTGAGTTTGAGCCACAACAAGTACAAACATTTGCCCTGTGAATGTGCCCTGTATTGCCCGGTGCCCTGTATTGCCTGTGAATGTGCCATGTAGGCTCTGTAAACCCCCCTGATGTGGTTCTGTGCTGACAAGGCTTACCTTGCAACTGATCTGTGCAACCCTCCAGCCCCCCGAAGCTGAGAGGCTGTGTTGCAACTTGGTTAACTAAGTGCTGCATTACCCTTTTTGACATCAGCCAAACCTGCCAGCCTTGTGTGCTCTATGCTTAGTCTCAATTGAGTGTTGTGTGCTTGTGTGTAACCTGAGTGTGTCTTCACCTGTGCTAGGTAGTGCTCATAACCTGAAATATATGCTTGTATGTTCTGTGACCATAGTGCCATCAGCCCTGAGTTAAACTCCAGCCCCTGAAGCTGTGAGTTGAGCTGCTACTTGGATAACCCAAGTTAGCTGAAGCCCAAGTGAAAGCATACCCTGAGCATACCATAATCCCTTGCTGAGTCATTTTTACTGCATGAAATTGCTTAATCTGCCCTGAATCTTTGCATACTTTTGGCTAGTGAGACCTTGAATAGCATGATTGACTTGTTGAATCTGCTGAGCCATGATCACATGCTGAAATTTTGTGTTTCCCCTGTGCTGTGTAGTCACCCATTTGTCTTTGAGCTGCTCATAAGTTTCTTGTGCTGTGTTTAAAATTAGTTGTCATCGCTTTTGAGATTTTGTGGTACCGTGTGTTGTGATTCATTTGCCAATTTTTGACTTGCTAAGAAGTTGCACTTAGACTGTGTAACTTTGTCAACCTAGGTCATTTTGTGATTGCCCCCGTGCAAACTATTGCCTCCTTGTTCTGTGCACAAACAATGCACTCAAGCCTGAGCTAAAACCCCCCTGTCAACTTGTGACCTGCCAGTGCTGTATCATTGTGTTTTTCTTATGCTGTGTTGTGACTTACTCTGAAGCCCCTAACCAGGGCTCTGCACATTACCTGCCAGCCTGTGCTGAACTTAAACCTGAACCCTGCACAAATTGTAATAGGCTGTGCAATAGACTGAAGCACATATACACTAGGGTTCCCATCATCCAGCAGCCGGTTGTGCATCCGTGCAAACCTCGAGCTTTGCAATCAACTCAGGCTGTTGGCTTGGGCATAATCTTTATTGTTCATATGCTAATACCACATCTGTGAGTGATATACCCTGCTGATACCATATGCTGTCATCTTTGTATGCTCAAACTGATTGTATCCTGTGACTAGCCTGCACAACCACAAGATAATCATTTGCAACTGTAATTCTCGCTCATAGCCAACCCGTGCTTGGCCCGACCAATGCATAAGCCGCATCTTGCGCTTGGCTCGTCTTTGTGAAGGCCAAAGAACTACCCGACAAAAAGCACTAAGCCGTGCTAAGCTCGCACCCAAATCAGCCCATAATGAACCAACCGAGCAAATTTGGCTGCATAAGCTGCAGCCCACTTACTAGGCTTAGCATTCTGGACTTTCAGCCCACATAAGCCATACTGCTGGGCTGTACACACATCTGAGCCCACATCATCTGGGCTAGAACCCACACTATTGGGCTGTGCAACTGGGCTACACATTTTCATACTCTGGGCTGTGCATTTTCATAACCTGGGCTGAAGCCCACACAACCTGCATTCCCACATAAACCAAATTGAAGCCCATATAAACCAAATCCCAAACAAACCAAAGCCCAATAAACCAAATTCCCACATAAACCAAAGCCCATTTTCATGTTATGTTTGTAAGAATGTTAATTATCTTCATTGTATATAATTCAGTAGGACTTGTTAAATTTTTTTCTTTTCTTGAAACGGTTGAGTCTTCTTGTGCTTATATTGTGCTAATCCGATATGATCTCCACTGAGAATGTTGGATTCTAGCCTTGACTAATGAAGCTCCAACCTTGCTCCCGCCGACATTCCGGTAATCTCTTCCCTTTTCTCTTTTCAGCATAGTTCTCATGGTATGTGATTGTTTAAATTTTTCCTATCTGTTGACACATTGAGGACAATGTTTGATTTAGGTTTGGGGGTGCATTGGCATTTAGAGTTTTTAGTCTTTTTAATCTTTTATTTTCATTAAAAAAAAAAAAAAAAAAAAAAATTCAAAAAAAATTCAAAAAACTTTTTGCAAATAAAAACCTCCAACTTTTAGAGATTTTAGAGTCACTAGCATGCTTCTAGCTATGTTTACATAGAGAGTTTTGACCGAAATAACAAAAGTTAGAAGTACCGGAAACGCAATCGGGTTTCTTAGGCGATTAGAGCGTTAAAGTTGGATTTAACCATACTTGGGAGGGCGAATTAGGTCTTTGTTTAGATATTCGGTAGTAGAATTGTGATCACCCATAGTGGAGACTACCCAATTTACATCAAGTGAGGCACCAACCTTCAATTTTTGCAACTTTCTAGAAAAAGTCTGTTAGAGTGTGTGTCACCGTACGTAAATTCCGGGTAGGAATGGTGAGCTACCCAACTTCGCACCAATTTCAAAGCACTACTTTTGATCTCTTGAGTGCTAGTTTTTGTCAATCATGAGGGTGACGTCTAAAGATGAAAACTTCTTCTAAATACCGATTTGTAGTTAGCATCACTCTCTCTCTCAATCAGCCAAGACCCATAGAAACACATCATCGTCAAGAATAGGAGCGAGAATCGAATATTGAAAGAAAAATTGATATAGTCCAAGGTTTATGTGCAACAAAGAAAAGAAAATAGGATGAGAATTAATAAAATTTATAAAATCAAGACAATACAAGTTGTGGAAAAATTGAGTGTTAAAGTCCTTTGTCCATGGAGTTAGTTGTTTCATTATTTGTATTTTTATTTTCACTTTTTGTAAATTAAATAAAAAATAAATAAAAAAATAAAATAAAAAATATTGTAGTTTATTTTTGCTACCACCATGGTAAAGAGAGTTCAAGAAGAAAAATCCAAACAACAAGGAATTTGAGTAGAAAAGTTAAAAATTGTCAAGTTTTGTGAAGTTTAGAAGTTCGTCATCAACAAGTGAAGACCGAAGACCGAAGATTGAAGACGTTTCTATGGTTCTTATGAGAGAGTGATATTAATTGCCGATCGGGTGAGAAGTGAGTGAGTACTCCCACCCCTTGCTAATGGTTGATTTCCTTTCTTAGAGATCATCGAAAAGATTCTTTTGTCCACACTTCGTGGAGTCTCCATATTTTATTTTCGGAAGGTTATCCTTCTTACCTACAACGTGTGCGGATTTCTCTCTTTACTCCGCCTCGCACACATGAGAGACTAAAAATCGATCTTTTTGAGTGCAATTATCATAAAACCCCGATGGTGAGGCAGAAGTTGAGACTTATGATCACAATCGAATCCGAATTCTTTCATATGGTATGGTTACTTCTCGCTCAAAGACTTAAGGATGAGAAGGCGTTCTTTGGTAGTTCTAACTTCATTACTAGCATGCGAAACTCTATGTCCTCATAGCTCCTTGGATGCTTGAGACTCTTTTACACTACGAAGTTGGAGAAGGTTTTGTGGGTACACCTCTCTGTAAACCCTCACGAGACTACAACTCGTCCACTAGGGACACCTAGCGGTTTAAAGGCTTAGTGCATACGCTAAATGCATTCGAGAGACTGCGACAGGGTATAGTTAGGATTTCTAAATTTTGTTTCACTTGAGGACAAGTAAAATTCAGGTTTGGGGGTATTTGATGAGTGCCAAATAGTGCATATTTATACACCTTTTTATTGGCATTTTACTCATCTTTTGCGCTTAGAAATCAGATATTATCCCATATTCCGTGTTTTCTTTGTTTTCAAGAATAAATATTTGTATTAATTAATTTTGTGTTTTTAGGTAATAAATAAAGCTCGGAGAATCTGAGGAGCCAAAAGAGCGAAGAATTGGAGTCGAGCATCTATGGAGTAGATGGCCAAAGCCTGCGCGCGCGTCAGTCGCAACCCAACTTACAAGACATGGGCTTGAGCTAACCATGACCCGGATTCGAGACCGCCTCATCCAGGCCGTTAGATTCGATCTACCCTAGATCCGACGCTCGCTCCAACTGTGCCATCAAAGATTGCTGCTCCCGCTCAACACTAGATCACGCCAAAACCGCATACCACCCTTAGCCGTTCAGATTCCACTCCCGAGATCCAACGCTCGCTAAGCCTTTCTCATCAACTTGTGCTGTCCCTGCTTCACAGCAAAATCTCCATACCCTATACCCACTCGAGCAAACCTATTCTCTCACCCATCTTCTCTTTCTTCTCCCCCATGCCTCTCTGCAAAACCCATACCTCCATCTCCGACCAAACTCCACAGTCACTACCTCCATCTCCGCCACAGCCCGCAACCACCACTCCCGCAACAGCCGCTCCATCTTCGTCACCTCTAGTTTTAGTTATCCCTTTCCTAGCCTCTCTCAACAACTCTAGAGGCTATGAAAGAGATAAATGGAACTAGGGTTAGGGTTCAATGTAAGCAATCGATTAATGGAGTCGAGATGATTGAGTAGAGCCATCACTCGATTCGAGACATGGGTGAAGAGTATGTTTACTTTATTTTCTATTTTATTTTGATTTTTGAGAAGAATTAGGGTTTGAGATATTTTCTCTTGCATGTATAAATAACAGTGAGTTGGGTGTTGTTAGGGTTACGCCTGGATTAGCCAGTGCAGTCATTTAGCTTTAATTTTGTGTATTTTGTTTTATCATGTTCTAGTTTAATTCTTCTAGGGTTGGATGAAACCCATAACCTTTTGCTAAGAATTGCTCATGTTTTGATATACATTCTTGTTGTGCCTTATGGTTTAGGGTATATATAATCAATACACATTTGTATTTTACTTTCACAAAGTATACCATGTATGCTTTGTAGTCGAAGTCACTTCTATGTAAAATGTGTGCAATTCATGCTTCATTGAATACTATTAATCCTCGAGACTAGTTGTGCCCCGAGAAGACAAGTAGTGCTTGGGAGAGATACTTTAATTGTTATTAGAATACCCATTTTAAGTTAGGTTGAATCATCTAAGTAGTGAACATGATCCGTGATTAGTTGTACTATGACAAGACAACTAATACTAGGGATTAGTTAATTGCTTTGTTTGATAATAACCCTTTCATTGAGACCACGGAAATGGCAGATTTGCCATTACAAGGGACGAAACGATTTCAAAATTGCACTTTGTCTTAGGCGAGGTCGGGGGTGGATTCGACACCCTAGAGCTCTCTTTTTGTTACAATTTACTCTTGCTGTTTTCCTTATCTTAGGTTCATCTCACTACTTCAGCCGTATCGGCAAAACCCCCTGTTGTCACTTGTTACTTACTTGAATTCAGTTGAAGAAGCCTTAGATCACACACAAAGCACACCCTAGTCCTTGTGGGATCGACCCGTACTTGCCGCGTCTCCAATAGACGCCGTGCACTTGCGGTTATCACCGTAGGCCATAATTTACATACACTTTCGAGGCCTACCACTTGGAAACTTCTATTGAAACCAACGAAGCCAATAATCAAACGGTTGCACGACGTCTGAACTCGTCGGAGATGTAGTGGTTAAGGAGAGCTCGTTTCAAGTTGGGAGGATGATAGTAAAAATGGCTATTCAAACTGATTCACCCGATGAAAGAGAAGACGAGTTGTATCTGGTTGCGTATACCATTTTGGGAGGATATTGCAAGCTCATCAATGCAGACACACCTGAAGGCGTGATAATTCACTCGCGATGGCTCAAGGCCTCCAATCCCTAAAATGCCGTACTTCCCAATCACTCCCCCTTTTAGTATTTCCTTTAACAATTCCTCTTAGTAGTTGTACTCCCCCAAGATGAATACACCGTTTGTATTTTTTCCCTGGGGATTCCCTTTTTCCATCAAAAAAAAAGAGCATAAATACATCTCTTTCCAAGCAAATTCTCCAGATATCGGAAAAATACATCAGATAAACCCAGAAAACCATTGCAGAGCCATCATGCCACAACCTCTTTCAAAAAATATATATGAAGCAAAATGTTGACTGATGAAGAAGAAGGTAAAGATGAGTTTACGAAAAAAAAAAAAGGGGGCATCAGGGGAACTAAAGCAGCTAACAGAAATAACAAAAGGGAAGAACTAGCCCTCGAAGGATGGAGCACAAGTCCCCTCGGGTAAGACTATCTTCAAGCACTTCCCCTAGCAATCCCTCGGGCAACAAAGGTTCCATTCAACGGTGTTAGCAGCAGCAACCTCAACATCCCATCCCGAAGCAACCACAGCGGCAACAGTGTCCTCCCGTCCAGCATACGCCACCATGACCCCTCCGGTATCACCAACGACACCTTTGGCATCAACTTCAAAGGGTATTTCGTTTCCGTCATATGCTCCTTCGAAGGTTTTCTCAGCAACACTTCGGAGAAAGTTTTTTGATTCATCCACATCAGAGTCAAGAATCATGGCGCTCTCCTCCAAGACCCCCACACGTTCGCTTTTCCATCGCTTCGACCTAGAAACAGTCCGATCCGCCCCATACCCGGATCGAGGAAAGGCTTTGCAACACTGAAACCTCTCAACATGCCAAGACTCTTCCTCGTTCTCTCGCCCCTCCTCCATGCTCACTGAACCCAAGAAAGTCCGAACATGTATCTGTTCTTCATGGGGATAGATGGAAGGAGGTCCTTAATGATTTCACTAGCTTTATGGAACAGAGATTCAATCCCAACCAATGCCTCCTCAAGAGAAGAAGATCGATCTCCGTCAAGTCTAAAGTCCTTCTCTGAAGAGTTAAAGGCGCGGCCATCTCTGGAGGGTCCCATCATACACTGCAAAAGATGGGGAAAATGATCAAGTTACATCATATCTATACACATATAAAAAAAGGATAACACGAATAAAGAAGAAGAAGAAAACATACCGGTATGATCTTCTTAGCCCGAATAACCCTAGTCGGGGTGCTTTTGCAAGAGTCGGACCTCGCGCCTTCACTTGGAGAATATGGTTGTTTAGAGGATGATTCGTCTCTAGGCAAAGAAAGAAACTCAACAAGAAGAACCTTTTCTCAAACAAGGGAGGGGGTACAATTACGTTGGGTATGAATACGAAACCTTAAAAAAAAGGAAAGGAAGCAATGAGGGACATAACGCTTCCAGATTTTTGGCATGGATGATGCCCTGATTGAAGCCGCGCGTGAAGGAAGGCAAAATAAGGAAACTTTGCTATCTGTAGAAACACCTACTCCCTCCTTGTTTACACCGGTCCCATCAAGCTCGCGCTAGTCTCCCCAAACTTCCTAACAACCGCCCAAGTCACGCCAGCTAGCACGCTCAGCTTCCCCACCTTGCGCCGGTCCCGCCGGCTAGCACGATCAGCTTCCACTTTGCGCCGGTCCCGCCAGCTAGCACGCTCAGTTTCCCAACTCGCGTCAACTTCTCAATGCCGCCCAGCTTCCTGTCTCTCACGATGCTGACTTCCCAATTGTGCCAGCCTCCCGATTTGTGCAAAACTGCCAGAGGCAAGGATTCCAAATCCTATTTATAAAAAAGGTCAGACAAGCCTCCTCAATTCTCTTTACGATTTGCTGTTGATAATTTGTCACCATCTTAAGCTTACCTCGCAACAAAGCTCTTGTTCCGAGCTAAGTAGGTGACTTAATGTTGATGGTGGTTTTTAAACAAAGAGTAAAATCGTAAAACCCCAAATAACCTAATGTCACCGGTGACACATTTATTAGAACATTTAATGCATGTAGTCAGTAATTAATAGGGGGTATTTTTTCAAATTAGGGTTACAACGAACAAAACCCTAATTCCCCTCCGTGCAGATGGCAAATCATGCCTTGCCACACCTAGCCCAAGCTAGACGCACCTCTCGTGCCAATGGCAAATCATGCCAGCCACACCAAACGCGCCAAAGAATGCCAACCATGCTAGCCGCACCTCCGTGCCAATGGCAAATCATGCCAGCCACACCTAGCCCAAGCTAGCCGCACCTCTGTGCCAATGGAAAATCATGCCAGCCACACCAAAACGCGCCAAAGCATGCCAACCATGCTAGCCGCACCTCTGTGCCAATGGCAAATCATGCCACCCACACCTATCCCAAGCTAGCCGCGCCATGCCAAACGCACTCTGCCTTGGCCCTAGCTATTCTAGTCACACCAAGCGCTCCAAAGCATGCCAACCATGCTAGCCGCACCTCTGTGCCAATGGCAAAACATGCCATCCACACCAAAACGCGCCAAAGCATGCCAACCATGCTAGCCGCACCTCCGTGCCAATGGCAAATCATGCCAGCCACACCTAGCCCAAGCTAGCCGCACATCTGTGCCAATGGCAAATCATGCTAGCCGCACCAAACGCGCCAAAGCATGCCAACCATGCTAGCCGCACCTCCGTGCCAATGGCAAATCATGCCAGCCACACCTAGCCCAAGCTAGCTGCACCTCTGTGCCAATGGCAAATCATGCCAGCCACGCCAAACGCGCCAAAGCATGCCAACCATGCTAGCCACACCTCCATGTCAATGGCAAATCATGCAGCCCACACCTAGCTCAAGCTAGCCGCGTCATGCCAAACACACTCGCCTTGGCCCTAGCTACGCCGGGTCACGCCACGCCAAGCCAAACACCCTTACCTTGGCCCTAGACGCACTATGCCAAAGTAGCGCCCGCATCTAAGCTTGCAAACCGTGCAACCTAGGCCAAATTGGCCACGCATGCCATTGGCACATGACAACACGCATCGCTGGTAGGTTTTCTTATCAAGTCGTGGCCCTAATGGCCAAGCATGCCATTGGCACATGCCAACACGCATCGCTGGTAGCTTTTCTTACCAAGCCGTGGCCCTAATGGCCGAGCATGCCATTGGCACATGCCAACACGCATCACTGGTAGCTTTTCTTACCAGGCCGTGGCCCTAATGGCCGAGCATGCCATTGGCACATGCCAACACGCTCGCTGGTAGCTTTTCTTACCAAGCCGTGGTCCTAATGGCCGCGCATGCCATTGGCACATGCCAACACGCATCGCTAGTAGCTTTTCTTACCAGGCCATGATCCAACTTGGCCGTACGTGCCATTGGCACATGCCAAAACCCACGCTGGTAGCCTAACTTGCAAACCGTGCAACCTACCGCCAAGGCATTCCGCACATGCCATTGGCACATGCCACACACGCCACTAGCAGCTCTATGCATTGCCACTTAACTCAACGTACAACCTACCACCAAGGCATTCCACACATGCCATAGGCACATGCCACACACGCCACTAGCAGCTCTGGCATTACCACTTGCGCTCGAGGTACAACCCGTAACAAAGGCATTCCACACATGCCATTGGCACATGCCACACGCGCCCCTAGCAACACCACTTGCACTCAAGGTGCAACCAATACTCGAGACATCAACACAAACTGGGGGATGCTTTCCAGGGTCTTGGTTTGGCGGTCACAGCTTGCAGCGTACACTACACTCACATTAAGAAAGCGTGAATAGGAATAAAGCGGTCAAATAAATGAGGAAATAATGGTGAAAACGTTTTCACCCATAAACACCTTGCGGTTACCACCTCCTCCCATTATTTCACCCTTTACTCTCTTCCTTCATGAGGCCGTGGTACGTTTCAATCTCGACTTGTATAAATAGGTCTTACCTATTTCCACCGGACAACAAGTCTCGGTCAGGAGAAAAACACAACACTCTCAGAAAGGCAACTTTGCAAGCTCTCCAAAAAGCTTTCATCTCTTGCAAGCTTCCTAAGCTTTCACTTTCTGATACAAGTCGAGACACTACTCTCTTAGAATTATTCTGGTCTCAATACCTTTCTTTGCTTCCCTCCCCAAATCAACCCTTCTCCTCCACTTTGTGACCGAAGCAAGTCTGGAACAGCCATTTCTTGGTTTAGGACGGACTTTTACAGATTGATCTCTCGAATCTAGAAAGTTCTCACGTGCAGCACATTTGTTTATGGTTTAAACTAGTTTCTCACTCACCTACCGAGTTTACCAAAATCGGCGGAAACGATTTTTACCCATAAACACCCATGTAATAGGACCCAATGTTCGTAACCATTGAACTCCTAAGACTGCATCACAACCACTGATATCAAGAAGATGAAAATCTGTAAAAAATGAATAATCCTGAAGTTTAACTTGAATACCACGACAAGAACCACGAGTTTGTATTTGACCACCATCACCAACAGTAACTTGCAATGCATCATCTTCAGAATGTGATTGATAACCACATTGTTTAGCTATTTTAGGATGAAGAAAGTTGTGTTGAACCCGAATCAATCAATATAGAGAATGGCTGAGCTTTAGTATAACCTATAATACGCATAGTTCTAGGGAAATAAGAACCCATTAAAGAATTCAAAGAGATTGTTGGTGCAGTGTACTCTGTAAGAACAATTTGAGTAATATCTTCAACATCTTCTTGATATAAAATATACTGTGCGGCTGTATCATTATCTGAATTTGGAGGAATATCCAATAACAATAGCCGTGGCTTTAAACATAAATGACCAGGCTGATATAGTTGGTCACAATTAAAACAAAGGCCCTTATCCCGTTTTTCTTTTTGTTCTTCCCAAGTAAGCCGTTTAACACCAGCTGGTAAAGGATTTCTCTTGAACTGAGAATTGGTAGGAGCAGTAGGTGGTTTAAACTGATTAGACCTAGGAAAAACTTTGGGGGATGACAGTAAAACTTCTTCCTGATTAAGTGCCTTCTTAAAAGCTGAAGCTAAAGTAGTTGGCTCAAATAACTTCACCACAGAACCAATCTTAGGTTTTAAAGAATGGATGAACAGATTAATCAAGTGTGATTCAGGAAAATCTACAGAATTTAAAAGACGTTCAAATCCAGGAATATGTTCTTTAACAGTACCTTTCTGTTGAATTATACTAATAGCCATCCTAGCATCAATAAAGTTCTCCTTGGAAAAACGTCCGCGCACTAAGGAGCAGAATAATGGCCATGTTGGATTGACCTTGGTAATTCTCTTCCAACGGAACCATGCATTAGCGTCTCCTTTAAGATGAGCAGAAGCTAATGATACCTTCATATTATTGGCAACATTATGCCAAGAAAAATATTGCTCAGCTTGGAATATCCAACCAACAGGATCAGCACCATCAAAAATAGCAAACTTCAAGTTAACTGGTGGAGTGCGAACCGGAGTGTTAAGAATTCCATCACCAATATTACGATGTCCATTGGTTGGATTAGAATCCTCTGTGTGTTTAAGCTGAGGAAGGAGCTCTTCAAGTACAACACGGAAAGTCTGAGTTAAACCTGTGGTAAGAGATTTTTCATGGTCAGATAGATCAACCTTACGAGTAGCTCGATCATCCTCACGAGCTTTTTTATCGTCATCATGATTAGTGGTGAGGGTGTGAACAAGTGTATCAATTTTGGTTGCGAGCCCATCAAGTTTGGTTGTAACTTTCGTAATATCCGTTTGTAGTAGAGACAAATCTTCGGTGTACGTCACTATAAGGGAAAAAAAAATTGGTGAAAAATTTGGTACAGGATAAACCTGCTCTGAACCAGATGTTAGGGTTCTAGACCGTAACACAAGGGTTAAGTGATAAATAGGTTTAAAATCCAGACTTATTGAAGAATTAAGAGACTTTAGAAGAAGATTTAGAAGAGAATAAGGAGTGAATAAGAAGATCAGAGAGTTTAGAAGAGTTCTCGTATTAATTCTTAAGTCTTTTACAAGGCTCGGGTGTAGTATTTATAGCTATGAATACTTGCCAAACACGAAATACTAACTATAGAGTTCTAACTAATTAAACTAGGAAATCAATGCAAGCTAAATATAGATAAGTTATTTTAGGAAACTATGCTAGCTAAGTGTTGGCACCGCAACACCACACCAATCGCGAAGTATCCTTCATATCCTGAGCTTGTTGTTGGTCGAAGGATTGCGGTTAGCAACACATATATATGTTACGGATTAAAGATGGAGAATATTCGTGTTCTAAACATGAATACTGCTTCAAGAGCTTTGATTCCTGGACACACACAGAGGGTGACAGACATGGCATTCTTTGCTGAAGATGTCAATCTTTTGGCTACTGCAAGCATAGACGGAACGGTTTTTGTATGGAAGATTATCGAGCGTATTACCGATGAAGAAAGTACGCTAGCATGGAGAATTGTTACTGCCATCCAGATAACTAGCGAGGCGGAGTCAGTTCATCCACGAGTTTGCTGGCACCCTCATAAACAAAATGTCTTGGTTGTTGCAATTGGTAAGCGTGTCCTGAAAATTGATACAGCTAGAGTTGGAAAAGGTCGAAAATTTTCGGTGCAGGAACCTCTCAAGTGTCATGTTGAAAATCTGCAGGATGGTGTGCGATTGGTAGGTAAACATGAAACTCAAGTAGACTTATCAATGTGTCAGTGGATGACGACAACTCGTATAGCTTCAGCATCAACAGAGGGCACTGTGAGAATATGGGAAAATGGTAAGCCATCACCGCTTGCCGTATTTAGGCCTCATGATGGTCAACCCGTTAATTCGGTTACTTTCTTGATCTCACCTCGCCGTCCAGATCATGTTGTTCTTATCACGGCAGGGCGACTTAATCGAGAAGTTAAAATCTGGTCGTCGTTAAGTGAAGAAGGCTGGCTGCTGTCTAGTGATGCCAAGGCATGGCAGTGTACCCAGACTTTGGACTTGAGGAATTCGGCCGAACCCCGAGTTGATGATGCATTTTTCAATCAAGTTGCAGCATTGCCCAGTGCAGGGCTTATGTTACTCGCGAATGCGAAAACAAATGCCATGTATACTGTCCATGTTGAATATGGTCCTTTCCCAGCAGCTACACGTATGGATTACATAGCGGAGTTTACTATTTTAGTCATTTTGCTTTACTGCAGGAATTACAAGTAACTATTTTAGACCTTTTAACACTAATTTGCTTATCATTGATATGCACTTTTCTCTTGGGAAGTTGAGTAGAAACCGTGATTCATTTGCATCAAATATGGGTTGAGGTTGGTAAGACTGGTGATGAACGCGATAAGATATTGCTTCATGAATACTTGAACGTTTACAAGAGAAAAGTTGGTCGAAATGCAAAGTGGAGAGCAGACCTTCTCCAGGTGTTGTCTGATTCAAAAGCTAAGATTTATAGTCTTAATTTAGCTCTCGGGAAGGAAAATGTTCCTCTAGTGAGTAAACACAAGCTTTACATTCTCTGATGATTTTATAAAAGACTAAATTTTAGATGCGCATGTGGAAACAAGTTTACAAAACTTGCAGCTTAATTGAGTGACTGTAGTTTAGTATATCTATATACTGTAGTTTAGTATATCTTTAGCAGGTCTGAAATTGATTCCAGATATGCAAAGATTGTAGTTTCAGGTAATGCCACTGAAATTGAAGTTGTAGCCATTATGTTGGCTAATTTGGAAAGACAAATGTTTGAGAATCTTTCAAAACAAAACCAACACTAGTCTACAGACATCAATAGCAGTTCAAAGGCATATTGACTTTTGGTCTTTGTCTTTGTTAAATAATGTAGGTGCAGTGGTTGTAAGAAACAATGATACTCAAATTTCATTAGGCTGGAAAGCTCCATTAATTAGTGTTGGAGAAAATGAGTTTTTAATGTTTTGATTTTATGGTCTTGGTGGGAATGGAACTTAGGACATTTGGGTCTCTAAGAGCTCTTACTCATTTTCTATGAGTGAATGAAATACAAATATGGGTGGGCATGAAATACTTGTCATGCCTAATGCATGTATGCACATGCATAAGTGAACCAAGATTAAAATTAAAACAAGTTTTAAATTTCTAAAAGGATTATTTAAACAAGTTTTAAAATATTCAATGACCCTAAACGGAATAACTAAAACAAGATTTTAAGTCCTACTATTTTGTTAAAATTAAAACAAGGTTTTAATTCCTTAGATGTTTTTATATTCAATGGGGGAAGTTACCAAATACAATTTATGTCAAATTCATTTTCACTGCCTATAAAAGAAAAAGAATTTCTTCATTTCAATGTGTACCAAAGCAAGCTATTATCCATAGCTATTTTCCCCTCTTGTCGCTTTGTTGTGCTCTTGTGTGTTTATTTCTCCTCCTAATCCTTGCCGTTGAGTTCGTAAGTGGGCAAGTGTTGTAGTGCTTATAGTACTTGCAACGAGCAGTTTTATCCTGGATACGACTTCACCACATGGTATAAGCATCACTCATTTTGAGGCGTACCGGTGAACTATCGTGTTAAGGACAGCTTGATGATCAAGTGACTCGTCCTCGATGTCGTTAAATATTTGAGTGTTTTATTTCATTTTCGTAAATATAATTTTAACATCATTTTTCAGTATTTAATTGTTGCAGTTCCAACAATCTTAACACGATAGACTTTTCTGTAAAAATTGAAAATGATGTTGAAAGACCAGAAAAATTTAGAGGGGGAGGACTTTAAGATATGTTTCTAGGTTAACATAATCTAGATGAATTTGTATGGAAACAATTGGATGATTCGGTTAGGCTGAATTATATGGCTATAAATCATATATTGAATTGTATGGAGGATGCATTGTAACCATACAATGCAAGAAGAACTTTACTACTTATGATTTGTGGGTTGCTAGTCAGAGTTTCAAGCATTTAGGTGATGGATAAATTACCATCTTCCTAGTCAAAGTACAGATGGAGATTGTAACATGAAACTGGTGAGGTCAGTATGGTTGAATCGAGTAAGATCTATGATTCAAGTGGAAGAATTGTTTTGCACCGAGGACAAAGATGTGTTGTCCGCAAGTGACATGGCTAACAAGGCGCATGTGGGTGAACAAAATTTTTCGAAAGTCGACAAAGGTGAGAATATCAAACTCAACTCGAGTGAGGTCCTCACAAGAAAGGTATTTTCTTATACCCGAATATACCAATACTTTAATTAAGGGTGATTGTTATGTTTGTAAAATTCTGGCCATTTGGCAAGAATCGTAGACAACATAAAACCTTAATAAGTAGAAAGTTAATGCTAATTTAGTTGAAACAAAATAGAACGAGTTCGGTGGAATGATGTCGAAGCTATTTTGATAACCAATGTGAGATATTATTGGGTGGACTCGGAACCACTAAGCATGTTTATTAAAACATAGACCTTTTCACCTTCTATCGAGAATAGAGGATGTCGAGAAACTCTATATGAGTAACTCATTTCATGGCGAGGTTGCATAAAAGGGAAAGGTCGAGCAATGGCTCATATACGTAATATTCTCACGTTGAATGAAGTTTTCATGTTCTTGGCATATGCAAGAATCTTGTTTCTTGTTCTGTTGTAGATGGTGAAAGATTTAAGATCTCGAAAACTTGTTGTAACTAAGGGGAGTGTTTTTTTTTTTTTAGGCAACGGTTAATTGACTTGGGGTCCATATAAGCTTAACGGAAAATCTGATTAAGTGAACATAGTTGATTCGCGTGCTTTCTTTTGTGTTTATTGGATGTTTTGCATGGTAGACTTGGACATGTAAATTATAAGTCAATGCATAAACTAGCTAATGTAGAAATGCATACCCAAATTTAGTTTGGAAAAGGAACACAAATGTGAAATATGCGTAGAATCAAAGTATGCTAGAAAACCTTTTAGCAAAAATGTTCATAGAAATTCTAAACCCTTAGAATTAATTCAAATAAAACCTAGTTGACATGAAATCGTTTCAAAATAGAGGTGGTAAGAAATGGTTTGTAGCTTTTATAGACGAATGCACGAGGTATTGTCATATATAATTGCTTAGAGGTAAGGATGATTCCTTAGAAGACTTTAAGATGTATAAACTAGAAGTTGAAAACCAATTGAATGCTACCATTAAAAATAGTTAGGTCGACCGTGGTGGGTGAGTACTGAGTTTCGATAGGATATTTCGTGTAGAACATGGCATAATACACGAGGTTACCCCTCCTTATTCACCTCGGTCCAATGGTGTAGCTGAACGGAAGAACCGTACCCTTAAGGAGATGATGAATGTTATTTTAATTAGTCGGGATTACCTTCTAACTTGTGGGGGAAGTCTGTCCTCTCAACATGTTATATCCTGAATAGAGTACCCTTTAAAGGATCAGATAAAACTCCATATGAATTGTGGAGAGGTAGACAACCTTCTTTTGCATACTTCAAAGTGTGGGGGTGTTTGGCTAAGGTTCGGATCCCTAAACCTAAAGCAACCAAGATAGGACCCAAAACTGTTGTTGTGTCTTCATAGAGTATCTGAGCATACTCATGCATATAGATTTATGGTTGTAAGTTCGAAATTTCAAAATTGGTTTGAATACTATTATGGAATCTAGGGATGCAGGTGTTCTTTGAAAATGTTTTTCCTTTGAAATCGACTCGTAAGAGAGGTCTTGATCCCCTAGATGTCCCTTCAACCGTCCGGACTTTACCTTTTAGAGGAAGACGAAGTAGAAATTGAGCCTAGGAGAAGTAAAAGGGCTAGAACCAAAACCTCCTTTAGACCCGACTTCGTAACACTAGCGAGTCCGATCCTCGAGACTTATAGACAAGCCATGACTTCTTCTGAAGCTCCATGGTGGAAAGAGTCATCTGTTAGTGAGATGGAATCCATCAAAGAAAATGATACGTGGGAGCTTGCTAGTTTACCTCCAGAGGAGTATGACCATATTATGTAAATGAGTCTTTAAGAGGAAACGTAAAGTAGATGGAATCGTGGAAAAATATAAGGCTAGGTTGGTAGCTAAAGGCTATAAACTAAAAGAAGGTGTAGGTTTCCTTGATTCTTATTCATCCGTGACGAGAATTACTTCCATTAGGATGCTAATTGCTATTGTTGTCATAAACAACTTAGAGATACATCGATAGATGTTAAGACAGCTTTTCTAAAACCGTGAATTAGATAAAGAAACTTACATGGACCAACCTGAGGACTTTGTAGTGAAATGTTGTGAAGACAAAGTTTGTAAGTTGAACAAATCTTTGTATGGTTTTTAAATAAGCACATAAACAGTGACATGAAAAATTGATCATGTGATAATTAGTAGTGGATTTAAGTTAATGAGTTTGACAAGTTTATTTACAAGTAACTTGTTAAGGATGCATGTGTGATTGTATGCTTGTATGTTGATGATATGCTTATACTTGATACAAACATAAATGTGATTAATTTCACTAAAAACATGCGCTGAATGAGAATGTTGACTTAAAAGACTTAGGCCTGGTTGACGTGATCTTAGGGATGAGGATTAGAATATTTTCTAATGGTTATAGTCTTAGTCGTTCTCATTATGTTGAATATGTGCTTAAGAGATACAATCGAGTTTGATTGTAAGCACCGCTTGTACTGCACGACTCTTCTTGTAGACTCAAGAAGAATAAGGGTGATGGAGTATCACAACTTTAATACTCAAGAGTTATAGGAAGTCTGATGAATTTAAATTAACTGTAAGAGTCCAGACATTGCCTATAGTGTGAGTAAGTTAAGTAGGTATACTTGTAATCCAGAACAGAAGCATTTAGATGCACTTAGTAGAGTATTATGGTACCTAAAATACTCTTTGACATTTTATTTGGTTTATGAAAGGTATCCCGCTATCCTTGAGGGATTTTGTGATGTAACCTGGATAGATGACTCAAGGTGGAGTCTAAGTCTACGAGTGAATATGTTTTGATCTAGCATGAGGGTTTGTTTTTGGATGATTTCCAAACAAACATATATTGCTCAATTCATTATGGAATCTGAGAGTATTGCGTTAGATAAAGCACGAGAGGGGGCCGAGTGCCTAAGATGCTTTTTAGAAGACATTCCTCTCAGGCATAGGCCTGTGCCAGCTATATCTATACAATGTGTTAGCCAAGCTGTAATAGGTAAAGCTAAAAACAACTAATCTCAACAGGCGTTATTTCCATTGATTGGATAAAGTCCAAGGAGAATATCGCGGATCCTTTGACGAAAGGTTTATCCAAAGAGATAGTTAGAAATGCATCGAGGGGGATGGGGCTTAAGCTCATCAATTAAACTTTCCATGAAGGATACTCAACCTTGCTGACTGGAGATCCCAAGATCAAGGTTTTGAATGAGACAACTAATTTGTGGCGGGTCAAGGTAAACACTATCGAGAATTTCATTCTCTCGCCCTTCCCTATGGTGTAGACGTGATAGTGTGACCGCATGTGAAGGATGACTTTTAACTAAGTCTTAATGAGTTCTATAGTTTCAATTTAAGATTGAAGTGGGGTGTAGCAAGTAAACACTCTTGATGGAACTCACCTATCTGAATGTGGAAGTGGGTCGCTTCCTATGAGAATAGAGCTGATTCTCTAGAGCATTCTGAGAAACGGGATTTGTCCAGGGCCAAAAAGGACACAACGGCACGAACTTGACAACACCTAGAGAGATACCACGCGTGGTTATTATCGCGGATTACACCAAGCGATGGCGAGTTCAAGACATCGCGTTCACAATCCATCAAGTAGTCCGGCAATTTCTCACTAAGCAAAGGTTCAAGACCACATGGACACCTCTTGCCTAAGTGGTATTTTCGCTTTCCGTTTTCTGATTTTTTGTATCGGTATTTCATTCATGTGGGGGATTGTTGGAGAAAATGAGTTTTAATGTTTTGATTTTATGGTCTTGGTGGGAATGGAACTTAGGACATTTGGGTCTCTAAGAGCTCTTACTCATTTTCTATGAGTGAATGAAATACAAATATGGGTGGGCATGAAACACTTGTCATGCCTAATGCATGTATGCACATGCATAAGTGAACCAAGATTAAAATTAAAACAAGTTTTAAATTTCTAAAAGGATTATTTAAACAAGTTTTAAAATATTCAATGACCCTAAACGGAATAACTAAAACAAGATTTTAAGTCCTACTGTTTTGTTAAAATTAAAACAAGGTTTTAATTCCTTAGATGTTTTTATATTCAATGGGGGAAGTTACCAAATACAATTTATGTCAAATTCATTTTCACTGCCTATAAAAGAAAAAGAATTTCTTCATTTCAATGTGTACCAAAGCAAGCTATTATCCATAGCTATTTTCCCCTCTTGTCGCTTTGTTGTGCTCTTGTGTGTTTATTTCTCCTCCTAATCCTTGCTGTTGAGTTCGTAAGTGGGCAAGTGTTGTAGTGCTTATAGTACTTGCAACGGGCAGTTTTATCCTGGATACGACTTCACCACAGGGTATAAGCATCACTCATTTTGAGTTGTACCGGTGAACTATCGTGTTAAGGACGACTTGATGATCAAGTGACTGTCCTCGGTATCTTTGTTAAATATTTGAGTGTTTTATTTCATTTTCAGAAATATAATTTTAACATCATTTTTCAGTATTTAATTGTTGCAGTTCCAACAATTAGTGAACCAAATTAAGCTTAGTTTTGATCCTTTGTGGATTTCTATGAATTACGTTATGAACTAATACTGAGAAATGGTGCAGGTTCAGCTATCCAAGCTCAAGCTGGGATATCCAGAGCTACCAGCCCTGAAGAGTCGTTAGCTCTCTGACTTTACTTGAAGCAGCGCAGTGGGAAAAATACAAGAGTGTTAAAGACTTACCGGTTTCGCACAAGGGAAACCTAGCTCTATGCCTTTTTTTTTTAGTTCTTTTCTTTCAGATAGAAAAATCTTATCTCTGCTAGTACTATGACTGTATTTTAAGCTTCCGTTGTTGAGGATCATAGTCTGTTGGAGAATAACTTATATTCCTGAGTGTGTGGATGGAATAGGGGCAACCAACAGGCAAAGCATCCTCTTGAATTTTCTTTGAGTTTTAATGGAATCAATAATGCAACAACAAACGCATTGTCATCGTTGTTTCCATCGCTAATTGAGTTGATTCTTATAGATATGTCATCTTTAGAAGAATTGGCTGCTCCTGCTCCTCATTCTTTGTATTCCTCCTTCCCATCCCTGGAAACATTGACTTGTCAGAGGCCGTGTAAGGTTGAAATCCATATCATTAACTTCATGTTCTTCTCTTAAGAGCTTGGAGTTACGCAATACCAACGACGAGGTGGTAAACTCGATCTTAGCCAGTAGAGGAGTAGACCTTGATGAAGATTGAAGATGTGAGCAGTTGGATATTCATGACCTTGATGAAGATTGAAAAAAGTAACCCCATTTTGTCCCTTTAGTGAATGATCCAGGAAAAGTATATGGATTGAAGATGTGCGCAGTTGCACTATATAGACAGAATGATTGTGTAATGCACGGCTACAATAAGTTTTGGTGGCACCCTAGATCAAAGATCCCTGCATTCCAGGATTCATAAACCAGTTAGCTCAAAGATGTGAGCAGTTGGATATTCTGATGAAAATATACCTCCAGGTACGGTAGTGGATTCCGTGGCCGAAGGAATTCGATTTTTCACTCTTTGTAGCCATTGGAGTGCAACTGGAACAACAAGTCGTTGTAGTATAGTGGTAAGTATTCCGCTTTGTCACGCGGTGACCGGGTTCGATCCCCGGCAACGGCGTTTTTTTCATTCTTTTTTGACGATTTTTCTCGTAAACGAGCAGCGATCAAGGATTACAAGTACTTTTTTTTTTCTTCTTTAATTCCCTGCCCGGTCAAGCAGTATTTTTTTTTTCTTCTTTAATTCCCTGCCCGGTCAAGCGGTCAATGGAAGTCAACAGCTAAAAGTGATTCCATTCTTTAACTATAAGAAAGGGTAACTGAAATTCATAAACAAATACTGTATCAAAAATGAATTGCCAATAGTCTCGACTCAATTAGCTTGCAGCATCATCATCCACAATTTTTTCTCAAGTTGAAATGCAAGGAGTCGAGTCATAATGAGAAAGTGCACCTTTTATTTGTGTTGGTTGATACTTGTGTGGGTATTCAACGGATGGTCCCTTTTCAAATTTTCGCAACCCGCTACGTCTAATTCCTTGACAGAAGAAGTCCATAATCGTAAATAAAATCCGGTATAGATGTCAAATTATGGCACTCATAGATCTCAACTTTCTCAAGGCAAGGGAAGGAATTATCAGGCTGCGGAGGTGCAGACCATTCTTCTAAATTTTCCAAGTTCCAGATGAACAACTTGGTTAACGAAGGGAATGATGCTCTTGTTGTTGTAACAGAACCTTTGCTTTCTTCTTCTTGTTGGTAGTAAAACTCCTTACCTAAACACTTGACCGAATACATTCTTCGTATATAAAGAATTTGAAGAGACGGCCCACTCCAACTAATTTTGTACTACAACTTTGGCAGTCGGAAAACTCCAATTCCACTAAATTAGGAAGACAAGAAGACGATCCAATCCACTTTGGAAGCTTTAAACCGGGGAAACCCTCGATAAACACCAAAAAGAATTATTAACAGCCACTTTTTCTTTTGCTTGGAAATTCTTCCACTGTAAACACAAACTTTGAATGCTCTGCTTGCCTTTCAATTTTACCTTCTGTGCCTCTATTTTACCACCTCTCACATTCTCTAGATTTACTATCTTCAACCTCAGAAGGGAGTTTAGATCTGCTAATTCATGGATATTGGATGTAATACTTGGAGACGAGTTAGCTTTTCAATACCTCTAGGCATTCTTACATGACTTGTCTCTCCCGAGTAGTACATAATTCTCAATTCCACCCAATTTTTAATGTCTTCGGGTAACTTACACTTGCCCCCAAAGTGCACAAACTTTAATTTACAAATGTTGCTAGTCAAAGACTCTGGCAATTCTGTTATTCCAGTACCAA